>CM053026.1:184505069-184912569 GCA_028564925.1 Lithobates sylvaticus
AAGTGGGGGATCGAGTAGCGGTGTTGATCCCCACTGTGGAAAGTAAATTCTTGGCCAGGTGGCAAGGCCCCTTTGAAGTTGTAGAAAAAGTGGGAGAGGTAAATTATAGAGTCCACCAACCAGGTAAGAGGAAACCCTATCAGATATATCATGTAAACTTGTTAAAGCCCTGGACAGACAGGGAACCGGTGACCTCCCTGGCTGGTGCAAGACTTGAGCCTAGGGTTGGGGTGGAGAGTGTCCAAGTAGCAAATACCCTGTCTAGAGTCCAAAGTCAGCAGGCAAAGGAGTTCTTGCAGAGAAATAAAGAGAAATTTTCAGACTTGCCAGGGCTCACTAGTGTCATAGAGCATGATATTGTCACGGAACCAGGAGTCAAAGTTTTTGTCTGGCCTTACCGCATTCCAGAGGCCCAAAGGAAGGCTGTTTCAGAGGAAGTGAAGAAGATGTTGGACCTGGAGATTATTGAGGAATCACAGAGTGAGTGGTCAAGCCCGATTGTGTTGGTACCGAAGCCCAACGGGACTCTGCGATTCTGCAATGATTTCCGGAAACTAAATGAAGTTTCACGGTTTGATGCCTACCCCATGCCCCGGGTAGATGAGCTTATTGAGAGACTAGGTCCAGCCAGGTATAGCACTACATTAGACCTTACCAAGGGGTATTGGCAAATCCCGTTGACTAAGGCTGCTAGAGAGAAAACTGCTTTTTCTACCCCAGAGGGAAGTTTTCAGTACAAGAGAATGCCTTTTGGATTGCAAACTGCTCCAGCCACATTTCAGAGGGCAATGGATAGGATTTTACATCCTCATCGGGAGTATGCCTCAGTATACTTGGATGACATAGTCATTTTTAGCAGAGACTGGGAGTCACACTTGCCCAAAGTCCAGGCAGTACTGGACTCTCTTTGGAAGGAGGGGTTTACAATAAACCCGGAAAAGTGTGCTTTGGGAATGGAGGAGGTGAAATACCTGGGCTATGTTGTGGGTAGAGGGGTAGTAAAACCTCAGGTCAACAAGGTAGAGGCTGTACAGAATTGGCCCCGCCCCCTCACAAAAAAAAAAACAGGTACGTGCATTCCTGGGTATGGTGGGATACTACAGGAGGTTTGTACCCAACTTTGCCACGTTGGCAGCTCCATTGACCGATCGGACATAGGGTCGGAAATCGGTCATGGTGGAGTGGAATGCAGACGCTGAGAAAGCTTTTTTGGAGCTCAAGTCGGCACTGTGCCAACACCCTGTCCTAGTAGCACCCAATTTTTCAAAAGAGTTTGTTGTACAGACTGATGCTTCCGATGTAGGATTGGGAGCAGTTTTGTCACAGGTTATTCATGGCGAGGAGCACCCAGTAGTCTTCCTCAGTAGGAAGTTAACACCAGCAGAGAAAAACTACGCTATAATTGAACGAGAGTGTCTGGCCATTAAGTGGGCTCTGGAATCCCTCAGATATTACCTCTTGGGGAGGAAGTTTAGGCTGATTTCTGACCATGCCCCTTTAACATGGCTGAGACAAGGTAAAGGGACTAATGACAGGGTTACCCGGTGGTTCCTGGCACTCCAGGAATTTAAATTTGTAGTGGAGCATAGGCCCGGGAGACTGCATCAAAATGCAGATGCCCTCTCCCGAGTCCATTGTTTGAGCTCCACGGTTGCCTCCACCTCCTTGGCGTTGGGGCACAGGGGGGGATATGTACAGGACGCAGTGGCTGGGTCCTGGAAGGACGCTATGTTTCCCCTCTGTTTGGTCTGTGATCCCTTTAAGGGAACAAAAAGGGTTAACTCACCTGTCAGAGGAGGTGGGTTTAAAAACAAGACAGGAAGTTGCAGATGTGTGGAGGAGTGCAGAGGAGATAGTGGTTTGTGTTTGGCTTGATTTGCAGCAACCAAAGTCAACAGCAGCGTTCGGCCTGGAAGCCTCCTAGCAGATGAAGTCACCTGCGACAGCACCCCAGGACTGTGTTTGATTGCGATAGCAATTCGGGACTTTGATAGTCGGTGAGACTGAAACCTTTTTCTTTTGTTTTGCTGCTGTGAAGCTGTTTAAGTTTAATAAAACCTCCTTTTGAACTAAAAGCCTGTGTCCTGCGGTCTAGCTGGTCCCCCGAACTTTACAATATATATATATATATATATATATATATATATATATATATATATATATATATATATATATATATATATATATATATATATATATATATATATACACA
This sequence comes from Lithobates sylvaticus, assembly GCA_028564925.1. Lineage (NCBI taxonomy): Eukaryota > Metazoa > Chordata > Amphibia > Anura > Ranidae > Lithobates > Lithobates sylvaticus. The sequence goes on from CM053026.1 coordinate 184,507,282, forward strand.
CACACACACACACACACACACACACACATATACACACACACACACACACACACATATACATATATATATATATATATATATATACACACACACACATACATGTTTTTTTTTTTTTATAAAAACACATTATAAACAACAATTGATATACGAGGGTTCTTCAAAAAGTTTACACACTTTTTTAAACTCTTTTTGTATTAAGAATTTCAGAAACAAAATTACACTAAACTGCAAGGTCCGCCGGCTTGCCAGACAGGCTAGTCACATGACACTCTCAGACACAACCAACCAATTACTACCTCACGCCCTCGCCATTTCCAACGTCAATATAAAAAAGTGCGGAAACTTTTTGAAGACCCCCTCACTCTAACATGAAGACAGAGAATATTGGTAATCTTTGAAAAATATATATATATATATACACACACACACACACACACTTCTTTTAAAAAGGAATACATTTTATTTATTGTAATGTTGTAGTTACGAAAAAAAAAAAAAAACAAACAGTCTAAAGAACTTTAAAAGAAAAGATGTACTGGCAATAAAAATGACACTTTCACAGACAATGAAAAATAAATACACAATATATGAAATTTTGTAGACGGAACATAAGTACATTTTTTCCTGAGCCAAATGATTTGTTTTTTTAGAGTTAAATTACATTATTTTTCTAAAGAAGGTCACATTTTGATAGATAATATGATAGTAATTTGGTTAGTAATCATTTTATTGTCAGTGATTTTCAATGAATTTTAGAAACACAAACAGAGCATTCTTAAACTTTCTTGGACACATTTAAAATGAAAAATTATACTGTAACCTGTATAACACATGTTAAATACAAACACATGTCAAGGCGTTTAGTGTTCTTTTTTTAGCATGTGATATGGTCACTTAGAAAGCAAATAGTACTTTACAGGTTGATATTGTCATTTTTTATGAATTTGTATGCATTTATTGTTTTAGGTAAAAATAAAATTTGACTTGGGCCTCTTTCACATTGGGGCGGTGCAGGCATCGGCGGTAAAGCAGCGCTATATTTAGCGCTGCTTTACCATTGCTTTAGCAGCGGTATTCGGCCGATAGCGGGGTGGTTTTAACCCCCGCTAGCGACCGAAAAAAGTTAAAACCGCCCACAAAGTGCCGCATTGCCGGCGGTATAGCCACGCTGCCCCATTGATTTCAATAGGTAGGAGCGGTGAATACACGGCTCCTTCACCGCTCCAAAGATGCTGCTAGCAGGACTTTTTTTACTGTCCTGCTAGTGCACCGCTCCAGTGTGAAAGCCGGAGGGCTTTCACACTGGAGATAAAGGACCCACTTTTTTCAGGTGCTATACAGGCGCTATTTTTAGCTCTGTAGCGCCTGAAAAATGCTTCAGTGTGAAAGGTACTGAGTAAACCAGGGTACATGATGGTGTGAAAAAAGGAGCTACTCAAAAGACAGTCCGAAACTATTTTTGCTGGCTTCTTTAGAATAAGGTTAAAGGAAGATTTAGATTAAAAAGAAGGGAAACCTGTCAACTACAGGAGAACCAGACAGCCCGACTCCAAAATATAGGCTAGCCCTAAAAAAACAGCACAAAAGCAAGGTGACCTCCCTGAATCTAGCCCGCTTTGGTAGGTTAAACAAGAGCAGCCTCCAGTGCTACATAGGGGACCCAGCTAGAACAGGCAATATGCTCTTTAATAACTACACTGTACATCATCAGTGTTCTCGTCACTGACTTCTGATGTAGCCTAGTTATCTTTAAAGTAGAAATATAGGCAAAACTTTTTTTTTTTTCTTTTTGGATAGAGCAAAGAAGGGTTATTAGCCCTGTCAGATTTTTTGTATCCTCCATCTGTGTCCCATTACGGAGATTTCCCTTCACTTCCTGCCCTATAGCCAAACAGGAAGGTAGAGGAAATCCACGCAAATTGAGGGAATTCCTTGGGGACCCCCGGGTCCCCAGAACTAGTGTCCCTATTGGAAGATTTCCTCTCTATTACTTTTCTGGGGACAATACAAATTTTGGGATTTTTTTTACGTTCACTTTCAATGAGAACGGTAAACAGGACGAATAGAGAAGGTGAATCTCTCGAAAAGGGGCACGGACAGCAATAAAAACTGACAAGCGTTCTAATCCATCTCCACTCTATCCAAAATTTAAAAAAAAAAAAAAGTTTTGCCTTTAGTCATACTTTAACTGTACACGAACTGCATGAATCTGCAGTCTGCAGGTCTGCTGTTGGTTACCAAGACTTGCTGGTCAGGTTATCTGGAGATGAAAAAACCATCACCACCTTAACTGCATTGTAATATTTTGTGATCATTTCAAATTCCATCACCCTGGGATCCTAACTTGTAGTCATCAGTATATGTACAGTATAAAATTTACAATCTGTACCCACAAAATATTAAAAACATTGGAACAATCAAAATAATATGTAGTTATCCATAACAACCAAGCAACTAACAGTTTATCAGTGCAGAGTAGTCAGAGTACGAAATAAAAAAATCAGATTGGTGGTTTTGTTTGTAGTACTCTGGAGCCTTTGCTCTTTGCATTATTAGAGAAACAGTAGTAAACATTGTCTTTAGCAAAAATTTAAATGAAGTGCATCAGAAATATAAAAGTAGAATATCTTAGTACAGCAACTTGTGTATATTGCATGTCTGCTCAAAGCTTTTAAAACATTGTTGTACTACACAGTATACCGTAACTACTCCAATCAGAAAATGTCTATTAAAAAGAAGCAAGTCACAGGAAATTACCCTCCTTAGGAGGAATTAAGAGATACAAAAGACATAGATAAACAAGCAAGAGATATGTGTGCTTTGTCAACATTGAAAATATGTGTATACGCATACACACATCTTGTGCATACACAGTCACAATGGCTTATAATGAATTCATAAATAACGACATACACTATATTACCAAACGTATTGCGACGCCTGCCTTTACACGCACATGAACTTTAATGACATCCCAGTCCTAGTCTGTAGGGTTCAATATTGAGTTGGCCTGCCCTTTGCAGCTATGACAGCTTCAACTCTTCTGGGAAGGCTGTCCACAGGGTTTAGAAGTGTGTCTATGGGAATGTTTGACCATTCTTCCAGAAGTGCATTTGTGAGGTCAGGCACTAATGTTGGACGAGAAGGTCTGGCTCACAGGCTCCGCTCTAATTAATTCCAAAGGTGTTCTATCAGGTTGAGGTCAGTCAAATTCCTCCACTCCAAACTCATTCATCCATGTCTTTATGGACCTTTGTACACTGGTCCAAATCATTTGGTGGAGGGGAGATTATGGTGTGGGGTTGTTTTTCAGAGGTTGGGCTTGGCCCCTTAGTTCCAGTGAAAGTAACTCTTATGCCGCGTACACACGTTCGTGAATTTCAGCCAGCAAAAGACCGATGAGAGCCTTTCATCGGAAAATGCAACCGTGTGTAGGCTCCATCTGAATTTTGCTGTCCGAATTACCGCCAGCAAAAATTTGAGAGCATGTTCTCAATTTTTACTGATGGAAAAGGATTCTATCTGAAATTCCGATCGTCTTTAGCAATTCCGACGCGCAAAATTCCTACGCATGCTCGGAAACAATTCGACGCATGCTTGGAAGCATTGAACTTCATTTTTTCTCGGCTCGTCGTAGTGTTGTACGTCACCGTGTTCTTGACAGTCAGAATTTGGTGTGACCGTGTGTAGGTAAGACAGTTTGAGTGGAATGCCATCCGGAAAACCATCAATTGTGTTAACCGTTTGTATAATTAATTGTATCCATACATATGTAATGTATCTTTTTTTTGGATGTGTATTCAATAAACCTTTTTGACAAGGAAAACCATCAGAGCATTTTCCAATGAGAATTCCAATCGTGTGTGCGCGGCATTAAGGCGTCAACATACCAAGACATTTTGGACAATTTCATGCTCCCAACTTTGTAGGAACAGTTTGGGGATAACCCCTTCCTGTTCCAACATGACTGGGCACCAGTACACAAACAAGGTCCATAAAGACATGGATGAGCGAGTTTGGGGTGGAGGAACTTGGCTGGCCTGCACTGGGATGAATTTGAGCGGAGACTGTGAGCCAGGCCTTCTCGTCCCCATCAATGCCTGATCTCACATATGCGCTTCTTGAAGAATGGTCAAATATTCATATAGACACTCCTAAACCTTGTGCAAATCCTTCCCAGAAGAGTTGAAGCTTTTAGAGCTGCAAAGGGTGGGCCAACTCAATATTGAACCCTACGGACTAAGACTGAGATGCTATTAAAGCTCATGTGCGTGTAAAGGCAGGCATCCCAATACTTTTGGTAATATAGTTTATCTATTTCTTAGGCTAAGCTACAAGGGCCTGTAAAATTTTCATTGTGCAAAAGCAAACATCTTTTCCAGCTTGGTTCTGGCACATGAGTTTTCTTATCATTTAGACTAGTGATCTCTAATGTACCGACATGCCATACTAGAATTTAATCATGTCAGACCTTTTCACAGTCTTTTTCATTGACTCAAATGGGCTCTGAGGTTCATCTCAAATTAATTTTCAAGGGGCTATCATTACTGAGTGCAAATCTGAATTATTCCAACACAAATGTACAAAGATATGACCATGTATGGAGTCAGACCAAGATCAGATCAGTGACAATGGATGTAAACAATCAGACAGGATGGAAAAGTTCATATAATATTCTGACTAGGCACTGTTCAATAAATGTGCAAAACAGGTAACAGTGACTTTTACAGGGTCTTCTAGCCCATCAGAGAACTAGAATAATGTATGGGTACCTTATACTAGCCTTTCAAGGCTCAGGTGCAAGCAAGAAGTGAGCCACAGCATTTTATCTCTGCTTACTGAATGTAAAGCCTCCAGTTTTTGGGATCAGTAGTACTGCAATCATCAGTTAAGCATCTTTATGCGGTGAGGGCATTGCATTTTCCCTAGGAAGGTTCCTGGGGACAACAGCTGTGCTCCCATTTCTATGCCTTCAGATTACTATTTCCCTGTTTAACACAACACTGTAGCTGGCTGTCATGAAATTAATCTTGCATAAATTTGTCCAATAATCTGCTACATTCATCTTTGTATGAGACTTTCATTAAAATGGATCTTGACCCTGTCACTCGGTCCACATAAACAGCCCTGTGTTTGTACATTGCAGCAGGGCCAGCACTGTAGGAGTTATTCCTCTGTTAGGAGGCTCTTTAGTAGACTGTGTGTAACCTGAATTCAAGTGGAAGATCTAAAGATATAGATCAGGGAACTCTAAAGCTCTTCCCCTGGAATTTCTCTTTCGTTGTCTTCGGAGACTTCATTGTCTAGGTCAGAATTGATATCTGTAAAAGAAAATTGTCCATGTAAGTGCACGCAACAACACTGTACATTTGTTGATAGCAAGATAAAAGTCGTTTGGAATGCCAGAGCAGTGAGCAAAATGTCTACCGTATAAATACTTCACACCTTAAAGGGAATTATTGGTGGTTGTGTACATATTATTTCTTTATGTATCATCAGAACTAAGAAGATAACATTTTTATAAATACGTTTTCGTTTTTTTATTAGCTAGGCAAGTACGAAATATTGAATATGAATATTTTGTATTCTCATATTCATTTTTTTTGTCTCAACTGTACATTTCTCTTTAAATATTCAATCTTTCATGCAGTAGACTCCTAAAAACTCCCATCATGTCCCAATTCTTCTGGACAATCAAAACTCCATCGTTTAAAGCGGAGTTCCACACAAAAATGGAACTTCCGCTTTTTGGAATCCTCCCCCCCTCCGGTGTCACATTTGGCACCTTTCAGGGGGGAGCAGATACCTATCTAATACAGGTATTTTTCCTCCCACTTCCGGGCATAGATACCCGCGCCACCCGTGTCCAATCACATACGTCATGTGATGTAAACAGAGAGCCGGTTGCTCTGCGATCGGCTCTCCTCACACGGAAGTTGTCGGTGAGGAGAGGAGAGCGGATCTCTGCAGCCGGGTGGTGATCAGTGAGTATGAGCTGTTTTTTTTACAGCTTTTTACTCACTGATCACCAGTCTAGTGTCCCCACAATGTAAAATACACATGTCCCCACACAATGTCCCCAAAACACATGTCCCCACATAGTAATGATCCCCAAAACACATGCCCCCCACATATATAACAGTAAAATCACATGTCCCAATGATCATTTGCACACATATGTTCGTGATCACCTGCGCACATCTGTACATGATCATTTGCGTACATATGTGCGTGATCACACAAACCAATTATTATACACTTAACGGGATTTTTTTTACCAAAAACATGTAGCAGAATACATTTTGGCTTAAATTTATGACAAAATTCGATTTTATTGGATTTCTTTTAAAATAGAAAGAAGAAAATATATTTTTTCCAAATTTCCGCTCTTTTTTCTCTTATATCGCAAAAAAATTTAAAAACGGAGTCCTGAATAAATACCACCAAAAAGAAATCTCTATTTGTGCGAACAAAATGATAAAAATTTCATTTGGGTACAGTGTAGCATGACCACGCAATTGTCATTGAAAGTGCGAGAGCGCTGAAAGCTGAAAATTGGTCTGGGAAGGAAGGGGGTGAAAGTGCCCAGTATTGAGGTGGTTAAAGAAGATTCAGAATTTCTATTCAAAGACTGACAACAATTGAAGTCAGTTGTTGTACACTGAGTACCTGATATCAATAACACCATCATAATCAAGAAAATCGTATTCCTTTCCTTGACTGGGAGAAAAACTGGCAGAATACGATACTGATCAGAATACAAACACCCTTAACACAGTTTATGTCTGTGCACTCCCCACCACTTCCTCTAAACAATGTCAACTGCAAGCTCAGCTTTCAAAAGAATAAGGAAGTTTATTAGATTAAGCTTTAGTTCCTGATTAGGACCTCCAGGTTATGGTATGCTAAGGAGGCTTGTATGTACCAATTTAACTGCAGTAAAGTTATATGCCTAATGTTGTCATTTGACTAATTTAGGTATAAATAATGCTTAGATTTAGGGTGAAACATGTAACATGTTCCAGCTCCTGCCGCCTTTCCCTTGATCTCCCCCTCAGTGTGACAGTAGGAGGGGGATCTTCTCCCCTCATCCGCTGTCACAATTCAAAAACAGCGTGCAGGGCTCCGCCATTCATCAGGCTGCATCATTCATTCACAGTTTCCTGTGAATGAGAAAACTTCAAGTACCGTCATCCACCACGACAGGCGGCTTGTAGTTCTGAATGAACTGTGAGGGCGCTGATTAGGCCCTTGTAATTCATTGACAAGCCCTGCAGCTTTCAAACTGAAAGCTGCAGAACTTGTGTGCAGAAGACTGACGTTGTACCCCTGGTCCACTGATCAGGGGTGCAATGCTTTCCAGGCTCCTGCAGGAAAAAATAATAAAGGCACATTTTCTTTTCTGCAGTATGTGCATTTATTATTTGTTTCTAAAAAGGTGGACTTATCCTTTAACCACCTGATTACTTTGCACTTAAACCCCCCTCTTGACCAGACCAATTTTCAGCTTTCGGCGCTGACGCACTTGGAATGACAATTGCGCGGTCATACAACACTGTACCCAAATGAAATTTTTAAAAAATTTTCCCCACAAATAGAGCTTTCTTTTGGTGGTATTTAATCACAGCTGGGGTTTTTATTTTTTGCTAAACAAATAAAAAAAGATGGAAAATTAAAAAAAAAAAATCATGTTTAATAGTTTGTTATAAAATTTTGCAAACAGGTCATTTTTCTGCTTCATTGATATGCGCTGATGAGGCGGCACTGGTGGGCACTGATAGGCGGCACTGGTGGGCACTGATAGGCGGCACTGGTGGGCACTGATAGGCTGCACTGGTGGGGACAGATAAGTCGGTACTGATGGGCACAGCAAAGATGGCACTGATGGGCACCGATGGATGGCATGGATGGGTGGCACGGATGGGCACTGATGGATGGCACTGATAGGTGGCACTGGGTGCTGGTAGGGGACACTGATGAGCACTGGTAGGGGACACTGATGTGCAGCACTGGCACTGTGGGCACTGACAGATGGCCCTGTGGGCACTGACAGATGGCACTTTTATTAGCAATGGTGGGCACCATGGACCCTTGGCATATTGCAGTGAGAGGGACTGATGTCCCTCTCACTGCCGCCGGTGATCGGCTTTTTTTTTTTCTCCTCGCGCTGTCAGCGCGAGCAGGAAAAAAAGCCGATTACCGGCTCGGTAATTATCACATGATCAGCTGTCATTGGCTGACAGCTGATCACGTGGTAAGGGGTCGGGATCGACCCCTTACTCGGATCTGTGATCCAGCGAGTCTCACAGACTTGCGGATCACAGAGCGCGCGCAGGCAGCTCGTTGCCGGGACGACGTCAATAGACGACGTCCCGGCACATCAGATCATTTGGCTATGGCGCGGATCTCAGGTGGTTAAGAAGTTCTGCAGATACACCTTTGCCAGTAATAAATTCACATTGAACATTGAACACTGCACACTCTCATGTATAATTTTTTTTTAAAAGTACTGCACTACAGAAGCCTTGTACAAAATGCTAACAGACATCCTTAAAGTGGTGTTCCACCCAAAAAAAAAAAAATTCATGAATGTGCCTAAAAATAAATAAAAGAAAAACCATTTGAAATTTTTTTACTCACCTCTAAATGGCTGTTGCTAGGAGGTCCCTCGTAGTCTGCCTCCATCAGTGCCTGGGCTCTTGAAGTCACTTCCCCCCTCGGCGCAGGAAGGGCTCAGCTCTGCCCCCTCCCTCGTTAATCATCTGGGACACGTGACAGGTTCCAGATGATTGCGCGAACAATCACGGCGCCGCTCGCGCATGCATTTGCCCACAGTTACAATGCCTGCACCGCCGAACGGAGGGGGGAGAAGAGCGGGACTTCGATCCCCCGTATCGCTGGACCCTGGGACATGTAAGTGTCAGATTATTAAAAGTCAGCAGCTGCAGTATTTGTAGCTGCTGACTTTTATTTTATATTTTTTATAATGGGAACACCACTTTAAGGTCTGTTGGAGAAGTCATATGGGAACTGGAATTCACCTCTGCATCGAGTGGAAATGCCCCCAAATCCATCCATTCTGGTCCCAAATTACACCAACTTATTGGAAACATTTTGGGACACAACCTCCTTTACTCCCAGCCCAATTCCTTCTACACCACACAGGGCTTGCTACCTATGGCATTCAGATCCCTCCCCTTCCATCTAAATGCCGCAAACTTTAATTAGAGATTTTAAATGTCTACCAGCACACCCAACATAGCATAGACCACACAGTGGCATAGACTACATAGCGGAAATTGAAGAACTGATCTACACCAGCAACAGTGCCATAAACCCTTACATGCACATATGTTTATATGTACGGACCCATTTAGATGTACAGACCCCTCATGGGCCAACCTAAACAAGCACCAGTGAATATAGATATGCAATTTATTACATTTTCTTTGACTGTCACCTCTCCAACTTCTCCCTAAGGGACCCTTGGATGAAGACCTCTGATCCCAACCTGCTGCTTGCTATTCTTCCATTCATTTCTCAAGCCCCCACCTTCAGCAGCCTCTCACTTTCCCACCTCTGCACAAACTCCCCTCCTCCCTCAACCCAGATATACTCCACATACAACACTCTCCTCATATGGATCATCTTGTTCTTTTGGCATCTATGTACTTAAAGTGTTTAAAGTACTTAAAGCATGTTATACAGCAAAGTGCTTGTGCTGTGTAATTTGGCCCCCTGTATCACCTGAAATGCCGGACTGATCCTGCCTGGCTATACCCTCCCCCCAGTAAACTGACACTGGTGTATAATGGCTGCTGAGCCCTGACACTGTGGTCAGTTTACGTGCCTCCGTCATCCGCTGATATCTGCATCTCTCCTCTGTCCTCCTTTCCCCTCACTGCTTGTCAGCTCTCACTGGTGCCACTCTGCTCTCCCTACTGCTACAAAACTATAAAAGCCTTATACCATCCCCATTGTTAGATAACAACCTGTGTCCTAGTGCCTGTGATTTATAAAAAAAAAAGCAGATTTCTACCTGGCTCATGTGACTCCTCCTCTTCTCCCCGGCTGACGTCAGCGGGAGTTCTCCGTCCCATTTGCTGGCGCTGTCAGATAGGGAGAGGAGAAAGCAGGGAGTAACATGAGCAACGGGAGGCACTGTGAAATCAGGTAGAAATCTGCTTTTTTTTTTAATAAAGCACAGGCACTAGGACACAGGTAGTTATCTAACAATAGGGATGGTATAAAGATCCCAGATTGGCTTAACAACCACTTTAAGCCGGCCAAAGATGGAGCAATTTTTCCCCATCAACACTCCTGCTGAGCTACTGTGTGCTCCCGGCGGGTACTTGGGTACATTCAGCCTGCCCATACATAGTTCACATGTCGGCTGGTCCCTGCTGCACTGGTCGAGAATAGAACCGACTATGGCGAGCTTTAGCAAACATGCATATACTGTATCTATTCCCTGATTAATTAAAAGGCCAGGCCCTCACCTTACTCATGAGGACACCATTCAGACCACTCATGCATGCCTAATACTAGCTCCCTCCAGAGCTGTTGGACACTAACTTTTTATAACAATGCACTTTATTCTCAGGAATTCTTGCCATGCTACATTCTACAGCTCAACATAGAAAACATCTTCATGCACTGCTGTAATCATTGTATATTCTGTATCAGCCATGTACTTAATAAAAACTATTTGAAACTAAAATTTGCACCCCATGTCATACTACTTACTAGCAGGCGGATAGTGAAATAACACTTGATGTTTACAGACATTTCCATTTGCAGCTGGAGGGTTAGGGCAACTGTCAACAGGGTCTGTATAATGACCATTTTCAGTGGAATTTCCTGTTTGTTCCATTTCATCTTCATCTTCTGATTCCACAAGAACCAAGACTTCAGATTGGCCGGACCTGTAACACAGCGCCAAGAACATGGAACATTCTTTCCATGATTGAGTCAATGCATCATCTTATGACCTAAACAAGCTTTGCAAGTGTTGGAAACAGTGCAACTTTATGTTACAGCAGGGCCGCTAAAACAAGGAGGAAAAGCAGGTTGTTGATTCTTTCTGAAATATTTATGAAACTGATAAATATAAAAAAAAAAAACACAAAAAACAAAAACAAACAAAACACCACAACTCAGGATGAGAATTACAAGAAATACATATTAAACAAAATAAAGCTTTTATTACTCACCTGAAAGGGTTTGCTGTGAAAAAAAAAAACAGAAAACATTATTATTGTTTGATAATATTTGTCCAGACACTTAGGCTGCATTCACACCTTTCAGGCAGAAAATCGCGCGAATTGCGGCGTTTTTTCGCGGCGTTTTTTACCGCGATTTGCGGCGTTTTTTTACCGCGATTCGCGGCGTTTTTTACCGCGTTTTGCCGCGAATTTTGTGCAGAGCAAAAGGTCACCAATGTAAAAAAAATAAAAACGTCCAAATCTGCCCGATTCGCGCGACAAAAAAGGGTCCGGAACTTGTTTGAGCTTCAGGCGTAGGGCTTCAGGCGTTTTGGAGTGGAGATGTGAACCATCTCCATAGAGAATAATGTTTTTTTTCCCCTCTAGCTTTTGTAGCTTCAGGCTTCAAGCTACAAAACGCCCAGGTGTGAATGCAGCCTAAGGGGTCTGTGTATAAAACATTTGTTGTGCAGATCTGACAAATGTTCGCATAATCAGGGAGAAAATTGCTGTCCTCCTTCCATTATGTGTGATTCTTATGCCGCGTACACATGACCGGACTTTCCGCCAGAAAAGGTCAGACGGACTTCCGACAGACTTCAGAATGAACGGACTTGCCCCCACGCGAACGGACTAAAGTCTGTTGGTTTTGAACGTGATGACGTACGACAGGACTAGAAAAGGAAGTTCAATAGCCAGTAGCCAATAGCTGCCCTTGCGTCGTATTTGGTCTGTCGGACCAGCATACAGACGAACGGTTTTCCCGATAGGACAGATTTGAAACATGTTCCATTTCTAGGTCCATTGGAATTTGTAAAAGAAAAACGATCGAATTATTCCACACACGATCTAAATATCCGACGGAATGATTCATTTGGACCTATTCTGCCGGAAAGTCCGGTCCAGTGTACGCGGCATTATAGTTTCAGCTCCATCTATTGGCAACAATATGTTTTGTTTCCGGATTGCGTTGAAAAAAAAAATCAACATTTGGGGTCTACCTATAAAAGTTTTTACCCAAAATTCACACTATTTTCAATATAATCCACTAAGAAAGTTGTGTGAATCTTGGGTGAAAACATCTATAAAAAACAGACTTCACAGTATGTTTCAGCACATTTACACTTTGTTTCCCCTTAAAATTTGTCAAAAGCCCTAAAGACACAGCTAGTATTAAATGTCACATGGTAGTACATAGCAAACCTGCTTATTTACTCATACATATTACAAGCTAGACAACATGCCTGAGGTTGGTAGGCAACTTGTCATGGTGCCATATGTGACATAGAGATTTATGTGCTGCTATGCATAACAAGTAAGCAAATGGCTTTAACAAAAATAAAAAATGCAAGAGGTGAGACAGCAGCATAGTTTGCCTTGTCTTCTACTTCTAGCTAAACCAAACTGCACTCAATTAAGCATAACCAAAGCTAAATCCTAAACCTATAACCAAACCTAAATCCTAAACCTATAACTAAACCTAAATCCTAAACCTATAACTAAACCTAAATCCTAAACCTATAACTAAACCTAAATCCTAAACCTATAACTAAACCTAAATCCTAAAACTATAACCAAACCTAAATCCTAAATCTATAACCAAACCTAAATCCTAAACCTATAACCAAACCTAAATCCTAAACCCATAACTAAACCTAAATCCTAAACCCATAACTAAACCTAAATCCTAAACCCATAACTAAACCTAAATCCTAAACCTATAACCAAACCTAAATCCTAAACCTATAACCAAACCTAAATCCTAAACCTATAACCAAACCTAAATCCTAAACCTATAACCAAACCTAAATCCTAAACCTATAACTAAACCTAAATCCTAAAACTATAACTAAACCTAAATCCTAAAACTATAACCAAACCTAAATCCTAAACCTATAACCAAACCTAAATCCTAAGCCTATAACTAAACCTAAATCCTAAACCTATAACTAAACCTAAATCCTAAACCTATAACCAAACCTAAATCCTAAACCTATAACCAAACCTAAATCCTAAACCTATAACTAAACCTTAATCCTAAACCTATAACTAAACCTAAATCCTAAACCTATAACCAAACCTAAATCCTAAACCTATAACTAAACCTAAATCCTAAACCTATAACTAAACCTAAATCCTAAACCTATAACTAAAGCTAAATCCTAAACCTATAACTAAACCTAAATCCTAAACCTATAACCAAACCTAAATACTAAACCTATAACCAAACCTAAATTCTAAACCTATAACCAAACCTAAATCCTAAACCTATAACCAAACCTAAATCCTAAACCTATAACCAAACCTAAATCCTAAACCATACATAAATCATAAACCTATAACCAAACCCAAATCCTAAACCTATAACTAAACCTAAATCCTAAACCTATAACCAAACCTAAATCCCAAGAATGTAGTGCAAGCATCACATACATTGAGTTCTTTTCAAAGTCCCAAAGCAGCCAGAGCACAATTCTCGTCAAATATTGACTTTTAAGCTCAAGTATAGGTATGCAGATTTTTGCATAGTTACATTGGGCCAGCTTACACCAATGCAAGTATGTACACTATATAACCAAAAGTATTGGGACACCTGCCTTTACACGCACATGAACTTTAATGTCATCCCAGTCTTAATCCGTAGGGTTCAATATTGAGTTGGCCCACCCTTTAGAGCTATAACAGCTTCAACTCTTCTGGGAAGTCTGTCCACAAGGTTTAGTAGTGTATCTATGGGAATGTTTGACCATTGTTCCTGAAGAGCATTTGTGAGGTCAGGCACTGATGTTGGAGAAGGTCTGGCTCGCAGTCGCCGCTCCAATTCATCCCAAAGGTGTTCTATCGGGTTGAGGTCAGGACTCGGTACAGGCCAGTCGAGTTCCTCCACCCCAAACTCGCTCATCCATGCCTTTATTGACCTTGCTTTTTGCACTGGCGCACAGTCATTTTGAAACAGGAAGAGGCCATCCCCAAATTGTTTCCCCAAAGTTGGGATCATGAAATTGTCCAAAATGTCTTGGTAGGCTGACGTCTTAAGAGTTCCCATTACTGCAACTAAGGGGCCAAGCCCAACCCCTGAAAAATAACCCCACACCATAATCCCCGCTCCACCAAATGATTTGGACCAGTGCAGAAAGAAAGGTCCATAAAGACATGGATGAGTGAGTTTGGGGTGGAGGAACTTGACTGGCCTGCACAGAGTCCTGACCACAACCCAAAAGAACACCTTTGGAATGAATTGTCCACATCAGTGTCTGATCTCACAAATGCCCTTCTGGAAGAATAGTCAAACACTCCCATAGACACACTCCTAAACCTTGTGGACAGCCTTCACAGAAGAGTTGAAGCTGTTATAGCTGCAAAGGGTGGGCCAACTCAATACTGAGCCCTACGGACTAGGACTGGGATGCCATTAAAGTTAATTTAATAAAATATGATCATTGTAAGCACCACTGCCAGTGCTAATTGGATTGCCTTGTCACTCTAACTGCAAGAGTGCTTGTTCTATTGAAAAACAGCAGACTTACTGGCTGAATCATCAGATCAAAATATTCAAAAGAAAGCCAAAAAAAAGAAAACTAATACAGCCATCACATCTCATAATTGGTAAGCAGAAATATAATATATGATTACTTTGGGGTTTATTACCGCTTTAACATAACCCTAATACAAATCGGTTGGGTTATTGTGGCAAGGCAGATTTCAAAATGATGGTTTTGATGTTCTTAAAACAGAATAAAAAAAAATAAAAAATTACCCTACAAAAGCCCTACAGTATGAAACTAAATAAAGTGTTGCATAAGAGTGGCAAGTACCATACCTTTCCAGTAGACCCAAGGATCACAGTATATTACAACGCCTATAATAAGGCCTATCACCAGCAAAAAGAGGATCAGCAGAGCAGACACAAGTCCCACAATATTACGAGGCTCTGGAAAATAAGAATGAAAACTCAGTGTACCATTCAACAAAGCTTGTCATAAACAGACATTATAAGGTAAGTTCACACAAGAATAATACATGCTGTGGTTTCATTAGAATGTGTTATCCTATTTTTATTAAACTTTGTGTGCTCTAATGCAGCAGCTGAATTTACTGATATTATAATGATTCATGTTGTTTTTTGCGGTATTTTCAGAGTAAAAATCACTAAAATTAGGACACTGGTTATCATGGAAACAAAACCTTTTATTTTTCCATTTGCAAAACTGTAGAGAAGAGTTATGCCGCGTACACACGTTCGGAATTTCCGATGGAAGCAGTCCGATGGGAGCTTTTCATCGGATTTTCCGATCGTGTGTATGCCCATCGGTCTTTTTCTGTCAGAATTTCCGACGGACTTTGGATTGAGAACCTGTTCTTAATTTTTCCGACGGAAAACCTTTCTATCGGATTTTCCGATCGTGTGTATGAAATTCTGACACGCAAAATTCAGACGCATGCTCGGAAACAATTTGACGCATGCTCAGAGGCATTAAACTTCCCTTTTATAGTGCAGTCAAACGTTTTTTAAGGCGTGGTGTTACTGACCATCGGAATTTGGTGTGACTGTGTGTAGGCAAGACAGTTTGAGCGAAATTCCGTCGGAATTTCGACGGGAAAACCATCAGAGCTTTTTCCGACGAGAATTCCGACCGTGTGTACGCAGCATTAGTCTTTTCTCCTTTTTAATGTCCCCACTGCGGTCGGTTCACTATAACTTTGTTTTGGTGAAAGTTGTCACCAGGCCAGGAAAAGTAATTGAAATCCAGGCTGTGACATTAGTACAGTAAAATGGGCATTTCACAATGGTGTCACCAGTTCCAGAAAAAAAAAAAAAAAAACTTTCAAAGAGGGGATTTCCCTTCACTTTAGGAGGAATATCTTACATTTACATTTTGTCTCTAAGACAAGTGAGGGGAAGTCTGCTTAATGGGGGTCACAGTCAGTAATAAACACATGACAGGGGATCTACCCTCCTCTGCACTCTTTCAAAAGAAAACAGTTTTACTGCTCCAAAAACACTGCTAACATCAGGCTTGTAATAAACATGCTCTAATGGCACATACACACGAGCGGAAATTTCCATCCGAAAAATCTTGGATGGTTTTCCCGACGGAATTTCACTCAAGCTTGTCTTGCATACACACGGTCACACAAAAGTTCTCTGAACTTTTGACCGTCAACACTACGACGAGCCGAGAAAATGAAGTTCAATGCTTCCAAGCATGTGCAAATTGTTTCCGAGCATGCGTGTTTTTTTGCACGTCCGAATTGCATACAGACGATCCCATTTTCGGATAGGAACTTTTCCCGACCGAAAATTAGAGAACATGCTCGCAATCTTTTGCTGGCTGGAATTCCGCCAGCAACAGACTGATGGAGCATACACACAGTCGCATTTTCCAACAAGAAGTTCTCATCTGAGTTTTGCTGGCGGCATTTCCGTTCGTGTGTACGCGGCATTAGGCTACTTTCACACTGGGGCTACCCGGGCTTTAGCGTTGTTTAAGCTGCGCTTTTTGGCCACTAGTTGGGCGCCTGTGTTGCGGCGCTTCGGAAGCGCTGCCCATTCAATTCAATGGGCAGGGCGTTTTGGGAGCAGTGTATACACAGCTCACAAACCACCCCAAAGATGCTGCTTGCAGGACTTTTTCTAATGTCCTACAAGCGCACCGCCCCATTGTGAAAGCACTCCGACTTTCACATTCGGGCAGCATGGGAGGCAGTTTTCAGGTGCTATTTCTGGAACGTCTGAAAACTGCCTCAGTGTGAAAGGGGTCTAAATGGGGGATCTATTGAAGAGAGAAGGAAAGGAGCCATTTGGGATGGTGATAAGATTCAAGAGATATAATGACAATTTATCTTATGATGGCTATCAACAAAGTTAAAAGTAGTATGACTGAATAGAAATTTTGGAGCTACCATTGCAGACTTATTTCTAAAGGTTGTAATGGCAGAAATCTCAGGTATCTCCAGCCTCTGTCTCCTGCTGCATGTCTCTAGCCACACCTGTAGCAAGTTCACCAATTCTGGCCACCTCCCCATCCCTGACAATCTTCGGTAACATCATGTATTATATGAAGCCCATTTGGTGGTGCCATAGGCCTTTAAGGTGTCAACCATCCCTGAAAGTCTTCTGTAACATTATGTTAACTAAATATTATATAAAGTCCCTTGGTGGCGTCATAGGCCTATAGGATGTCTCCCATCCCTGACAGTCTTCTGTAACATTATGTAAACAAAATATTATATAAAGTCCCTTGGTGGCGTCAAAGACTATAGGATGTCTCCCATCCCTGACAGTCTTATGTAACCTTATGTATGCTATGTAGCCCATTAGTGGTGTTATAGACATATAGCAGGGGTGCTCAACCTATTAAAGAGTGAGGGCCACTTAAAAGGGGTGTTTCGGGAAAAAAAATAAAAAATTAAAAGCCAGCAGCTACACATACTGCAGCTGCTGGCTGTTAATAAATGGATACTTGCCTGTCCTGCAGTCCCTCAATGTCGGCACCGCAGCTGATTTCTCCATCGGCTGTCGGGTGCTGCCGCCGCCGCCATTGCGTGTAAGGTAACCCGGCAGTGTAGCCTTTCGGCTTCACGCCCGGAACCCTACTGCGCATGCGCGAGGCCCCGCTCCTCTCTCTCGGAGAAGGAGGGAGCCCCACGGTGACGTCACGGCCGCATCGCGGATCGTGTGAAAAGGGGCCTAATGGCTCATGCAGCTAACCCACAGGAAAGCCGTATGTGCACTGCGATACACCTGCGGATCAGTGTGAAAGCAGCCTAATAACGCTTTTTAAAAAGTGATAATATGGCAATTGCAAAACTATGATGTTTAATATATAAAAGATACCTGTCGCTAAACTATGATGTTTAATATATAATATGCCCATTGCTAATCTGTGATGTTTACTAAACTGACCATTTCTCTTTTATTTCCTGCTGGCATCGCTGGCTGTTAGAAAGGTTCCTGTCCCGCCATCCCAGAGCAAGAGGTCGTGGGCCCCATCAGAGGGTGCCACCGGTTGAGCACCCTCAACCTATAGGATGTCTACTATCTCTGACAGTCTTCTGTAACATTATGTATGATGAATATTAAATGCAACCCATTGGTGTTGTCAGAGGCCCTCTATACCATGTAGGTTGACCAACATTAAAAAAGCTAATCCAGTCAAAGAAGACCCTTCTAATTGAAAATCTTTCAGTCATAAAAAGGTCAAACAAAAGTTATAATGCCTTAAAAGGAGAGCTCCATTAGAAAAAAGAAAGTGCATATAAAACATTCTAAGGGCTCGTTTACACTTGCTTCAAAATGTGGCATTGGACACACTTTTTCTAAAGCACTGTGAATGCCAATCAAAACACCTATCCCTAAATAAAATTGTTACCTTACAGTTTTGTTCACACGTTGTGTTTGCTTTCTCTCACTTTGAAAATTATACCCCATGTAGCTTTCTTGCTGATTCAATGAGTCTCCAAAGCCTCCATAAAAGTCTATGACAAAGCTCACTTACAGCACCTGAAGATTTTGAGGGGCTTTTAGTCAGCTTTAGCTTCGCTTTGTTTTGGAGGTATTGCAGATATGAGATATTCCATAATGCACTAGGAAACCAACAAGCAAACCAGAAAGACCTCATCAGCAGTCCCTTCCGGTTCATGTGTTTATATTCTGGAAGTGTCTGGTGTACACATCTTATCTGGTGTGCAGTATAGAGCAGCAGGACGGTCAGCGGTGCCTGAACTGGAGAGGAGCACCTAGCAGACAGCACACGTGGTGTGCAACATGGGAACGCTATAGTAGAAGGTGAGCCTGGATTGGAGGGAGAGGACTGAGCGGCAGAGAACCAGCAGAGCTGGGGAACCAGAGCAGGAGAAACTAGCAGATGTCGCATGTGGTGAGCAGCATGGGCACAATATAGCAGGAGGTGAGTAGGGAACCGGAGAGAGAGGAGGATCAGCAAAAGCTGGGGATTACTACTGCGTGGGGGATCAGCAAAGCTGAGGGTACTACTGAGTGGGGCATTGGTAGAGCTGGGGTTACTATTGAGCAGGGAATCTGCTGAAGGAAGGTACTAATAAGCTGGGAATCTGCTAAGTGGAGTTACTACAGAGCCGGGGTTCTACTGGGCCCCTTTAAAACAAATAAAAAAAAAAAAAAAAATCACACAGGGCATTTGCCAAGCTTCATTAAATCTTCAAAAAAGCATCACGAAGCTTCAAAAACACATCAAAAAGGCATGTTGAAGTGATAGGTGCTTTAATGTGTGTTAAAGTTGAAGCAAGTGTAAATGAGCTCTTAAAGTACACCTTGGAATCGCACTCCTAGTTCCACATCCTTAATGTAAAGACACAATATACATTGGCAACCATCTTGCCTGAAATTATTAGAGAAGCAGGCTGGACATGAAGACAGGAGAGCAATGATCACTAAGCATTAATAGGTCTAACATACCTTTAATGCTATCTGCCCTTTTGATATTTATCTAACTCCAAATCCAATATGCATAGAAAGTCTGTATTCTACTCACTGTTTACTGAAAGCCATACATAAAGGTCCCTTGTGGCAAGGCCATTCACTGCTTTGCAGATGTAATATCCCTCATCGCCATCATGAGAGCAGTTCACAATGGTGAGGTAGGAGATGGCACCGTCCTGGATCATCTGGTATTTCTTCCCTGGTTGGAGCTCCACATCAGGAGTGCTCAGGTTACGTAGCCATGTTATTGTAGCAGGGGGGTTAGCACCCGATACGGAGCATGAGAGGGTCACATTTTCACCATTCACACAGCTTCTCAGGGGCTGGGACTGTGGCAGAGGAATACCTGAAAGAGAGGGTAGTGTAATGTCATCGCCCATAACATGATCTCTGGACGGAACCTAAAAACATTTATGATAAGAATACAAAATACCTTTAGCTTTAGAGGAATGCTTTCTGGCAAATGTATCTCCTGCCCCAAAATCTTCTGTTCCCTTCCAAACAGCCCTCACTCCATGAAAAATATAAACAGGATGGAACCAAAACGGATCTCTAAGCTGCCCAACTGTGCTTTGTAGTTGGCCTGTGTCATGTGCTTAGGTGCAGCCATGTTTTATGGCATACTACATGGGATATTACTAAAGCCCGTACAAACCGCATAAAAGCATAGGTACCAATAGATGTGTTTAGGATGGGAAGGTGCTTTTAGATATTCTGGTGCATCAAGCTGCCAGTAGTGAAAAGTAAATGTGCCAAAATGTAATTTAACCTAGACCCCTTTCACACCACACCGCCCATAGCGTCGGCGGTAAAAAAAAACGCCGCTATTTTTTGCTGCGTTTTACCGTCAGATTTGCGGCGCATTTCGGCCGCTAGTTGGGCGCTTTTACCCCCCGCTGGCGGCCGAGAAAGGGTTAAAAACCACGGCAAAACGCTGCAATAGCGGCGTTTTGCCGGCGGTATTACAGCGATGCCCCATTAATTTCAATAGGGAGCAGCGCTGGAGGAGCGGTGAGTTCACCGCTCCAAAGAAGCTGCTGGTAGGACTTTTCCTCACGTCCTGCCAGCGCACCGCTGCAGTGTGAAAGCCCTCGGGCTTTCACACTGCAGACAATGGTGCAGCTGTTTTAGGGCAGATTGCAGGCGCTAGTTCTAATGATATAGCGCCTGCAAAACGCCCCTGGTGTGAAAGGGGTCTTAAAGAGGAACTGCAGTCTGCTCACATAATGTGTAATAAAAACATCTTTGCCATTCTGAAGCGTCCCTCTAACCACTTTGCATATTATTTTATATATACTGTGATTCTGTATTTGCCAAATATGCTGCAGACATATCCCTCCACTGAGTCTGGCTGCAACCATTTTAACTGTGGGCAGCTGAAGCTGCTGCCTGTTCACTTCCTGGATTTACACAGACACACACACCTCCAGCTCTTCAGCTCCCATTGGCCCTCTTATGACTCAACCCCCACTCCCTTCCTGGCAAACTCACAAGAGTGAGAGAGAGAACTGTGCATGATGTCATAAGCCTAGGCTAATGACCAAACAACAGGAAGTGGGCTGTATAAGGTATTTACTGGCAGAAAAAAAAACTTTACTGTCCAAAGTTAAAACACGGGCAGAAGATTTAATAGATGGAAAGTTGAAAAAATGACTGAAGGTCCGCTTTAGCCTTTTAGCTTTGATCCGTTTTTTTTTGTCCTGTGTGAGGTGCGAATTTGCCTTACGTTTTGAGGTGGACCGGTGTGAATTTACAGCGATTTTACTGCAAATTTACAGCGATTTTACCGCAAATTTTAGGAGGCAGACAGTGAACAATTCGCAGAGATGTGAACTGTGTGCTGCGAGTTTACT
The DNA here is from genome assembly GCA_028564925.1 of Lithobates sylvaticus. Lineage (NCBI taxonomy): Eukaryota > Metazoa > Chordata > Amphibia > Anura > Ranidae > Lithobates > Lithobates sylvaticus. The sequence continues at coordinate 184,528,800 of CM053026.1, forward strand.
GCAAGTTCAATTGAAGCCTATGAAGATAAAATTCGCACTGCACCATAGGAATTTGCCTTGCACCCGCAGTCAACACGCACAGGACCCTCTTTTTTTCTTGCACCAAATTCGTAACTCGTATAGATGTGAACCAAAGCTATGGAATACTATGCTTTTTACATGACCTGCAAATCTGTGTGTTCCTAAACGCATCCAACCCGCTGTAAATTCGCATCAGTGTGAACTAGGGTTACCACCTGTCCAGGATTCACCTGGACAGCCTGGGTTTTGAATCATGTGTCCAGGTTTCAGTCCACCTGAAACCTGGACACATTGTTGAGACAGGAACATGGCTTGGAACAGGGCTTGACAGGAGGGTGTGCGCCGCATTACTATTCTCTTTGGAGTGCCCAAAATTGTCCCAGGTCTGTTACAATCCTATAGTGTATACAAAAAAAAAAAAATTTACTCTGTGCCGCTAAAGTGTTTGGGTTTGGCTTGAAGAAAAAGTGGCAACCCTAGTGTGAACCCAGGGTTAAGGCTGAATTAACACCTGAGCATTTCAAAGTCGCGTGTTTTTGACCGCGGTTTTGCCGCAATTTCGTTCAGGTCACCAATGTAAAAGGCAGAAAAACGCCTGTAATCTGCCCCAAAGAAGCTCATGTTCTTTTTTGAGCTTAGGGCATTTTTCAGGCGTTTTGCTTCAGGTGACAAAACGCTCAGATGTGAACAGGTGCCATTGAAATTAATGGGATTTTGCTTGTTTGGCGTTTTTTTCGGGTGTTTTACAAGCTGAAAACGCTCAGGTGTGAATGCAGCCTCAATGTTTTTACAATTTAAAAAAATTTAACAAACTTAAAATTTCAAAATTACATTAAAGTCAAAGAGGGACTATTTTGATGGTCACTTTTGCTGCTTTGGAGGGCTTTCAAGGAAACTTGTTGTCCAAACAAGGGGGATCTTTGCTAATTATAAAAAAAAATAAGAAAAAAAGAAAACAAGTATGGGGGCTTTTCATACAGCTTTAATAAAGACTTGGAAAATACACAAATCTTTTACATTACAGGTTGGTGGATGCCTTAAAGCTGAATGTGCTGTATGAACCACCACAACTTTGAGTAAGAGCAAACATAACAAGCACATCATTGAATGTGGGATTCATTAATTTATCTTTATAATTAGCTTTGCTTATAGCCACAGCACCCAAAGTACTTTCATTTGGAGGAGTCACAAAAGGCATTTTTGGTAGTTTTAGCACTGACGTGCGTTTCTTCTAGTGTGCTGTGTCAGGCAGAACTAGTATCTACGAAATCCTTTTTTTTCCAGGAACAGAGAGTTTCTTTTTGTCATTTGACCAGAAACAGGCGGTCAAATGCAGAGTAGGCCACGGAGTTTAAAGCCACAGGGAGGTGTCTTTCTACAAAAAAGAAAGCTACAGCCCTCAGGAAAGGATGAGAAAAACTTTAGTTTGATTGCAACACCAACAAGCCTAAATGCAAAGACAGAACCTACTGACAACTGTTTTAAAAAAAATAAGAGATCGAGCATTTAGATTTACAGTGCCTTGCAAAAGTATTCACCCCCCTTGGCATTTTTCGTGTTTTGTTGCTTTACAAACTTAACATGGAATGGTTAAGGATTTGCATCATTTAATTTACAGAACATGCCCACAACTTTGAAGATGTTTTTATTTTTTTATTGTGAAGCAAACAACAAAATAGGACAAAATAACAGAAAAAGTCAATGTGCATAACTATTTACCCCCTAAAGTCAATACTTTGTAGAGCCACCTTTTGTGGCTATCACAGCTCCAAGTCGCTTTGGATAAGTCTCTATGAGCTTGTCACATTTTACCACTGGGATTTTTGCCCATTCCTTCTTGCAAAACTGCTCCAGCTCCTTCAAGTTGGATGGTTTGCACTTGTGAACAGCAATCTTTAAGTCTGACCACAGATTTTCTATTGGATTGAGATCTGGGCTTTGACTAGGCCATTCCACAACATATACATGTTTCCCCTTAAACCACTAAAGGGTTTGCATTAGCAGTGTGTTTGGGGTCATTGTCCTGCTGGAAGGTGAACCTCCGTCCTAGCCTCAAATCACACACAGAGTGGTACAGGTTTTGAGCAAGAATATCCTTGTATTTAGCACCATCCATCTTTCCCTCCTCTCTGACCAGTTTCCCAGCCCTGACTGCTGAAAACCACCCCCACAGCATGATGCTGACACCACCATGTTTCACTGTGGAGATGGTGTTCTTTGGTGATGTGATGTGTTGGGTCTGCGCCAGACAGAGTTTTCTTCGATGGCCAAAAAGTTCAACTTTAGTCTCATCAGACCAGAGCACCTTCCTCCATACATTTACACTTCCTCCCACATGCCTTTTCGCAAAAACTCAAAATGTGCCATTTTGTTTTTTGCTGAAAGTTATGGCTTTCTTCTGGCCACTCTGCCATAAAGCCCAACTCTATGGAGCATACGGCTTATTGTCGTCCTATGTACAGATACTCCAGTCTCTGCTGTGCAACTCTTCAGCTCCTCCAGGGTTACCTTAGGTCTCTGTGCTGCCCCTCTGATTAATGCCCTCCTTGCCCGGTCCGTGAGTTTTGGTGTTCGGCCATCTCTTGGCAGGTTTGCTGTTATGCCATGTTCTTTCCATTTGGTTATGATAGATTTGATGGTGCTCCTAGGGATCATCAAAGATTTGGATATTTTTTTTTTTATAACCTAACCCTGACTTGTACTTCTCAATAACATTGTCCCTTACTTGTTTGGAGAGTTCCTTGGTGTTCATGGCAGTGTTTGGTTGGTGGTGCCTCTTGCTTGGGTGTTGCAGCCTCTGGGGCCTTTCAAAAAGGTGTGTATATGTAATGACAGATCATGTGACACTTAGATTGCACACAGGTGGACATCATTTCACTAATTATGTGACTTCTGAAGGTAATTGGTTGTACCAGAGCTTTTTATGGGCTTCATAACAAAGGGGGTGAATACATACGCACATGACAATTATCAGTTTTTTATTTCTGAAAAATAGTTTTATGTATATATTTTTCTAATTTTACTTCACCAACTTAGACTATTGTGTTCTGATCCATCACATATAATTCAGATAAAAAAAAATTCAACTAAAGGCTGTAATGTAACAAAATAGGTAAAAAGCCAAGGGGGGTGAATACTTTTGCAAGGCACTGTAGGTGGGCTAAAAATGGCTAGTAGAACCCCAGTCCGGCAGCAATGCCAACTGCCCAAAATGAAGAAAAGGCATCTTCCTAAAAAGTTAGAGTTTTAGTCCCACTACTACACACGAATGCCCAGCACCACTGTTGTGGTCTTTAACCACCTCAATACAGGGCACTTACACCCCCTTCCTGCCCAGGCCATTTTTCAGCTTTCAGCGCTGTCACACTTTAAATGACAACTGCGCAGTCATGCTACACTGTAACCATGTGAAATTGTTATCATTTTCTTCACACAAATGCAGTAGAGCTTTCTTTTGGTGGTATTTAATCACTCCTGGGTTTTTTTATTTTTTCCTGGAAAAAAAAAAAAAAAAAAAAAAGACCAAAAATTTGAAAAAAAATAAATGTATATAGTTTTTCTTAGTTTCTGTCAGTAAATTTTGTAAATAATTATTTTTTATTCTTCACTGATGGGTGCTGATGAGGCGGCACCAATAGGCTGCAATGATGGGCACTGATGAGGTGGCACTGATGAGGAGGCACGAATATGCCACACTTATGGGCACTGATAGATTGCACTGATGAGCACTGATAGGCGGCACTGGTGGGCCGCTTTGATGGGCATTGATGGGCACCACTGATAGCCAGCACTGACTGGCATCACTAATGGCCACTGATTGCTGGCACTTGTGGGCACAGATTGGTGGCACTGGTGGGTAATCATTGCTGGCACTGGTGGGTAATCATTGCTGGCACTGGTGGACACTTAATTGTAATTAGGGCACTGATGATCATTGCCCCGATTACATACCTAGCTTTCCCCTGTGAGGAGATGCCGCTGATCGGCTCTCCTCTCCTCACACTCTGTCAGTGTGAGGCGAGGAGCAACGATTACCAGCATCTCCGTGTTTACATGTGACCGGCTTTGATTGGACACAGCCGATCACATGGTTAAAGAGCCGCGGCTCTTTACACAGATTGGGGTCACGCCAAGTCATAGCAACATGGTGCGGTCGCACGAAAGCGGTTGTTCTGGGAGGTGGTCATATGACGTCCACCCAGAACGAGAGCGGCAAGTGGTTTTAAGCATGATGTCCATTTTTACAATCTTTTTAAGTACATCCCCAAATTTTATTAGGTACTATGGTGATAGGGGCGTGAGGAATGTGGAGTGGCAGTGTGAAGTTGTTTTAATTAACCTTTAAAATAGACATGGCCAAGTGACACCTGTACGGTGTATCATCCTTTCCTATGCTCAGAGACATTTGAGGAGTGACTGGGTCAATCGTCTTCCCGTGGAACTAACCCACCGAGTATAGACACCACTTGACAGCTTTATCCCAGCATGCACAGCATTGTCCACACACTAACCCAGCATTACGGATCCACCCTAACTACATTGATCAGCGACACCCCCTACCTTTATGCCTTGTTCCAGTTTATGCGACACATCTCTGAGATAAACTCCTTGATGGCACAACATTTTTGGACTGTTTCCGTTCATTCCATTTTGCCTACACTTTGGAGCCCCCTCAGATTTTAGTCAGATCGGATTTACTGTGCTCTAGCTTTAGCTGTGTGCATGATTGATGTGCATATGTATGATGTACTGCTAGCAGTACCTTCTTCCCTCTTTGACAAGGTTGTCCTTTTTATCTTTGCACAGATGGTAGTGTGTCATTTTTGCAGTTTTATTTGTTACTTTGGTTCAATAAAATGAATACTTTTATGAATCCCAGGTGTCTCTGTACAAGATAATTCTTTGGATCTGTAATCCTAAATTTATAAACAGCAGCAAAATTCTAAAAGGTCAAATTCGGGAAAGTCAGATCAGATTTGTGTTTGACCAGAATTCAGATCTGAAGCTGGCCAGACATGGGTCAGATTTTTTCATTCAGCCAGTGGGTTGATTGAAAAGACTGACCTGATTGCCTTTTTCACAAATTTAATGTGGACGCATGAATCCTCCCCACTGTGTCACTGTATTCTGACAGCAGGAAGATTCCCCCGCTGTCAGAATACACAAAACAGCACTTCAGCCTATCGCCTGCAACAGGGTAGTTGAACAGAAGTCTATAGCCATATCAACTTCTATCCAACCACAGTAGCCACACATGGATGGAAATTTGGCAGGTTCCTGCTGACCCAGACAATTTTTAATCGTTGTATGGCCAGTCTTAGCTGCCACACACATAAATGTACCCTTCTATGATATAACAATAGATTTCATGTGCTGACAGATACAGAGAGCATTTACGTGTAAATGTTTATGGGAATGATCAAGTATCTGTGCAGGCCTTACCTGATGGGGAAGAAAATTGATTAGATGAATGTTATTGCTATTGTTTTTTTTTTTTGCTTCTGCTTTTTCCCATTTCAGACCTGTGTGTGCAGTCCTTTCCTCGCCTCTTCACTGGCACTACTCTTGTTCATAAGAATGATGGCTTAAAACACCAGATCGCACGTGCTCGTGCATCTGCGGACTTTGTAACTCTTATGCCGCGTACACACGAAGGGACGATCCCGCGGGATTATCCCCTGGCCTCAAGTCCAGGGGATAATCCCCTCGTGTGTGGGCCTCCAACTGACTTTTTTTCAAAAAGTCCGGCAGACTAAAGTTTTAACCACTTGCTGACCGCCCACTGTCAAATGACGGCGGGACGGTTCAGCTACTGTGGCGGGACGCCGTCATATGACGTCGTCTACAATTTGGCCACTGGGGGGGCGCGCGCGCGCGCCCGCCGCGTAGCTGGGGCCTCGGTGCGCGTGCACGGCGGTCGCGATGACCGCCAGGCACCCACGATTGCCCGGTAATCGAGCAGGACGTGGATCGGTGTGTGTAAACACACAGATCCACGTCCTGTCAGAGGAGAGGAGACCGATGGTGTGTCCCTTGTACATAGGGACACCGATCGGTCTCCTCCCCCAGTCAGTCCCCCTCCCCCCACAGTAAGAATCACCAATATAGGGAACATATTAACCCCTGCAGCGCCCCCTAGCGTTAACCCCTTCCCTGCCAGTCACATTTATACAGTAATCAATGCATTTTTATAGGGATCGCTGTATAAATGTGAATGGTCCTAAAAATGAGTCAAAAGTGTCCGAAGTGTCCGCCGCAATGTCGCAGTCACGATAAAAATCGCAAATCGCCGCCATTACTAGTAAAAAAAAAAATAATAATAAAAATGCTATAAATCTATCCCCTATTTTGTAGACGCTATAACTTTTGCGCAAACCAATCAATATACGCTTATTGCGATTTTTTTTTACCAAAAATATGTAGAAGAATACGTATTGGCCTAAACTGAGGGAAAAATTTGTTTAAAAAAAAAAAAAAAATTGGATATTTATTATAATAAATAGTAAAAAATATTATGTTTTTTCAAACTTGTCCCTCTTCTTTTGTTTATAGCGCAAGAAATAAAAACCGCAGAGGTGATCAAATACCACCAAAATAAAGCTCTATCTGTGGGGAAAAAAATATTTTATTTGGGTAAAAATTTTATTTGGGTAAAGCTGAAAAATGGCTTGGTCAGTAAGGAGGTGTTCGTGGCTGGTAGGCAAGTAGTTAAGTTTTGTTTTAAAATTATCCGCTGGACTGCCAAGTCAATCCCGCCGTTAGTAGGCTAGTCCGCCGGACTTTTGAAATGAACGGACTTGCCGCTCATCGGAAAGTCCGTTCATTTAGCACGTGACTTCAGGTATGTAGCTAGCGTAGGCAGTAAATGCCGGCGCGCTAGCTCCGTCACCTGGCATGGATTTAAAGGGAGTCCCCACGCCGAAAAACGGCGTGGGGGTCCCCCCCAAAATCCATCTCAGACCCTTATCCGAGCACGCAGCCCGGCAGGCCAGGAAAGGGGTGGGACGAGCGAGCGCCCCCCCCCTCCTGAGCCGTACCAGGCCGCGTGCCCTCAACATGGGGGGTACCCTGGGGAAAGGGGGGCCGTGCGGCACCCCCACCCCAAAGCACCTTGTCCCCATGTTGATGAGGACAAGGGCCTCTTCCCGACAACCTGGCCATTGGTTGTCGGGGTCTGCGGGCAGGGGCTTATCGGAATCTGGGAGCCCCCTTTTATAAGGGGGCCCCCAGATCCCGGCCCCCCACCCTATGTGAATGAGTATGGGCATCCTCCGGGACTGTGACATCACAAGGGGCGGGGTCACCATGTGACATGAGCATGTGACCCTGTCCCCTTGTCCCTATATAAGTCCCAGCACAGCGCGGCTCTGGCATTCCGGCCAGATAGAGCGACGTGTCAACATCGGAAGAAGAAGAAGAAGAAGGCGGAAGAAGAAGAAGAAGGCGGCGCAGAAAGCGACGACAGCGGCAAGAACAGAAGAGACCCCGGAAGACCCCCGAAGGCGGATCGAGACCCCCAGACGACGGCGGCGACGACGAAGAAGGTAGCCGGACTTCTCCGCTCGGTAAAAGAGCTACGTAAATGGCGGAGGAGTCCGGCGAGAAGACCCCCCAAGACGGAAGAAGACCCCCGGAGCAGTGCAATAAAATATTTTTTCAAACGTGTGTTTTTTTTACTTTACGTTTTACACCTTAGGTGAATGGGTATTCGAACTTCCTCTTTGAAGTGTCGTCAGTACATTGTGGAACAAGGTGCTTTGGGGTGGGGGGGCCGCACTTTCCCCAGGGCACCCCCCATTTGAGGGCACGCGGCCTGGTACGGCTCAGGAGGGGGGGGGGGGCGCTGGTCCCCACCCCTTTCCTGGCCTGCCGGGCTGCGTGCTCGGAAAAATGTCCGACCGTGTGTATGCAATACCAACTTGGGGCCAACGCCCTTTGGACAAAAAGTCCACGGGAAAAGTCCGGGCGTGTGTGGGCAAGTCCACACGCTCGGAAAGTCCGATCGTGTGTATAAGGCTTAAAGGTGACCATACATTATATAATCTGATTGTACAATCTTCTTTGGATCTACCATCAACTTTACACATACAGTACTTTACACTGTGACATCATTTTGGTCAATGTAAAGGATATTGCACTAAAGCCTTGTACACTTGATCAGATTTTCCACAGATAAAACCTCAGACTTTTGTCCGAAGGCGTGTGCCTGGATTTTGTCTTGCATACAAACGGCAAGGAATTGTCGGCCAACAAACACAAAGTAGTGATGTACTACGTGTTTTTTCAGCATCTTTAGCTCCACCCTTTGGGCACCTTCTGCTAATTTTGTGTTAGTAGAAGTTTGGCGAGTGTTGATTCGCACTTTTCATTTCCCATTTTTCACTAAGTGCTTTTCATTTTGCGCTTTTCAGTTTGTTTGTGAACGGCCGTTCGTCAACCAGACATGTTGCGGAATCGGAGGAGATAACATGTTATTTATTAATGGCCTTGGAGTTATTGCTTTGACCCAAGTCCAGTCCAAGAACAGGAGGAGGAGGGGGAGTTCTTGGACCAAAAATTGGTTGCTTTATTTATCGTGACCAATTATGTCATATGCCTTTGCTGCGGGAGCTCAAGGAGAATAATAATTCGGATGATTTTCGGAATTATCTCCGGATGACAGACCCCTGCTTTCACCAACTCTTGGCATTATTGACCCCCTATATTAAGAAGTGGGACACATGCATGAGGCTTTTATTTTATTTTTTGGTTGAATAATAATGATTTGATTTGTTATATTTTTGGATGCATAGAATGCACTTTTTGGTTAAGTTCTATTGGCAGATAGCATGTCTAATTTTATTTGTTTTCTTTTTTTTAATGCACAATAAAAAAAATTGTGGAGAATAATACTTGGCTATGTGTTTTACTTCAAATGACAGTTTGGGAGTCGGCAGTTGCATTTAAAAAAAAAATCCAATTTAAAATTGACAAGGGACACCGACATAGTTGTATCTTTGATCTTAAAAACTATGGGAAAATGGTGTTGTGGTAACTTGCCCAAAAAAAAAAGCATAAATATTATTCTTGATATCACTCGAAAAAAAAGCCTTTGAAAATTAGTTTGCAATATCTCCATCAGTATTACCAGCAAAGCAGCTTCATTATTATCCCATTAAAGAAGAAGAGAATGTGCGCTGCATTTCAAGATTTCATAATTTGCCACGTCATGAATGTTAATTCTCCATTACGAACGCTGGTTTATAAGACCGACCGCTTCCAGCTCGCCCTTGCACTTTGGACTTTTGTCCTACGGACTTGTGTACACACGATCGGAAAATCCGACAACATGACATTTGTCAGCTGAAAATTTTAAAACCTGCCATCCAACATTTGTCCGCGTAAAATCCGACAATTGTCAGATGGAGCGTACAAATAGTCAGATTTTCCACCAACAGCCTGTCATCACATGGAAAATCCGATTGCGTGTACGCGGCTTAAGACTGTACAATGAGGGCCAGCTTAACACTGTATGCTCCAAATGTCAGGCCAGTTATTCAACATTCCTCCATTACACCAGCAACACAAGAGTTTTACGGTTAGGATCATGACACATTACTAAAGCATATCTATGGTCAAAATGTAAAATCGTATATTCATTTCCTCATCGTATTTCAGTTATTTCCAGCATATTATTCTGAACCATCTTGAAGTTTATACATTTTGTGAAGATCCCCACAGATTTACTTCCTTGAATTCTGCGACACATATTCACTATGTCCTATGAGTAGACACTGCTGTGTCACACATTTCACAGATCCAGCCTTCTGATCTACAGAGGTGCTGAGAGGAGGAGTTCCAGGAGGCGGAGTCAGTAAAGGAATCACTGCTTGCAGGCAGCAAGGTACCATGGGATATGTAGTCCTTAGAAATCGATAGCAAACATCAGGAAGGAAGGAAAAGCTTCAAAACATTCAGGAAATTCAGGCAGTTGTGGAAAGAGATGATCATGAGACAGTACTATTTTCAAGTAAGATTATATTGAATTATAAAATATAACAATTTTTTGTTTTTAATTGTATCAGCATTGTAATAACAATTCGGTCCATGATTTGACCATAGATTTCCTTTAACCGCTTGCCGACCGCCTCACGCAGATATACTGCGGCAGAATGGCACGTACAAGCAAACTAACGTACCTGTACGTTGCCATTTAAGAGGCAGCCTGCAGGCGCGCGCACGCACCCGTGGCAAGCTCCATGAGTCAGATCGTGGGTCCCGCAGACTCTATGTCCGCGGGGATACCCACGATCGTCTCACAGAGGGTAAAAACGGGGAGATGCTAATGTAAACAAGCATCTCCCCATTCTGCCTAGTGACAGTGTCACTGATCTCTGCTCCCTGTGATCAGGAGCAGTGATCAGTGACGTGCCACACGTAGCCACGCCCCCATAGTTAGAATCACTCCACAGGACAAACTTAACCCCTTAACTGCCCCCTAGTGGTTAACCCCTTCACTGTCAGTGTCATTTACACAGTGTCATTGTATAGCACTGATTGCTGTATAAATGACAATGGTCCCAAAAATGTGTCAAAAATGTCCGATGTGTCCGCCATAATGTCGCAGTCACGATCAAAAAAAAAAAAAAAAAAAAAATATCGCTGATCGCTGCCAATACTAGTAGAAAATTATTAATAAAAAGGCCATAAAACTATCCCAGATTATTGTAAAAGCTATAACTTGCGCAAATCAATCAATAAACGCTTATTGCGATTTTTTTACCAAAAATATGTAGAAGAATACGTATCGGCCTAAACTGAGGAAAAAAAAAATGTTTTTATATATTTTTGGGGATTATTATAGCAACATTTTTTTTTCAAAATGTACGCTCTTTTTTTGTTTATAGCGCAAAAAATAAAAAACGCAGGGGTGATCAAATACCACAAAAAAAAGCTCTATTTGTGGGGGAAAAAAAAGGACGTCAATTTTGTTTGTGAGCCACAACGCACGACTGCGCAATTGTCAGTTAAAGCGACGCAGTGCCGAATCGCAAAAAGTGCTCTGGTCTTTGGCCAGCAAAATGGTCCGGGGCTTAAGTAGTTAATGCAAATATGTTAGAAAATTGCTTTGCATGCATTTGTATACTAGCAATAAAACAAAATAAAGAATGTGAACCTGTGAAGATATAATTATGGAAAAAATGATAGAGGATGCGCTAGCCAATTATTAACAGAAACTGCTGCACCTGGGACTCCCTGAATACCAGGAGATAAAAATAGGTGAAATAATTGAAGTGCGCTGTCTCTAAAAAACATAATGAGCTAAGCTAAAAGCTCACAAACACAAGTACTAGTGCTCTTTAAAAAACGTGCACAGCTGTTCACTAATAGCTTTAAACATGTGATGCAGCACAACATCAATAGATTGACACAATGTGAGCAAACTTAAATAACAATAGCGACATGCATAATAACATAAGTGAATGTACATTCAAAATAATAAAATGTAAAAATATCCAAAACAGAAAAAAGTCCCAAAAAGAACTCTATTGCAGGTTGTTTAATAAAACAGTCCCAAATGGTGTAAAATGCTGAAAGGATGCAATTCACTTCTAGATTGTAAGCTCTAACGAGCAGGGCCCTCTGATCCCTCCTGTATCGATTTGTATTGTAAGTGTACTGACTGCCCTCTTGTTGTAAAGCGCTGCGCAAACTGTTGGCGCTATATAAATCCTGTATAACATTCCAAAACCTTCAAAGTGCTGCATGCATCACCACCGTGCTCAAAAGATAAATGGCCGCTTACCAGACCCCAAAAGATCAATGGGCATGTGTACAGCTCTCAGCATCGATCTGTATCACCGTCTCTGTGGCCCCCGGACAGTCAGGGGCTCGCAGCTCACAGGTAGGAGAAAAAAATTGAAAGGAGGACCAATAGTGCATTATCCTTTAAAACAATATTTATTAAAAAAGAATTACACTTACAGATTGCTTGAATCCAGCACAGAATCTCATGGTGGCATGGCTGCCTACAGTGCAGACCAGGCACGCTAACATCATGGCTGACTCTGCCTGGCACGTTTACCCTCAGAAGGGGTCCTTTTGGGATTGGGGCCTTCTGAGGGGAAACGCGTTGGGCGGAGTCAGCCGTGACATCAGCGAGCACGGTCCGCACTGCAGGCGGCCAGGCCACCACGAGATTCTGTGCTAGATTCAAGCAATCTGTAGATGTGATTCCTTTTTACAAAGTTCTTTTTGGGATTTTTTCCGTTTTGGATTTTTACATTTTATTATTTTGAATGTACAATCACTTATGTTATTATACATGTCACTATTGTTATTTACGTTTGCTCACATTGTGTCAATCTACTGATGTTGTGCTGCATCACATGTTTAAAGCTATAAGTGAACAGCTGTGCACGTTTTTTTGTGAGCTTTTGGTTAGCTCAATACATTTTTTTTTTTTTTTTTTTTTTTTTTTAGAGACAGCGCACATTATTTATTTCACCTAAGATATAATTATGCAATGTACCATTGCTGACTTTTGTAAAGATGCATTTTCCTCATCCTTGATTCAGATCTAGAAAACCACTAACCTGGAACAAGCATGCATCCAGAGAAGTCTGAACTCCAGGAATGAGACCAGAATGACATCCCTGGAGTTTGCGCCATTAAAAACCAAGTTACCAATGCTAACTTCAATTTTTCTATCCTTACAGATTCCATTCCTAGGATGTGAACCACACTACAAGCCACAGCCTGTCCCAGAACTATAAAAAAGTACCAATTAATTAACTAATTAATCTACTCATATATTTATTAATCACTTACTTAAGTGAAGTTCACAACGATCTTCTTTCACATCTTTTGCTATCTGGTGTTTTCCTTTACAAGTGAGTGTTTGGCCAGCACTCAACTGAGAACCATTTAATGAAGCCACCAACGTGTCCGAAGTGTCATTAAAGTGGATTTTGCCATCTTTTTCCCATTCCAGTATAGGAGCCGGATACCCTCCAGGCCAGCTGCATAGTAATGATACTTCATCGCTTATCCCTGTGTAGTTGGCACTGCACTGTATAGACTGTGTTGGTGCATCTGTACAGAACAAAAAATAAATGTAATATATAACAAATATGATATTCACATAAACCAACCCGAGCAATTGAGGCTGAGAAAAAGATGACAAATATATAAGTAGAGCCTACATTCAATGAAAACCACATTACAAAAGGACTAGTAGAACCAGATATAGAGGCAGCTGAAACTATTTACAAACCTCCACTTTTCCAGTAAATCTAGTTTGAAACTGCATTGTCTCACCTTCCAAGTCTCTTTATCATGATGTGTGGCCTCACTGACTAACTGGGGCTGAACTCAGTTCTTAAAGCGGAGTTCCGACAAAAAGAAAAAAAAAAAAATGAAAAAAAATGAAAAAAAAAAAAAAAAGTCAGCAGCTTGGACACTTACCTGTCCCAGCATCCAGCGATGCAGGGGAACGAAGTCCCGCTCCTCTCCCAATTCTCTCTGCGGCGCCGACATTGTCACTGTGGGCACCCGGCTGTGGCCTCAGAGGTCAGGCACGCACTGCGCGCTGTGACTGGCCAGGCAATCATCTGGGACCTGTGATGTATCCCAGATGATTGCCGAGAGGGAGGGGCGAGAGGTAAACTTACTTCTGGCGCTGCGATGCCCCAGGAGGAAGTGGGAGCTGGAACCCTCTAAAAAGACGGTTTCTGCTCCCCCCCCCCCCTCAAAAAAAATGACATGCCAAATGTGGCATGTCAGGGGGTCACCTTCCATTTTTCGGTGGAACCCCGTTTTAAAGAAGAAGCTGCCTATATCTCTAGATTTGCTGATTGTTTTGAAATGCGTTTTTTACTGAAGGTAACCTCTGCTAATGCATTTTCTCATTATTATCCAGCTATACAAATGAACCGCTTGCCGACCGCCGCACACAGATGTACGTCAGCAGAATGGCACAGGCAGGCAAATGGGCGTACCTGCAAGTCCCTTTAAATTTGCCACGGCACGCAGGCCGCGGGAGCGTGCCCGCGGGTCCCAGAAACTTGATGTTCACTCCCTAGGACACACTTAACCCCTTGATCGCCCCCTAGTGTTTAACCCCTTCCCTGCCAGTGTAATTTACACAGTAATCAGTGCATTTTTATAGCACTGGTCGCTGTATAAATGACAATGGTCCCAAAATAGTGTCAAAATTGTCCGACGTGTCGCAGTCACGATAAATAATAAATAAATAAATCGCAGATCGCCACCATTACTAATAAAAAAAAATGAATAATAAAAATGCCATGAAACTATACCCTATTTTGTAGATGCTATAACTTTTGCGCAAACCTGTCTATATACGCTTATTGCGATTTTTTTACCAAAAATATGTATAAGAATACATATCGGCCTAAACTGAGGAAAAAAATAGTTTTTTTTATATATTTTTGGGGGATATTTATTATAGCAAAAATAAATTTTCAAAATTGTCGCTCTTTTTGTGGGAAAAAAAGCACGTAAATTTTGTTTAGGTACAACGTCGCACAACCGCGCAAATTGTCAGCTAAATCGATGCAGTGCCGGATTGCAAAAAAGGCTCTGGTCAGGAAGGGGGTAAAATCTTCCGGGGCTGAAGTAGTTAAAGCAGGGTATATACTTTGAGGTTTATTTGTTCAACGGATTCCCGCATTCACACAAGAAATGTGGACAATGGGGACCCCCCTGTAAGAATACGATGATCAGTGCTAAACGCTGGTTTTCTAGCAGGACCCTTTGACACAAGCTGGTCGTTAGAACAGTCAGATGAACACACAGAGCAAAATTTGTCTGGTTCCTGCTGAACTGCCTGATTTTCAGTGCATGTATACCCTGCTTTAGATATCACAAAAAGACCTTAAAGTGATACTAAAAACACACACTGTTTAATTTACATTGTCCCTTCTATTTCTGTATGTGGCACTGATGATGATGATGGCACTGTAATTAATTTTAATAAAAAAAAAAAAATCAAAGTACTTTTTTCCTAATCAATTCATGGCTGCCACATGACCGAGATCTTTCCCAGCCTGTGTGTAGGGAAACATAAGCAGGAGGAGTTTTCAGTCCTCTGTTGATGGTCGCATGTCCAAAAAAAAATCAGCCTTTGGAATAACAGAGTAAAAATAAATAAATAATATTAATAAAAACTGTTTTAAATTGGCATGCAAATATATATTTGAAATTAAATCTTTATTATTTTGTGGAAACAACATGGTGTGGGTGGATTTCTGCCAGTCACATGCTGTGTCACGCCCGTCCAGCCTGTGTCTTGGAATAAGAGGGAGGTAAAGCCACTATTAATCTACATGTAATATCCCGCCCCCCCCCCCCCCCCATTGCGTTTAGCTGGTTAGTGGGCATGGAGGAGGAGGGAGGGAGTTGGCTGTCATTTACCACTGTGTATATGACCACATGTGTGACTCTATAGTCACATGGGCTGCTCAGATGCGATAGGCAGGAAATGCTCAGCATAGAAACTCACTGAAAACTGAGCATGTGCAGAGTTGCCACCACAGCTGCAAAATCCTTAGCTGCATTGGACATGAACAGAAGGTGGAGATAGAGAACAGCAGGATCAACCAGGTTTTTTGCAGAATACAGAAAACTGAGCGAGTATCAACAGAATGTAATACACCATTTATTGATAGTTTTTCATCATGTGGCTTTAGTGACACTTTAAAGTATAACTAAAAGGCAAAACTTTTATTTATTTATTTTGGATAGAGTGGAGAGAAATAAGAACACTTGTTATGTTTTTATTGCTACCTCTGTCCCCGTTAAACCTGGTACGCATTATTAGTTTTGTTTCGCTGAAAAAAAAACAAAAAAAAACAAACACAGACTGTCAGCTCCGTTTGGAGCCACTGTATTAACTATGTTGTGTTCTGACAGGGGGATGGCCCCCTCACCATAACACTACCATCATCTCTCTTCACCACTGGCTAAGAGGGCTGATCAGGAGTCGGTCGGCTGCTGGTTTTCCAGCATGCTCGTCTGACAAAAGCTGGCTTCTGTGGGACAGACCGGCATACGGCCCGTGTGTACATGGCTCTAGGGAGATTCACCCTCACTATCTGTCCTGTTTATCATTATCCTTGAAAGCAAAAGTAGAGGAAAATACCACATTTTGAGTTGCCCCATGAAAAGTAATAGAGGGAAAATCTTACAATGGGGACACTAGTTCTGGTGATCTGTGGGTTCCCAAGAGATTCCCTAAATTTGCAGGGATTTCTTTTCACTTCCTGTTTGGCTGTGGGACAGGAAGTGAAGGGAAATCCCCAAAATGGGACACAGAAAAAAAAAAAAATCTGACGGAGGTTATAACCCTCCCTTGCTCTATCCAAAAAAAAAAAAAAAAAAAAAAAAAAATTATATATATATATATATATATATATATATATATATATATAAAAAAGGTGCCTATAGTTCTACTTTATTATGTTAAAACACAACAACCAGACACTAGCACACCAGCAATGCTTATGCCTGTCACTGAACAGACTGCAGAACTGTGCAAATAATCTTATCTAAATAGGTGTACCTAAAGGAAGCCTGTAACATGATCCCAGTGTCCTTTCACACAACCCACTTTTTTTGTAACAAAAAAGAATATACTGTATATAGCAGGGATGTGCAATTAGCAGACCTCCAGCCGTTGCCAAACTACAAGTCCCATCATGCCTCTGCCTCTGGGTGTCATGCTTGTGGCTGTCAGAGTCTTGCTATGCCTCATGGGACTTGTAGTTCTGCAACAGCTGGAGGTCCGCTAATTGCATATCCCTGGAATATAGTATCCCCATGGTTCTGTCAGTTACTTTTAGCCCAGCACGTCTAAAGCTGGTAAACACTGCTAGATTTTCGAAAGAAACATTTTAACAAAAATTCTCATGACATTCGATGATTTGACAAATGTCATTTGAAAGTACTTCAAAATTGAATTTGCTTTTAACATTTGATTTTGGAATGAATAGTCCATTCATTCATTACAAAATGAAAAAAAAATCACATACACACAGGAGGAGTTACTAAATCTGGAGAGTGCAAAATCTGGTGCAGCTCTGCATAGAAACCAATCAGCTTCCAGGTTTTATTGTCAGAGCTTAACTGTACAAGTTGAAGATAGAAGCTGATTGGCTACCATGCATGGCTGCACCAGATTTTACACTCTCCTGTTTTAGTAAACCAACCCCACTGTTAGCAATTCCTTCATTTGAAAAATAATGCCCCGCACACACGAGCAAATTTTCCATTGGAAAAATCTTGGATGGTTTTTCCGACAGAATTCCACTCAAACTTGGCTTGCATACACACGGTCACACAAAAGTTCTCTGAACTTTTGACTGTCAAGAACGCGGTGACGGACAACACTACGACGAGCCGAGAAAATTAAGTTCAATGCTTCCTAGCATGCGTCAAATTGTTTCCAAGCATGCGTAGGAATTTTGCGCGTCAGAATTGCTACAGACCATCGGAATTTGCGATCAGAACTTTAGCCGACCGAAAAATTTAAAACCTGCTCCGATGGAGCATACACACAGTGGCATTTTCTGACGAAAAGCTCTCATTGGTCTTTTGCTGGCCGAAATTACGATCGTGTGTACGCGGCATAACAATTCCAACTTGAGCCTTCAGATTTTCTCATCGCTGCAGTAGAAAACAAAGCGTTGATTTACCCTACTAACGAGAAGAAGATCGAAGGAACGTTCTTAAAACCAAAAGTTTGGAATGGAATTCTACTAGTGTGTTTGGCCAGCTTTAGGCAAAAATAAAACAAATTCCCATTACCTAACAGGTGGTTTTCTTCCTGTGCTTTACATTCATAGAAAGGCAATGAAGGTGTGGACACAGATATGGCATGACTTCCACTAACCTAAAAGTCAAGTTTACCTTTACACAAAAAAAAATAAAGAGCTGAATTAACTCCAAATATCCTGGCCACCTCTCCAACAACTAAATAAATAAAAAAAAAAATGTAATTGAATAATTACTTTTGAAATGAGGTTAACCACTTTGCCGACCAGCTCACGCCGATATACGTCAGCAAAGTGGCACGTTCCCACAAAACATATGGGTATGTTGTTCCCTTTAAGAGCCGCCAGAGGCGCATGCAGCCGATGCACAGTGGGGGGACCCGATGCGCGTGGCCAACTGGGTTTTTTGCCGCCTGGTACCCGTGATCACGGGCACAAGAGCCAGAAAAGGGGATTTGTGTGTGTAAATACACAAATCCCTGTTCTGTCAAGGGAGAGGAGACAGATCGTTTGTTCATAGTAAGTAGGAACAGCTACATGTCTCCACCCCCAATCAGTCCCATCGCCCCACAGTAAAAAACACTAACTAGGGAACACATTTAACCCCTTGATCGCCTAGTGTTAACCCCTTCCCTACCAGTGACATTACACAGTAATCAGTGCATTTTTATAGCACTGATCTCTGTATAAATGTCAACGACCCCAAAAATGTGTCAAAAGTGTCCGATCCGTCTGCCACAATATCGCAGTAGTGCTAAAAATTGCACATCGCCGCCATTACTAGTAAAAAAATAAAAAATAAAAATGCCATAAATCCATTTTTGTAGATTTTTTTTTTTACCAAAAATATGTAGAAGAATATATATATTGGCCTAAACTGATGATTTTTTTAAAAAACGTTTTTGGGGATATTTATTACAGCAAAACATAAAAAAATATTGTTTTGTTTTTTTTCAAAATTGTCGCTCCTTTTTTGTTTATAGCGCAAAAAATAAAAACCGCAGAGGTGATCAAATACCATCAAAAGAAAGCTCTATTTGTGTGAAAAAAAAAGGACGTAAATTTGTTTGGGTACAACGTCGCACGACCACGCAATTGTCAGTTAAAGCGACGCAGTACCGAATCGCAAAAAATGGCCTGGTCTTTAAAGTGGATGTAAACCCGAAAAAAATGTTTATTTTTTTGTCTGGCACAATATAGAGTATGGGATTTCAAATCAGCTGTGCCCAGTCTTGCCACAAAGAGTTAACCCAGCTATGAGTAATCCTCATATCTTTTTTCAGTGAAATAAAACGGAAAAACTGTGAAAACGTTGTCTGTTCTTCCCCCTTGCTGTGATTGACAGGTGATTTACATATCTCGTGCACTAGCCTAAGGCCCCTTTCACACATGCGGACCGTATGTCCGTTTTTCATCCATCCGTTTTTGGATGAAAAACGGACATACATGCATGTCTATGGGGTAGCGGGTGTCAGCGAATGAGCATCCGCTGACACCCGCTATCGTCCGCCTCCGCAATTGTCCGATTCTGCAGACGGAGGAAAACCCTATTTTTTCATCCGTCTGCAGAGCGGATCGGATGAACACGGACAGACGGTCCGTGCTCATCCGATCCCCCATAGAGGAGAGCGGAGAACTGACAGGGCGGTCCCTGCACAGTGTGCAGGGACCGCCCTGTCATCAGCCGGCTCAGCGGGGAACAGCTGTGCGATCCCCGCTGAGCAGCGGATCTTCACGGGGTGGATCTATACGGATCCGCCCCGTGTGAAAGAGCCCTCAGACATGCATTATTTTTTAATTCCCACCCCCACTCCTTTCTTCAGCAGCTCTGCAAGGATTGGCTGCTCCCCACCTCAGCATGATTTGGCATGCTGAAGTCATGTGGGGACTTTTCTGGGTTTTGACTGGATGTTAGTGATCATAGCAGAAGTTTAGTGTAAGAAATACACAGGAGAAAATGCATGTAGATAAGGGGAGTGTAGAGGTGGGCGGGGAGTCTACTAACATCACGACTCCACCCACCGAGCCCTGGAAAACAGACCCACCCACAAAATCTGCAGTTTTTTGGGTCTCATGGCAGACAGAGGGGAGACATTTGACAGATAAGTATACATGCAGGAGGCATGTATATCCTTCTAGATAACCAATATTGCAGTAGTTTAGAAAGGATGAGAGTGGGTTTACATCCACTTTAACCAAGTGCCGACCGGGCCATAGCCGAAAGACGGCTACAGCGCGGTCGGCTTATTCTGGGTGGACGTCCTACGGACGTCCTCCCAGAAACTTGCTCCCGCGCGCCCCCTGGGGCGCGCACTCGGGAACATCGGTGACCGCCGGGTCCCGAGGACCCGGCGCATCACGGATCACGGCTGATAGCGGCCGTTTACCACAGTGTTGCATGACTGAGTTATTGTCATTCAAAGTGTGAGAGCACCGAAAGCTGAAAATTGGTCTGGTTAGGAAGGGGGTTTAAGTGCCCGGTGGGTAAGTGGTTAAGCAGGAAAATATTCCGGTCTGTAAGTGGTAACAATAACATGAGATTTTAGTGACTTGGTTTACATCTACTTTAACTCATTATATACTGTCTAGTCAATGCTGTGAACCTGTTATGAAATGTAAGAATAATGTAGAGCATCATACTCACAATAGACCAGAAGCTGCAGAGTAGAGAAGACACGTTTACGGCTTGCATGATTCTCTGCTGAACAATTGTAGATTCCTTCGTAATTACGAGGAAAGTGGATTATGGAGAATTCAAGAGAGCTTCCATTTACAGTGTGAAACAGCTCTGAACTGTTATCCGGAGCATTAAAAAACACATCTATCTTGGGCTGAGGAATGGAATCCGTGGTGCAGCTGAAGTTCAAGATAGAACCAACTGACGTATAAAGTGTACCATTTGGCAAAATGTTGGTTGGAGATATCTTAAAAGTCACATTGTGAGGGCCACCTAGGACAATAAAAGGGAGATCGGTAAACAAACACAGGATTGAAGCAAACTAAAAAAATAAAGCCAGGATGGCATATATAAAAGATTTGTAACTGTTTTTTTGGGGGGATTTTTGAAATAATAAACAATGAAGAGTAGCACAGGATATGGGTTATCAAAGTACAGCAAACAAAGGGTGTCATAAAAAGTACCCAAAATCAGTACCAGAATCCAAATAGAGACAATTTAAATCTGCAAAGAATATGAAGTTATTCGTAAAAGTAGAAAACAGTAAAGATACTAATTCTATGGGGATTTCTCAATGACAAAAATCATAAAATGCCCCTGTAAGGGAGGGAAGGGATGGATGAATTTGCTCATGAACCAGACACTAAAGACTGGAAAAGGAGGAAAAATGAAGAGAGAAGAAAAAGAAGAGGGAAAGAGAAGAACAAGCACAAAAGAGGAAATTGGTACATGGGAAAGGAAGGGGAGAAAAAAGAGGGACAAGGGTACAAAGAGCTTCCATAAGGCCCGACCAAGCAGCAACATCCCTGAGAGCAGGGGATCCCCCAAGAAATTTCATAAAACTTGGGACCCATGGGTGTCTTCTGACCGAACTGTTACATGCATTTCTCCAGATGAGACATATACAGTAGGCCAGGATCTGGGTAGTTTATTTGTTCATGATACACGGGGGGGAGATTTACATATACTGGTGCACAAAAAATCTGGTGCAGCTGTGCATGGTAGCCAATCAGCTTCTAACTTTAGCTTGTTCGGTAAGGCTCCATTCACACTTGTGTAACTTATCATGCAACTTTGGGCATCAAAGTTGCATAACAGGTCATTACCCATGTTTTATTATTATTACAGGTACTTGTATAGCGCTGTCAATTTACGCAGCGCTTTACATATATATTCACATCAGTTCCTACCCTCAAGGAGCTTACAATCTAAGGTCCCTAACTCACATTCATACATATACATACTAGGGCCAATTTTTAAACAGGATCCAATTAACCTACCAGCATGTCTTTGGAGTGTGGGAGGAAACCGGAGTACCCAGAGAAAACCCACGCAGGCACAGGGAGGACATGCAAACTCCAGGCAGGTGGTGTCGTGGTTGGGATGTTTTCCAAGGTTTCCAATGATAACCATTTATATATGCACGACTAAGGCCGCGTACACACGAGCGGACTTTCCCACGGGATTGTCCGACGGACTAGAGTCCGCCGGACAATCCGCCCGTGTGTGGGCTCCGGCTGACTTTTTCCTCCCAAAAGTCCGGCGGATTAAGTTTTAAGTTCAGACTTAAAATTGTCTGCTGGACTCGGCAGTCCGGAGGACAATCCCGCCGTCTGTGTGCTAGTCCGCGGGACTTTTGAAATGAACGGACTTGCCTCGCACACGGAGGAAAGTCCGTTCATTTAGAACGTGACTCCAGGTAGACGGGGCTAGCGAAGGCAGTAAATGCCGCCGCGCTAGCCCCGTCACCTGGTATGGATTTAAAGGGGAATCCCTACTCCGAAAAAACGGCGTGGGGGCCCCCCCCGAATCCATCTCAGACCCTTATCCGAGCACGCAGCCTGGCCGGTCAGGAAAGGGGGTGGGGATGAGCGAGCACCCCCCCCCCCTCCTGAGCCGTACCACGTGTGCCCTCAACATGGGGGGTGCCCTGGGGAAAGGGGGGCCTTACAGCCCCCCCCCCCCCCCCACCCCAAAAAGTGTAAATAAATTTTTTTTTAAATATTTTATTGCACAGCTCCGGGGGTCTTCTTCCATCTTGGGGGGTCTTCTCGCCGGACTCCTCCGCTATCTTCTGCTCTTTTACCTAGCTCTTTCACTAGCGGAGGAGCCCGGCTTTCTTCTTCGTCGCTGTCGTCATCTGGGGGTCTTGTTCCGACTTCGGGGGTCTTCGGGGGTCTCTTCTGTTCTTGCCGGTGGCCGGGGCTTCTGTTGCCGTCGTCGCTGTCGCCGCCTTCTGCTTCTGCTTGTTGTTCTTCTTTCTTCATCCGATGTTAACACAACGCTCTCTCTGGCCAGAATGGCAGAGACCCGCTGTGATGTGACTTATATAGGGACAAGGGGCGGGTCACATGCTCATGTCACATGGTGACCCCGCCCCCATATGATGTCACAGTCTCACAGTCCCGGCGGCGACAGCGACGACGACGGCAACAGAAGCCCCTGGCCACCGGCAAGAACAGAAGAGACCCCCGAAGTCGGAAGACCCCCACAACTTTGGAGTCGTACAAGTGTGAATGGGGCCTTAGGCTTTGACGAAGAAGAAAGCCGGGCTCCTCCGCTAGTGAAAGAGCTTTTTTTATTTTTATTTTTTTTTTGGAAAAAGACCCCCAGGCGACGGTGGCGACGAAGAAGAAAGCCGGGCTCCTCCGCTAGTGAAAGAGCTAGGTAAAAGAGCAGAAGATAGGAGTCCGGCGAGAAGACCCCCCAAGACGGAAGAAGACCCCCGGAGCTGTGCAATACCATATTTTAAAAAATGGTGTCGTTTTTTTTTTTTTATTTTTTATTTACACTTTTTTCCTTAGGTGAATGGGTAGGGTACATCGTACCCCATACTCATTCACATAGGGTGGGGGGCCCGAGATCTGGGGGCCCCCTTATTAAAGGGGGCTCCCGGATTCCGATAAGCCCCCCGCCCGCAGACCCCGACAACCAACGGCCAGGGTTGTCGGGAAGAGGCCCTTGTCCTCATCAACATGGGGACGAGGTGCTTTGGGGTGTTGAGGGCACGCGGCCTAGTACGGCTCAGGAGGGGGGGGGGGGGCGCTCGCTTGTCCCCACCGGCTTATACTGAAATACACGCAAAGGTTAAAAAAATAAAGAAAGCTGCATACTCAGTAAAGCCCCATACACATTATTCGATATTCTGCAGCCTTTTGTCTTCAGATATACCAAAACCATATAATATGAGGTCAAACCTTGAGTTTCAATTTGTATGCAATCAGGCAGGCCCTTACACTACATGGTTTTGGTAAAACTGAAGACAAAAATCTGCAGAAAATCTAATAGTGTGTATGGGGCTTAAGGCTATGTGTACATTAGCAGCAGCCCTTGCTGACCCTAAGGCCTCTTGCACACAATACTCTTGTTTGAGCATCTACTTTTTCAAACTTTTTTTTTTTTTAATGTATTTTCGCGCAACTTTTTGCGCAGATTTGCACACATTTTCGCGGAAGCTTGTTCCCAGATTGACAATGTCAATGGACAAACCTGTGTGCATTTGCGTGCATGAGGCGTAAATTACTGCCCAAAAATGCAGATTTTTTCTACTTATTTATTTTTACTAAAGAATACACAGCGCTTGTTTACACGCCTGTGTGCCTAGGCACATTACAATGAACGGGCTGTATTTTAGCTGAGTAAAAAAATAAGCTGTACTGAGCATTTTCAAGCTGCAGTGTGCAAGAGGCCTAAGAAAACTGATCTGCCGCATATCTCTTTTCTGAGATGTTTAACAGGTGGTGAGGGGGGACACATTTTTGTTTTTTGTAACCTTGTAAAGGTCGCACCACAGTTCTGCAACAGTGTGCATTGCTGCCAGTTGTGCTTCTGCCCTTTTCACTTCAACAGGTCACATTTGTTGTGGTACTGCCCACTGAGTACGACAGGCTAGATATTTCGGCTGCGGGTGAGGAGAGGCTGAAATATCTACCCTGTCATACTCAGTGGGCAGTACCACAACAAATGCGACCTGTTGAAGTGAAGAGGGCAGCACTTAAGGAGGGGGATGGTCACAGGGATGTAAAAACAGCAGCTCAACAGCTTGTTTTTACCACCCACGACCACAGGTTTAAACAAGTCCTTAGTGATAAAAACAGCTGCTGAATGTGCTTAGAGAAATTTATGATTTCTTATGACTTTAATTATGTAGCATACTTACTTGTGACAATTAGCTGTATATGTGGCTTAGATTCTGCGGTCTGTGAACAGTCTCTGCATCCATAGTTCCCTCCATCTTCCAGGGACAGTTTACTTATTACAAGAGAACTCCCGTTGTCCCTCAGGAACCTGAAATCTGATGAACTATTTTTGTCACAGTTTAGTAATTCCTGTGTAGAATTCTCCAAAAACCAGGCCACATTTTCTACACCGTCTTTCACAGCAGTGCAGGGTAGAAGGATTTGTCCACCAATCTCTCCAATGACTGGAGTTAGTGAAGCTGCAAGAGAGCAAAGTATAATAAGGTACAGAGATTACAGGAATATATGCAATAAATGAAAGTGTGATGTTCAGTCATGTGAATGGACGGTGTTACACTTTTTCTGGGGGAGGGGGGGGGGGAGATTCACATTCTACTGCTGGCTTTAGATAAATATAATCCCTTAGATAAATTTAGTCTGTAAAGTCCTTCTTTAACCACTTCAATACTGGGCACTCTCATCCCCTTCCTGCCCAGGCCAATTTTCAGCTTTTAGCGGCGTCACACTTTGAATGACACTTGCGCGGTCATGCAACACTGTACCCATATGATGTTTAGGATTTTTTTCACACAAATAGAGCTTTCTTTTGGAGGTATTGTATCACCCCTGTTTTTAGTTTTTTGATAAATATATGAAAACATACAGAAAATTTTGAAAACAAAAACGTGTTTGTTATAAAATTTTGCAAATAAATATCTTTCTTCATAAATTTAGGCCAAACTGTATTCTGTGACATTTTAGTGAAAATAACCCAAATCAGTGTAGAATATTTAGCCTGTAGGAAAGTTATAGAGCCCACAAACTATGGTATATATCTGAAAATTGATCAGTCCTCACGGCCTATCTCATTTCTTGAGGTCCTAAATTACCAGGACAGTAAAGATATCCCCCAAATGGCCCCTTTTTTTTTTTGGAAAGTAGACAGTCCAAGGTATTTAGTAAGAGGCATTTACGAGTTTTTTGAAGTTGTGAAAATTTTTTTCATCTTTATTACATTTTTTATTTTTTTTTAAACACACTGACTGGAGCAATACAGTGTTACCATAGTAACACTACTATCCTGGGGAAGTGATCAGGATATAGATAGATAGATAGATAGATAGATAGATAGAGATATATATATATATATATATATATAGATAGATAGATAGATAGATAGATAGATAGATAGATAGATAGATAGATAGATAGATAGATAGATAGATAGATAGATAGATAGATAGATAGAGAGAGAGAGAGATAATATTATCTATCTACACACACACATACATACGTGTGTGTGTGTGTGTGTGTGTGTGTGTGTGTGTGTGTGTGTGTGTGTGTGTGTGTGTGTGTGTGTGTGTGTGTGTGTATGTATATATATACATACACACACACACACACACACACACACACACACATATACACACACACCCAATAATTGCTTAGACCAGTGAATTTCGGGAAATTGAGCGGTAAAACTGAAGCTCGACCACCTGCTTTCACCACCCCCCTCTGTCACCTGCATGAAAAAGGGGGTCTCTGATAGTCAGATCTCTGCATGTGCATTCACTATATGAAAAATAGTTTGAACTTGTTTGTGAATAACGAACACTCAGCCGTGAGAGCAAACAATAGTGCCATCATGTAATGACCAAATTTCGCTCGATAAATCGTTCAGTGGACATAAGTGAATCAGTTTTGTCACATATGCACGGTGCTAACAGTTAAATTTTTTTTATTTAAAGCAGTACTTCAGTCATTTTTTTTAACTTTCCATCTATTAAATCTTCTGCCCTTGTTGTTTTAACTTTGGATAGTAAAACATTTTTATTTTGCCAGTAAATATCTTATACAGCCTACTTCTTGTTTCTTGTATGGTAAAAAGCCTAGGCTTATAACATCATGCACAGCTCTCTCTCTCTCTCTCACTCCCAAGAGTTTGCCAGGAAGGGAGGGGGTGAGTAATACGAGGGCCAATGAGAGCTGAAGAGCTTGAGGTGTGCCTTTGTGTGTCTGTGTAAATCCAGGAAGTAAACAGGCAGCAGCTTAAGCTGCCCACAGTTAAAATGGTTGCAGCCAGACTCAGTGGAGGGAGATTTCTGCAGCATATTTTGCAAGTACAGAATCACAGTATATTTAAAATATAAGTGGTTGGAGGGAAGCTTCAGAATGGCAAAGATGTTTTTATTACAAATTATCTGAGCAGACTGCAGTTCTACTTTTTTTTGGTTGTAAACCCTCTTATACCCAGTGAAGTCAATAGCCTTAGGTGATATGTAGGATTATTTATTTAATCTCTGCCTAAGTTTTACTTGTTTGTCTGCAGTCTTCTCTTGTCTGCATCCTTTCCAAAAGTGCAGAATTGTGATCAAATCCTTCTTCTTCGAACAGGAACAGAGAGGAGAGGGTGAAGAGCTGCATTACAGCTTTTATACACTGTGTGAGAGCTGATTGGAGGAAAGGAGCACCAGAGAGAAACAACATTTAAGCCCCGTACACACGATCAGACTTTCCGACGGGAAATTTTGGATGACAGGCTGTTGGCGGAAAATCTGACCGTGTGTATGCTCCATTGGACAATTGTTGTCAGACTTTCCGCCAACAAATGTTGGTTAGCATGTCTTCAAATTTTCCACCAACAAAATGTGTGTTGTCGGATTTTCCGATCGTGTGTACACAAGTCCGTCGGACAAAAGTCCAAAGTACAAACACGCATGCTCGGAAGCGTTCGTAATGGAGAATTAACATTCGTGATATGGCAAATTATGAAATCTCCACATTCTCTTCTTCTTTATTGGGATAATAATGAAGCTGCTTTGCTGGTGATACTTATGGAGTTATTGCAAACACATTTTCAAAGGCTTTTTTTTTTCCTAGTGATAAAGAATAATATTATTTATTTATTTTTTTAATTATTTGTGCAGGTTACCACAACACCATTATCACATAGTTTTTGAGATCAAAGATACAACTGTTGGTGTCCCTTGTCAATTTTACATTGTAAATTTTTAAAATGTAACTGCCGACTCCCAAACTGTCATTTGAAGTTTTCTTTTTTTAATGCACAATAAAAAAATGATGTAGAATAATACTTGGCTATGTGTTTGGGAGTAGACAGTTACATTTTCAAAAATACAATGTAAAATTAACAAGGAACACAACATAGTTGTATCTGAGATTAAAAACTACGCGATAATGGTGTTGTGGTAACTTGACCAAAAAAATTTAAAATACAAGCATAATAATAATATTATTCTTGATATCACTAGAATACAAACAAATTTTCAAATATGTTTGCAATAACTAGACATGTGCAATTCGTTTCGTTTTTCGTTTTTTTTTTCGTTCGTTCGTTCGTTTTCGTACGAATGAACGAATCGTTCGAATCGAACGAATCCGAATAACGAATCGAACGAATCTGAAAAGCAACGAAAATCCGAAAAACCAAACAACGAAAATCCAAAAAACGAAAAAAGGAACAACGAAAATGAACAAAAAAATTCGTAACTTTTTTTTTTGTTGAATCAGTAATTTTCCGTGTCCCTTACAATGGTGCTGCTTAACGTGCTTCGAATGGATTGAACAAAAAAATTCGTACATTCGTAACTTTTTTTTTCGATTCGTAACTTTTTATTTTTTACGAATACGAACAACGACGACTTACGAATCGTTACGAATACGAACAACGACGACTTACGAATCGTTACGAATCAACGGAAACGAAAAAAACAAAATGAAAAAAAACGAATTTTTTTGTTGTGCACATGTCTAGCAATAACTCCATCAGTATCACCAGCAAAGCAGCTTCATTATTATCCCATTAACCGCTTCCCGACCGCCTCATGTAGATATACGTCAACAGAATGGCACGGGCAGGCAAAAGCACGTACCTGTACGTCCCCTTTAATTTGCCTGCCCGGGGGGCGCGCGCGCGCCGCCAGCCCCCCCCCCGCGACCCGGTCGGGAGCTCCGTGACCACGGCCGCGGGACCAGCGGACCCGATCGCCGCTGGTATCCCGCGATCGGGTTACGGAGCTGAAGAACGGGGAGAGGTCTATGTAAACAAACCTCTCCCCGCGCTTCCTACACTGACTGTCAGTGATCGGCGGTTCCCTGTCATCGGGAACGCCGATCAATGACGTCAGACGTACAGCCACGCCCCCCTACTGTAAAAAAAACACAACTCGTCACACTGACTCCTCCCCGCCCCCTAGTGGTTAACCCCTTCACTACAACTGTCATTTACATAGGAATCAGTGCTATTTAAATAGCATTGATTTCTGTATAAATGACAAATGTCCCAAAAATGTGTCAAAAATGTCCGATGTGTCCGCCATAATGTCGCAGTCACAAAAAAAAAATAAAAAAAATCGCTGATCGCCGCCATTACTAATAAAAAAAAAAAATATTAATAAAAATGCTATAAAAACTATCCCCTATTTTGTAAACGCTATAACTTTTGCGCAAACTAATCAATAATCACTAATTGCGATTTTTTTTACCAAAAATATGTAGAAGAATACGTATCGGCCTAAACTGAGGAAAAAAAAAATGTTTTTTTTATATATTTTTTGGGGATATTTATTATAGCAAAAAGTAAAAAATATAGCATTTTTTTTTCAAAATTGTCGCTCTATTTTTGTTTATAGCACAAAAAATAAAAACCGCAGGGGCGATCAAATACCACCGAAAGAAAGCTCTATTTGTGGGAAAAAAAGGACGCCAATTTTGTTTGGGAGCCACGTCGCACGACCGCGCAATTGTCAGTTAAAGCGACGCAGTGCCGAATCGCAAAAAGGGGCCTGGTCCTTTGGCTGCAAATTGGTCCGGGCTGAAGTGGTTAAAGAAGAAGAGAATGTGCGCTGCATTTCGCCAAATTCATAATTTGCCATGTCGCAAATGTTAATTCTCCATTACGAACACTAGTTTACAAGACCGACCGCTTCCGGCTCGTGCTTGCTTCCGAGCATGCATGTTTGTACTTTTGTGTGATAGACTTGTGTACACACGATAGGAAAATCTGACAACAGACCGTTGTCCGCCAAAAATTGACTAGCCTGCTATCTAACAGTTGCTGGCCGAAAGTTGGACAACAATTGTCTGATGGAGCGTACGAACGGTGGGATTTTAGGCAAACAGCCTGTCATCGCACAATTCCCGGCCGAAAATCCGATCGTGTGTACGAGGATTTACACTCCAAGGATCTGGGTTCCGGCAATGACGATGAGCTCTTTCCTGCTCTGCTGTCAGGCCTCGGTATTTCCAGTACTGCACACTATCAGAGGAGCTCCTTTCACAACCCAGACAACAACAACAACAAACCCTAAACTTGCAGAAAAACCAACTCTACCAGTATATTGTACAGTAACAGCCATTACAAAGAATAACAAGTCATATTGACACAACAACTGTAGACAGATAAGAATGTAACATCTTATCTATGTAATAAAAGATCTGCTACCACCGCTGTTTACCACTATTACTTGTATTATAGAAGGAAATTCATGATTAATAGATTGTTTATTGATCATACAAAACTAGGGGGCTTCATTCTTTTTACTTTAACTCCTTAATGCCTGAAGGTAAAACAGGCCTTAAAGAGGAAGTAACGTTCTTCTGCTGACATGTACCTATAGGTAAGCCTATAATAAGACTCACTTATAGGCAGTGTAAATATCTCCTAAACATGCATCATTTAGGAGATATTGACATTACATGCAGCCAGTGACATCACTGGTGCATGCGCTCTGAAGGAACGGCGGCCGGCGCCATTCCTTCCGAGCCCAGCGCACGTGTGGGAGTGATGTCATCGCGGCTCCGGCCAGTCACAGAGCCGCAGCCCGCGAACCCGGAAGCAAAAAGGGTAAAGATGGGAGCAGCTGCAGCACTGACACTGTGGCGCTGAAAGAGCTTTGTTTTAAAAGGCAAGTTTCACATAATGCAATGCGATGCATACTAGCACTTTATGACTTTACCTTGCAGGAAGAAGGAAAAAAAAATACGTACAGCGGTATGCAACCGCTTTAATGCTTGAATGAAATTTTGCAACTGTGATATGTGTTCGTACATATCTTCACAACTACTTAGTGTATCCAGGGGAATGATTCCTTGTTTTAAAATATGGCGAATGTCAAAAAAATGGCACAAAATACGTTTTAATATGTAGTTCTATATTTCTTGCCATGACCCACCACCAAGAAACAAACAAACTAAAACATATTCTATAAACGCCTATAAACAAAATGCGGCTAAATGCAGGTTGCCGCGTTTAGCGTCTGAAATGTCTGAAACTTTGGCGTCTGAACCCATTTTTTTGCTTTAAAAGAAACGCTGTGAAATGCAACTGCCTGAAACGGCAATAAACGAGACTGTGTACTTGGTCACATAGGATAACATTGAATGAGTTCAGGGGCAGTTGGAAAAAAAAAAAAAAATCGCCCAACTGCCTCTGAATGTACGTTTAGCAGCGTCCCGTGTACATGGGGTCTAACAAGACTCGTGGCCACTCATTAAAATGAGAAGAAAAGGAGGTTTCACCTTAAACTATGTAGAGGGTTCTTTACTGTGAAATCAGCAAGGCTGTGGAATTCCCTTCCACAGGCGGTGGTCTCAGCGGGAGGCATCGATAGGTTAAAAAAAACTATTAGATAAGCACCTGAAAGACCACAACATACAGGGATATACAATGTAATACTGACATAGCTCCCAACTGTCCCTGATTTGGAGCAATGTCTCTCTGTCCCTCATTTTGGTCTGATCTATATAGTTTTATATAAAATGCATTTTTTATCTTTCAAAAAGTGTTAAAGTGTTAAACCTTTCATCCAATTTCTTAATTGCTGCATTTGTACATTTTAAAAGCCAATATAAAGGAATAGTAGTGATTAAAAAAAGTCCTTGTGGATTTAATTAACTTTTTTTCTCCTTTAAGGGGTGTGGCAGGGGGCGTGTCCTATGCTACATACATTTGTTACCATTATTATTATACAGAATTTATATAGCGCCAACAGTTTCCGTAGCACTTTACAACTTGAGGGTAGACAGTACAAATACAATACACTTTAATATAGTAGGAATCAGAGGGCTCTGCTCCTTAGAGCTTCCAATCCAAGAGGTGCAAGTTAGTAGGTGTCCCTCATTCCCATCCCAAAATGTTGGGCGGTATGCTGACATCACACACATAGGTTGGACTTGATGGACTTGTGTCTTTTTTTCAACCTCGCCTACTATGTAATTATCACTTTAAATCCGAACTCCAGCTAACACTTTTAACCTGTAGCTGACCGCCCACTGTCAAATGACGGCGGGACGGTGCAGCTCTTGTGGCGGGCCGCCGTGATATGACGGCGCTCGCTTTTTGGCCACTAGGGGGCGCACGCGCGTGCCCGCCGCGTAGCTGGGGACCCGATGCGCGTGCCCGGCAGCCGCGATATCCGCCAGGCACCCGCGATTGCCCGGTAACTGAGCAGGACGTGGATCTGTGTGTGTAAACACACAGATCCACATCCTGTCAGAGGAGAGGAGACCGATGGTGTGTCCCTTGTACATAGGGACACTGATCGGTCCCCTCCCCCAGTCAGTCCCCTCCCCCCACAGTTAGAATCACTCACATAGGGAACATATTAACCCCTGCAGCGCCCCCTAGTGTTAACCCCTTCCCTGCCAGTCACATTTATACAGTAATCAATGCATTTTTATAGCACGGATCGCTGTATAAATGTGAATGGTCCCAAAAATGTGTCAAAAATGTCCGATATGTCCGCCGCAATGTCGCAGTCGCAATAAAAATCGCAAATCGCCGCCATTACTAGTAAAAAAAAATAATAATAAAAATGCTATAAATCTATCCCCTATTTTGTAGACACTATAACTTTTGCGCAAACCAATCAATAGACGCTTATTGCGATTTTTTTTTAACCAAAAATATGTAGAAGAATACGTATCGGTCTAAACTGGAGGAAAAAATTTGTTTAAAAAAAAAAAATAAAAAAATTGGATATTTATTATAATAAAAAGTAAAAAATATTGCGTTTTTTCAAACTTGTCCCTCTTAATTTGTTTATAGCGCAAGAAATAAAAACTGCAGAGGTGATCAAATACCACCAAAATAAAGCTCTATTTGTGGGGAAAAAATGATAAAAATGTTATTTGGGTACATCCTTGCATGACCGCGCAATTGTCATTCAAAATGCGACATCGCTGAAAGATGAAAAATGGCTTGGTCAGGAAGGGGGTGTTCGTACCTGGTAGGCAAGTGGTTAAAGGACTTGTTTACACCAGAATGGAATGCGCATTTGTTGCACTGCGTTTAAAACGTACTGGATGTGCGATCTGCGGATGCCAATTTATTCCTAAAGCCAACCCAAGCGCAGATCACAAACGCAGCAGGTTAGCCTGCGCCGGGTGGTGGTATGGTATCACAGTAGGGATATGGAGTCATTGTGCAGATTTACTAACAACTATATGATAACACTGATATTGTTGAGTTTTGTGATGTGGGGCCCCAGGATCTATAGTTGTGTGGGGAGATTGGAGTGTTGTCCATCTGTCCCTCCTATGATCGGGGGTGACAGGTGACAGGACACATGGTGCCCCAGCCTCCATACTTCCGGACATGGGGGGAGCTGTCAGTGTCAGGCAGCAGATCCAGTTTCCATCAGATCAGGTGGAAGGGATCGGGGACTTCCTTACCTTCACAAGCACTCCACACCATTGCAGAGGCGACCAGCAGGGGAACCAATCCCCGGAGCCCCATCGCCGTGTGTTATCCGACCAAAAGGCAGATCGGGCGACTTCAGTGGAGAGGGCTTCCCATACAGGCGGAGATCGGCGGGGTCTGGGCCATGGGATGGAGAGGAGGGCGGAGGGGGTAGAGCGGCTCCCGGTCCCTTCTGACAAGTCACACGCCGGCCGTACTCTATGGATGTGACAGTCCTTCCGGCTTTCTCCACACACAGCCACGCCCCTCCCTGTGTGCCCAGGTAAGGGAAGTGCCCTCCTCTGTCTACAGGGCGCACACCTACCACACTCCAATCATCACTTCCAAATCAGTGCTCGTGACAGCAGACAAGTTGTTTTGGTTGGATATTCAACACAGAAAAACTAGATATATCATAATATATAAAGTAATGATTACACAGACATCCCCCTCTATGATATCTTACAATACGATATGATATTACTGTGCAAATTTAAAGATACAGAGCCCCAAATGCCAACCCATTGGTTACACACTGACATTTTTGCATTACCTCTAAATGGGATAAAATCTCCCACTGGACCAATACGTTTACAATGCAGATCCTACACACCCCCTCTATGATATCTTACAATACGGTATGATTTTAACCACTTCAATACTGGGCACTTCCCCCCTTGCTGCCCAGGACAATTTTCCTCAAAACTAAATTTTTATAATTTTCTTCCCACAATTAGAGCTTTCTTTTGGTGGTATTTGATCACCTCTGGGGTTTTTATTTTTTGCTAAACAAACGTTTCGGTTATAAAATTTTTTCTTCTTCACTGACGGGCACTGGTGAGTCGGCACTGATGGGCACTGGTGAGTCGGCACTGATGAGTTGGCACTGATAAGGTGGCACTGATATGTAGAATTGATGGGCACTGATAGGCAGCACTGATATGCAGCACTGATGGGCACTAATAGGGGGCACTGATGGGCACTGACAGGCAGCTGTGATGGGCATTGACAGGTGGCTGTGATGGGCATTGACAGGCGGCACTGATTGGCACTGATAGGTGGTACTGATGATGATATACTAATGAGGTACTGACAGGTGTCACTGCTGGGCAATGATTGGCACTGTGGTGGACACTGATTGGCACTGATATGGGCACGACCTCCATTTCTGATGGGGCACTGACTGTAAGCTGATGGACACCTTTTTGGAAGCTGTGGTGGCACATCTGATGGGGCTGTGCTGATAATCAATGTTCTGATTATCAGCACAGACCCCCCCCCCCTCTAATCGGGAGAGCCACCAATAGGCTCTCCCTGTCAGTGCGAACCGAGGAATGGCGTTTACCGGCACTTCCTGGTTCACGCAATGATCAGCTGTGATTGGTCACAGCTGATCACGTGGTAAGGCTCCATACCACGATCGGAGATGCAGTGTGTCAGACTCAAAATACCAGCCCATTGGTACATAGTGACATTTTTTGTAGTACTTCAAAATAGGTCAGAAATAAAATCTCCCATTGGACCAATACGTTTACAATGCAGATCTATCATACACACCCCCCTCTATGATATCTTACAATACAGTATGATTTTACTGTGGAAATTTAAAAATACAGGGCCCCAAATACCAACCCATTGGCTACTAAATTAAATTTTTGCAATACTTCGAAATGGGTCAAAAACAAAATCTCCCATTGGACCAATACGTTTACAATGTAGATGTGTCATACACATCCCCCTCTATGATATCTTACAATACGGTATAATTTTACTGTGCAAATTTAAAGATACAGACACACAAATATCAATACATTGTTTATAAAAGCAACACTTTTCAAATGTTCTAAATACTTAAAAATAATCTTCAATTGGAGCAACATATTTACATTTACTTCATACATAAGGCCTTATGCACACAGGGTGTTTTTACAGCTGCTTTTAGCAGCTTAACCACTTCACAACCGGCCCATAGCCGAAAAAAGGCTACAGGGTGGTTGCTTAACTCTGGGAGGGCGTCATATGACGTCCTCCCAGAATTTCCCTCTTGCGCGCCCCCTGGGGCGCGCACTCGAGAACATCCGTGATCGCCAGGTCCAGAGGACCCGGCGGATCACGGTAAACGGCCGCTCATCGCGGCCATTTGCCATGTGATCGCGCCTTCAAATGACGGCGCGATCACAAGTAAGCAAACCGGCGTCATTTGATGACGCCGGTTCCTATCCCCTCCTCTCTCTGTACCGATCGGTACAGTGTGAGAGGAGAGAGGGAGGGATTGGTGGCAGCAGTGCTGTGGGTGGGATCTGTAGTGCCCACAGCCTGCTCTGCAGTCACCACCGATCCATCCATCCATGCTCAGCCATCCCTCCATACCCTGCAATACACAGCAATAGCCTGCAGTGTATTGCTGGGTATTGCAGGGTATGGAGGGATGGCTGAGCATGGATGGATGTATACCCAGCAGTACCCTGCGATACTCTGCCATACCCTGCGATACTCTGCCATACCCTGCGATACTCTGCCATACCCTGCGATACCCTGCCATACCCTGCGATACTCTGCCATACCCTGCGATACTCTGCCATACTCTGCCATACCCTGCGATACCATGCCATACCCTGCGATACCATGCAATACCCTGCGATACCATGCCATACCCTGCGATACTCTGCCATACCCAGCGATACTCTTCCATACCCAGCGATACTCTGCCATACTCTGCCATACCCAGCGATACTCTGCCATACCCTGCGATACTCTGCCATACCCTGCGATACTCTGCCATACCCTGCGATACCCTGCCATACCCTGCGATACCCTGCGATACTCTGCCATACCCTGCGATACTCTGCCATACCCTGCAATACCCTGCGATATTCTACAATACTCTGCCATACCCTGCGATACTCTGCAATACCCAGCGATACTCTGCCATACCCTGCCATACTCTGCCATACCCTGCCATACTCTGCCATACCCTGCCATACCCTGCGATACTCTGCCATACCCTGCCATACCCTGCGATACTCTGCCATACCCTGCGATACTCTGCCATACCCTGCGATACTCTGCCATACCATGCTATACCCTGCAATACCCTGCGATATTCTGCAATACTCTGCCATACCCAGCGATACTCTGCAATACCCTGCCATACTCTGCCATACCCTGCCATACTCTGCCATACCCTTCCATACCCTGCGATAGTCTGCAATACCATGCTATACCCTGCAATACCCTGCGATATTCTGCGATACCATGCGATACCCTGCGATACCATGCAATGCTCGCTACAAACGAAGCCAGGATAGTTTTTTTTATTTTATTTCAGGCTTTCCAGCCTAGAGGTGAGATGTGGGGTCTTATTGACCCCATATCTCACTGTAAAGAGGACCTGTAATGCCATATTCCTATTACAAGGGATGTTTACTGTCTGTTGTGTCCTTCTGTACACATGAGATAACACCCTGATACTGAACATCATAACATCACTGTGAAATTATATATAATTATATTATAAAGAAGTCCGCTGTACAGAGCGCGGAAAGACTACTAAAAAATGGCCGCGCTTTATTTACATTTTTAATAAAAATCATTATGTTTTGATATACTTCACGATCGGGTCCCTCTCTCCACTTTTTCTCGTTCTCAAACATCTTACAACTTATCGAGGGCGAGTCATTACTGCAGGACCGCAGTTTACTCTTTACATCCACGAGGGCTATCTCTGGGGACACGTTTTTGTGGAAGTGGATATTCGGTTTGTGGACCCTATCGCTTGGAGGCAGATCGTGCTGGGGACCATCCGGGTGGGAATCCAGGGCTGGAGCCTGCCACTGTTGCTGGTCTAGATGCCCATATTTATTATGAGAGAGGTGAGAGGCTAGAGAGCACTATTTATGAGCAGGCCCTCACTACCCAGCACCCCCCACTTTTGGAGAGAGGAACAACCATTGTACATCTTCATTGCAGAGACTATCAGCTGTATGCTTATGGGTGTCACCACTTTTATCACACCATTCTATGAATGAATCCTTCTGTGGACTCTATACTCACCCACTTATTTATTCATTTCATCTGTGGTTTTTATGTTATACTCGAGATCAAGTATTTTTACCATTTTCACTTATTTATGGGATTTTTATGATATTTATTATTGATGGTTTATTAATTAAGTGTTGCAATTTTAAATCATCCTTCAATCACATTTTATCATTTATATGTTTTATTTATATATATGATTGATTCACTTCACTGAGTGTATGTCTAGTTTTGGAGTCACGGCTCAGTGACCACTTATTTATTACATACACGTACACAGCACATGTTAAATGTTTGATGCACTTTAGCGCAAAATCACTATTTAATCATGTTTACATTCCTTGTAATAGGAATAAAAGTGATCAAAAAAATGTTTTGGGGGAAAAAAGTGTCAAACTAAAATAAATAAAGTAAAATGAACAATAAAAGAAAAAAAAAATTTAAAGCGCCCCTGTCCCCGTGTGCTCGCATGCAGAAGCGAACGCATACGCAAGTCCCACCCACATATGAAAACGGTGTTCAAACCACACATGAAAGGTATCGCTGCGAACGTTGGAGCGAGAACAATAATTTTGTCCCTAGAACTCCTCTGTAACTCAAAACATGTAACCAGTAAAATTTTTTAAAGCGCCGCCTATAGGGATTTTTAAGTAGCGAAGTTTGGCGCCATTCCAGGAGCGTCTGCAATTTTGAAGAGGGACGTGTTAGGTATCTATTTACTCGGCGTAACTTCATCTTTCACATTATGCAAAAACATTGGGCTAAATTTACAGTTTTGTTTTTTGTAAAGCACAAAACGTTTTTTTCCCAAAAAAACGTGTTCGAAAAATTGCTGCGCAAGTACCGTGCTAGATAAAAAGTTGCAACGACTGCCATTGTATTCTCTAGGGTCTTTGCTAAAAAAACATATATAATGTTTTGGGGTTCTATGTCATTTTCTAGCAAATAAATTATGATTTTTACATGTAGGAGAGAAATGTCAGAATTGTCCTGGGTGCTCCAGAATGCCTGATGGCGCTCCCTGCATGTTGGGCCTCTGTATGTGGCCACGCTGTGTAAAAGTCTCACACATGTGGTATCGCCATACTCGGGAGTAATAGCAGAATGTGTTTTGTGGTGTAATTTGTGGTAAGCTTATGCTGTGTGTGAGAAATAACCTGCTAATATGACAATTTTGTGAAAAAAAAAAAAAGATAAAAAAATCTTGATTTTGCAAAGAATTGTGGGAAACAATTACAACTTCAAAAAACTCACCATGCCTCTTTCTAAATACCTTGGAATGTCTTCTTTCCAAAAAGGGGTCATTTGGGGAATATTTGTACTTTTATGGCATGTTAGGGTCTAAAGAAATGAGATAGGCCGTCAGTACTTCAGGTGTGATCAATTTTCAGATATTGGCACCATAGCTTGTGGACTCTTGTGGACTATAACTTTCACAAAGACCAAATAATATACCCCAATTTGTACTTATTTTTACCAAGGATATGTAGCAGTATAAATTTTGGCCAAAATTTATCAAGAAAAATTACAAATTTGCTAAATTTTATAACAGAAACGAAGAAAAATTCATTTTTTTTTACCGAATTTTCAGTCTTTTTTCTTTTATAGCGCAAAAAATAAAAAACCCAACGGTGATTAAATACCACCAAAAGAAAGCTCTATTTGTGTGAAAAAAAGGACAAAAATGTCATATGGGTACAGTGTTGTATGACTGAGTAATTGTCATTCAAAATGTGAGCACCGAAAGCTGAAAATTGGTCTGGTTATTAAGGGTGTTACTGGGTGCCCAGTGGTCAAGTGGTTAAAAACACCGCTCCATATTATTCTATGGCTTCATGCACACACAGGCTTTTAGGAGCTGTAAGTGGCATAGGCATTTTCAAGCTGCAAAAAAAAAACCCAGGGTCAGCGCGTTCTGAGGACCAGCGTTAGAGCTGTAAAAATGTCTGACACTGGTGAAAGCTGCTAAATCTGGATACAGCTGTGTTAAACCTCGTCAATCGTTTTTCATTACATGTCAAAATCAATGGTTCCCTTTCATTTAAATAGAAATCGCACCAGAAATCGGATCATCATGATCCGACTTGAGGTGCGGCTTGTTCGCTGAGGATCTTGAAGGGGAACCCTCGCCAAAATGAAAAAAAAAAAAAAACGTTGCTATGGTACCCCCTAAAATACATACCAGACCCTTATCGGAGCACACAGCCCGGCAGGTCATGAAAGGGGAGGGGAGGACAGGCAAGCGCTCCCCCCCCCTCCTGGACCATACCAGGCCACGTGCCCTCAACATAGGGGGGTGGGTGCCTGTGCCCCCCCCCACCCCAAGCACCTTGTCATGTTGATGGGGACAAGGGCCTCTTCCCCAACAACCCTGGCCGGTGGTTCTTGGGGTCTGTAGGTGGGGGGCTTATCAGAATCTGGAAGCCCCCTTTAACAAGGGGCCCCCAGATCCCGGCCTCCCACCCTATGTGAATGACTATGGAGTACATTGTACCCCTACCCATTCACCCAAAAAAAAAAGAGTAAAAAAACAAAACAAACAGTAAAAAAAACAGTACGGTTTTTGACAAAGTAATTTATTGAAGCAGCTCCTTCCGATTTATTCTCCCTCCGGCGATGTCTTTATCCTCCGGTTCTTCTCCCTCCACTGATGTCTTATTCCGCTGCAGGTTCTCCTCTATCCACTGTCTTCTTCCACTGCCCATTCTCCTCTCTCTGCTGTCTTTCCTCTCTCCGCTGCCTTCTCCCTCTGTTCTTCCTCCGATGTTCTCTCGATGCTCTCTCCCGCTGTAATGCTATGGCCGCCATGTGCCATTACTTATATAGCCATGGGGCGGGGCCACCCTGTGACATCATACGGAGGCCTCGCCCCCTTGTGACACTGCCCCATCATGCCCTGGGCGGCGTCGAGAGAACATTGGAGGAAGAACAGAGGGAGAGGCAGTGGAGAGAGCAGAACCAGCAGCAGAAGGAAACATCAGCAGATGGAAAAGAACCAGAGCATGAAGACATCGCCGGAGGGAGAAGAAATCAGAAGGAAGAGGTCCCCCACCTGCAAACCCTGACAGGGTTGGCCAGGGTTGTGGGGAAAAGGCCCTTGTCCTCATCAACATGGGGACAAGGTGCTTCGGGGTGGGGGGAGCAGGCCCCCTCTGCCCCAAAGCACCCACTCCCCATGTTGAGGGCATGTGGCCTAGTATGGTCCAGGACGGGGTGGGGGCGCTCGCTCGTCCCCCCTTTTCCTGACCTGCCGGGCTGCGTGCTCAGATAAAGGGTCTGGTGTGGATTTTGGGGGGACCCCACGCCATTTTTTTTTTGGCATGGGGGGTTCCCCTTAAAATCCATACCAGACTGAGACCGAGGGTATCCCCTTCAAGATCATCATGATCCGACTTCTGTTTCAACTTCTATTGAAATCAATGGGCTCTCATAGCGAACCACTGATTTTGAATAGAGGCAGATAAATGCTGCTAAAAGCTAGCATGGCTAAACGTGCATTAAACGCCAATGCAAAAAGCTACTAAAAGTATGTTTTTACAGACGCTTTTTCCTGGCATTGGTTTTCTAATGCCCTGTGTGTATGAGGCCTAAGTCTAATGGTTTTATGCCCCCCTAAACAGGGAGTGGATTGTTCAGGGATGATGTGGCTAAATGCATTTCATCTGTTGAATTTCTGTAGAACTGGCTGATTTACTGCTACGAACATTTTTCAGTACCCTTTGCTTTTCTTGCCTTTTTTTTTTTTATACATTTTTTTACATTTTTCTATACCATTTTGACCGCAAATTTTCGTTTACTACTACTGTCCGATCACCTACCGGGGCTGACTCCAAAACTCATCGCTGCTACTGTCCGATCACCTACTGGGGGGATCCTTCTACTGGGGGGATCCTTCTAAATGGGAGGATCCTTCTCCTGGGGGGGGGGGATCCTTCTACTAGGAGGATTCTTCTACTGGGGGTGGGATTCTTCTACTGGGGGGATCCTTCTCTAGGTATTACAATCTTCAATGGAAATCTATCACTTTTCTGGGGTACAGGTTACCAAGTTAATTTGCCCAGAGAGTAAGCCTGGGTTCACACCAGTGCAGTGCGAATTTAATGTCCAGCATGACTGCGCACTAAAACGTCAGTTGTTCAGCGGTTTGTTAGCGTTTTTCCCCCTCCAGGAGCATACCAGGCCCTTAGGTCTGGTATGGATTTTAAGGGTAACCCCCTACGCCGAAAAAACAGCGTGGGGGTCCCCCCAAAATCCATACCAGACCCTTATCTGAGCACGCAGCCTGGCAGGTCAGGAAAGGGGGTGGGGATGAGCGAGCGCCCCCCCCCCTCCTGAACCGTACCAGGCCGCATGCAAGGCCGAGGCCCCCCTACCCCAAAGCACCTTGTCCCCATGTTGAGGACAAGGGCCTCTTCCCGACAACCCTGGCCATTGGTTGTCGGGGTCTGTGGGCGGGGGGCTTATCGGAATCCGGGAGCCCCCTTTAATAAGGGGGCCCCCAGATCCCGGCCCCCCACCCTATGTGAATGAGTATGGGGTACGATGTACCCCTACCCATTCACCTAAGGTATAAAAGTGTAAATAAAAAAACCACACAATTTTTAAAAATATTTTATTGCACTGCTCCGGGGGTCTTCTTCCGTCTTGGGGGGTCTTCTCGCCGGACTCCTCCGCTGTCTTCTGCTCTTTTACCTAGCTCTTTCACGAGCGGAGGAGCCCGGCTTTCTTCTTCGTCGCCGTCGTCGTCTGGGGGTCTCGTTCCGCCTTCGGGGGTCTTCCGGGTCTCTTCTGTTCTTGCCCCCGGTCACCATGTGACACAATGCGCAGTGCGCATGCACCGGAGATATGTGAACATGCCTCATTAAAATCAATGTATTTTGAAATGTCCTGCGAGTTCGCAGCGTGGTTTAGCGAATTAGCATAGGTGTGAACTCAGGCTAAGAGTGGTGACATGGTACCTAGTACACAGGGGTCACCATGAGGATTAGGTTGTAGCCTGTAAAAATTATATTCCAGGCTTTATTCTTAAAGTAAAACTAGACAGTAAAGACAAAACATTTCCATTTTGGATAGGTAAAGTGTCACCAAGGCTCCATTCACACTTGTGCAACTTGTCATGCAACTTTGCACATCAAAGTCGTTTACCATGTGTTCCAATGATAACTATTCATATATGTGCGACTTAAAGTTGCAGCGACTTCAAAGTAGTTCATGCACTACTTTGGCCTGACATGCAACTTGAGGGCCAAAGACTTCAATGTTTACCCTCAAAAGTTGCATGAGTCCCGGTTCACATATATGTAAGGCAATAACCAGCGCAATTCCAGTTCAGGCTTCCACATTGCATGTCACCTGCCCGCGTTTCACACTGACAAAAGTTAATGACACATCCAGATCGGTTCGCAGATCTCAGTGCTAACTGACAAATGGTGCAGGAATCGGATCACATAGGTGTGAACTCCCATGCAATCTGATTTCAGTGCGGACCAATAAAAAGGGTCCTGCACCATTTCGGTGTGAATTTGATGCAAATTCAGCCATACAATCTGTGAATCACACAGACATCGCATGTGATCTGCATAGCAGTGTGGTGCAAATCACATGTGATCTTTAACATCACACCTGTGTGAATCCAGCCTATAAGTCATACCTGAATATTATACAATGCAAGATGTGTGCAACAGTTGTCCATTATCACTGGTCAAAGCCAAACAAAACGAATAGAGATAACTGGAGTACCCCCAGTATGATATAATGATGGACTATATCGGCCACATAGAGGAGACATATTTGATAAAAACATAGTATTTATTTAAAAACACAGGTAGAATATTAGAAAAAGGATTTATAGTGATACCCCAACAGAAATTAACATATACAAATTAAGTAAAACATGATCAATACAAAGGTATGGCATTGTCTGCACAGTCAACGTTTCGCCGTTAATTAACTTCTTCAGGACCCAGACATATGACCAGTTTTAATTGAGTTACCTAAAAGAACAGAATGTTAGTATCATATCTTTTATAATGCAATGCCTTATTTTTAGACATAATGGTGTATCATACACTCCTACCAATAAGCCTTGGCAACAAGTCAGTCAGCCCAAATGCCTGGGGCGGGCATAGGAGCACACAAGGCACCAACTGCAGGGCAGGTGGTAAAAAAAAAAAAAAAAAAACAGCAATCCTAAGTAGAAAGCATATATAATATGGGCCAGCGTTTGACGTTTATACCCAGCAAATGGACATCCAACAGCTACGCTGTACACTTACTTAAACTAAACCGCAGTCTAATGCCCCGTACACACGGTCGGAAATTCCAACGGAAAATGTCCGATCGGACCATGTTGTTGGAAAATCCGGCCGTGTGTGGGCTCCAACTGACTTAATTCCGACGGAAAAAATTTGAGATCCTGCTCTCAAATTTTCCGACAATTTTTCCGATCGTGTGTAGAGAATTCCGACAGACAAAGTGCCACGCATGCTCAGATCAAATTAGGAGACCAAACCTATTAGCTAATAGCCTCTACATAGTTCCATCGTACGCAACGAACGTCACCACGTTCAGAATGATTGCATTTTCCGACAACTTTGTCCGAACGTGTGTATGCAACACCAGTGTCCGACAAAATCCGTCGAAAAAAGTCTGACTGATTTTGTGGTCAGAATTTCCGACCGTGTGTACGGGGCATAAGACATATGGCGGCAGGTAATTTAACCAAAGACTGTGAACAAACTCAATGAACTGTAGCTCCCGAGTGTCAGCAGCACTTATGCAGCCCCAGACCATGACACTCCCACCACCATGCTTGACTGTAGGCAAGACACACTTGCCTTTGTACTCCTCACCTGGTCGCCTGGTTGTCCTGTTAAACCGCTGTATGGTCTTGGCCACTGTGCTGAAACTCAGTTTCAGGGTCTTGGTAATCTTCTTATAGCCTAGGCCATCTTTATGTAGAGCCACTATTCTTTTTTTCAGATTCTATAAGAGTTCTTTGCCATGAGGTGCCATGTTGAACTTCCAGTGACCAGTAGGAGAGAGTGAGAGTGATAACACCAAATTTAACACACCTGCTCCCCATTCACACCTGAGGCCTTGAAACACTAACGAGTCACATAACACCGGGGAGGGAAAATGGCTAATTGGGCCCAATTAGCCATTTTCCCTCCCCGGTGTTATGTGACTCGTTAGTGTTTCAAGGCCTCAGGTGTGAATGGGGAGCAGGTGTGTTAAATTTGGTGTTATCACT
The DNA here is from genome assembly GCA_028564925.1 of Lithobates sylvaticus. Classification (NCBI taxonomy): domain Eukaryota; kingdom Metazoa; phylum Chordata; class Amphibia; order Anura; family Ranidae; genus Lithobates; species Lithobates sylvaticus. The sequence continues at coordinate 184,573,441 of CM053026.1, forward strand.
CTCACTCTCTCCTACTGGTCACTGGAAGTTCAACATGGCACCTCATGGCAAAGAACTCTTATAGAATCTGAAAAAAAGAATAGTAGGCCCCTTTCACACATGCGGACCGTATGTCTGTTTTTCATCCATCCGTTTTTGGATGAAAAACGGACATACATGCATGTCTATGGGGTAGCGGGTGTCAGCGGATGAGCATCCGCTGACACCCGCTATTGTCCACCTCTGCAATTGTCCGATTCTGCAGACGGAGGAAAACCCTATTTTTTCATCCGTCTGCAGAGCGGATCGGATGAACACGGACAGACGTGGACCGTGTTCATCCGATCCCCCATAGAGGAGAGCGGAGAACTGACAGGGCGATCCCTGCACAGTGTGCAGGGACTGCCCTGTCATCAGCCGGCTCAGCGGGGAACAGCTGTGCGATCCCCGCTGAGCAGCAGATCAATACGGATCCGCCCCGTGTGAAAGAGCCCTTAGGGGTGTACTCACTTTTGTTGTCAGCGGTATAGACATTAATGGCTATGTGTTGAGTTATTTTGAGGGGACAGCAATTTACACTGCTATACAAGCTGTACGCTTACTACTTTACATTGTAGCAAAGTGTCATTTCTTCAGTGTTGTCACATGAAAAGATATAATAAAATATTTACAAAAATGTGAGGGGTGTATTCACTTTTGTGAGATACTGTATATCTTTCGTATATTATATTATATTATATATGTTTTTGTATTTTGTTAAATTATGTATTTTTTTGCTGTGTTTGGCTGATGGTGGATACTCCTTTCTTGGTTGGCCCCTTCTCCGTTGTGGGCAGGCATAGGTATCCTTGGTCTATCCCCCCTGCTGTTATGTTGGGGGTGTTTGGTGATGTTCCTCTGGCATATAATCTGGCATCCTCTGGGGAGTAGTGAGCAGCATCTCTTCAGTGTTGTCACATAAATATATATTATGTATATATATATATCTATATCTATATATATATATATATATATATAATATAATATATATTAAAATCTTTTCAAAAATGTGAGGGGTGTACTCACTTTTGTGAGATACTGTATTTATATATAACTTATAATACCCTGAATTGTAATGCAAAGGGAACATAAATTGAGAGATGTCAATTATTTGGTACGGACTGAACACAAGAATGGAAAAAGGGGAACAAATAGTCCAAAATAAACACCATGAATAAATGCCCCTCACAAAAAGGGCTTGAAACTAAATGCCTCATTGAGGCCAGGTGGACATGTGGCCTTGAGACTGGAGATCCATCTGGCTGAAGGATCATCCTGTCCCAATCCCTACCTGGGATTTTTTGGAAAATATGTTCAAGATACGCAAACTTTATGACACTAGTGTTGTACCTATGTTTTTTTAGAGCAATGTGTCTCCTGATAGGGGTAGACAATAAATTGTTCCTGGCATAATAAACATGGTCTTTGATTCTTCGCCAGAATTGGCGTATAGTTTTGCCTATATAATAGGCACCAAATTTACATAGAATGATTTAAACAATCCCTGGGGTTTTGCAATCAACATAGTGTTGACTTTGGTCAAAGACAAAGTTGCACCCATCCAAAGTTGCGTCAAAGTTGCACTCCAAAATCGGCACAACTTTGGAGTCGTACAGTGTGACAGTCGTGTGAAAGCAAAACTTTTTTTTCATTGTATAGAACATGGGTCTCCAAACTGCAGCTCACGAGCCTTGATGTGGCCCTTTGCTTGCCTTTATCCAGCCCTTGGGCCACTATTACTCACACTGACACAAATGATGGGTTACATTTCCTCCCACTGACACCAATGATGGGGCACTATTCCTCCCACTGACACCAATGATGGGACACTATTCTTCCCACTGACACCAATGATGGGGCGCTATTCTTCTCACTGACACCAATGATGGGGCACTATTGTTCTCACTGACACCAATGATGGAGCACTATTCCTCCCACTGACACCAATGATGGGGCACTATTCCTCCCACTGACACCAATGATGGGGCACTGTTCTTCCCACTAACACCAATAGTGCATTTTTTTTTTTTACTCCCAATGGTCACCAAGCCTATGCATTGTTTATTCCCATCGATGCCAGGGCCTTTTCTGCTCCCATTGGCCACAGTACGCTCCCCCCCCCCCCCATTAAAGTTTGAAGGGCAGTAGACTGTCCCATTGTTTTGGAAGTTTGGAGGCACCTGGTATAGAGTAATGCTGGATACACACAATCCAAGTATCAGCCGGTTCAGCAGAAACCAGCTGACATTTGGACAGTGTGTACAGCTGCTTGTCCAACAGAAGCCAGGCCAACAACTGGCATTTGTCGAATGGTCTTGCTGGAAAACCAGGATCCGACCAGCAGCCGATCAGCTCTGGCTGCCAATTGCTGTGAGTGCTGATCAGGATATCCTGCCAGTGGGTGGTGAGGAATCTCTGTTTTTTTTATTTTTTAGCCCCCTGGTAGGGATGGGCCCGATGTTCGATTAGAACCCCCGTTCGAATCGAACATCGGGCGTTCGACCACTCGGCGAGCCCAGAACTATTTGGGCCGTTCGCATCAAATTCGTGTGATGCGAACGGCCCACAATACACTGCGCCAGTCGCAGTGCATTGCTGGCTGATGATTGGCCAAGCATGCACTGTGACCCCGCATTCTTGGCCAATCATAGAGCCAGCGGCGATGAGAACAATAATTGGCCACAGGCATAGCTCAGGGGGTTTAGTACACGCCCCACACTATAAAAGGCCGCCGCTCTGGCGGCCTAGTGTAGTGTGTTCCGGCGTTAGTGAGTGACTGTGTCAGTCACATTAGCTGCTGTGATTCATTCTGCATTGCTGAGCATCTGCTGTTGTATTCATTCTGCTGAGTGCACTGCTGCTGACAGTATCTGCTGTGTTATACATTCTGCTGTGCTGACTGCTGAGTTATTATCTGCTGAGTGCTGAGTCTGACATTATCTGCTGTGATTCTAGGGATTAGTCTAGTGTGTGCGTGCTGTTAGTACAGCATTGCAGTATCACATTAAACCACCTTTACCCTTCTGGCCTGTTGTCATCTAAGGCAGCCAGCCAGGCATTTGCAGGAGCTAGCGTGTGTGTGTGTGCTGTGTGAGTAGAGCACAGCACACAATAAACCACCTCAGCCTCTATCTGCCCTAAGGCCCTGTTGTTGTCATCTAAGGCAGCCAGGCATTTGCAGGAGCTAGCGTGTGTGTGTGTGCTGTGTGAGTAGAGCACAGCACACAATAAACCACCTCAGCCTCTATCTGCCCTAAGGCCCTGTTGTTGTCATCTAAGGCAGCCAGGCATTTTCAGGAGCTAGCGTGTGTGTGTGTGCTGTGTGAGTAGAGCGCAGCACACAATAAACCACCTCAGCCTCTATCTGCCCTAAGGCCCTGTTGTTGTCATCTAAGGCAGCCAGGCATTTGCAGGAGCTAGCGTGTGTGTGTGTGTGTGTGTGTGTGTGTGTGTGTGTGTGTGTGTGTGCTGTGTGAGTAGAGCACAGCACACAATAAACCACCTCAGCCTCTATCTGCCCTAAGGCCCTGTTGTTGTCATCTTAGGCAGCCAGGCATTTGCAGGAGATACCCAGCTAGAGGAAGGCAGTAGCGTGAGGGCAGAGAGAGGGGATGCTCAAGGACAGCAATCTGGCAGTCATGTTCCACCAGCTGCAGCTTACTGCCAGGTTTGTTCCAGTGGTGAAGAGGGAGGGGATGATGAGGTCACTGACTCCACGTGGGTGCCTGAAGGGAGAGAGGAGGAGGAGGAGGCGGCACATGTCCAACGAGGCAGGATGCCCTCCGGGGGCCAGCTTGAGGCCAGCACACCAACTGAATCACACCGCAGAGCTCCGCCTGTGCAGGGCGCTGCCTCTGCACGTTATTACAAAAGTTCTTTGGTGTGGGCCTTTTTTGAGACTAGTGCATCAGATCGCACCACTGCTATTTGCAACATATGTCTCAAGCGTATCTCGCGTGGCCAAAACATCAGCCGGTTGGGCACCACAAGCATGACCAGACATATGTCGACCTGCCATGCAGCTCGTTGGCAAGCGCACATTAAAGACCCACACCAAAGAACAAAGCGGACCTCTCCTTGCTCCTCATCAGCTGGGATCTCCAACCCCACTATACCTTCAGTCCTCTCTGAAAGCTGCACTGAGAGGAATGAAGGTGTAGAATTAGGTGTGTCACAGCCAAGTACTTGCGGGCACTCTGCTAGCAGTACACCGACGTCCGATTCTACCAGGCAAATTTCCCTGCCCCAGCTGCTGGACCGTCGAAAGAAGTTTACTCCCAGCCATCCACATGCCCAGCGGTTGAATGCTAGCTTGGCTAAATTGCTAGCACTTCAACTGCTGCCTTTTCAGTTGGTAGACTCGGCCCCCTTCCGTGAGCTTGTTCAATGTGCGGTTCCTCAGTGGCAGGCTCCCAAACGCCACTTTTTCTCACGGAAGGTGATTCCGGCTTTCTACCGGCATGTGGAAGGCAATGTCCATGCCTCGCTGGACAGGGCGGTCAGCGGTAAGGTGCATATTACCGCTGACTCATGGTCCAGCAGGCATGGACAGGGACGTTACCTGTCTTTCACGGCCCATTGGGTCACTCTTTTGGCAGCTGGGAAGGATGCAGGACAAGGTGCAGTAGTTGTTCCGCCACCACGCCTCCAAAATGCTACTACTGGTTGTGACACACCTCTCTCCTCCACCCCCTCCTCTTCTTCTTCCTCCATGGCCTCTTCGAGTGCTCTGTCCTCGGAACCAGCAGTGCTCCGTAGGCATCCAAGGGGCTACGCAAGTACACAGGCAAAAAGATGCCATGCTGTGCTTGCGCTGGTGTGTTTGGGGGACAGGAGCCACACTGGGGTAAAGGTTCTGTCAGCTCTGCAGGTGCAGGCCGAGAGGTGGTTGACGCCACGCCAGCTTAAGCCAGGAATGGTGGTTTGTGACAATGGCACCAACCTCCTCTCCGCCCTGCGACAGGGACAGCTAACCCATGTGCCCTGTATGGCTCATGTCCTTAACCTGGTGGTGCAGCGGTTCTTGGGCAGGTACCCAGGCTTACAGGATGTCCTGAGGCAGGCCAGGAAAGTCTGTGTGCTTTTCCGCCGATCATTTAATGCCAGTGCTCGGCTGGCTGAGCTGCAAAAGGAGTTTAACCTGCCCAAGAACCGCCTTATATGTGACATGCCCACCAGGTGGAACTCAACGTTGGCCATGCTGCAGCCACTGCACACGCAGCAGAGGGCCATCAATGAGTACCTGTGCGACTACGGCACCAGGACAGGGTCAGGGGAGCTCGGATTTTTTTGATCAGGGATGCATGCACTGTCCTGTCACCATTTGAGGAGGCCACGAGGATGGTGAGCAGTGACAGTGCATGCATCAGTGACACTGTACCTCTTGTCCACCTGTTGGAGCATACGCTGCATGGGATAATGGACATGGCACTTGAGGCAGAACAGAGGCAGGAAGAGGAGGACTTCCTTGCCTCTCAAGGCCCCCTTTATCCAGACAGTGTTCCTTCTCTCCCACCCATCACACAGGAAGGGGATGAGGAGGAGGGGGAGGAGGAAGAGGAGGATTGTGTCAGCATGGAGGTGGAGCCTGGCACTCAGCATCAGTCTTTTAGGGATGATTTACAGTCCCAACAAACCAGTGGACTTGTATGTGGCTGGGAGGAGGTTGCTGCGGATCATGTAGTCCTCAGTGACCCAGAAGACTCAGGACCGAATGCCTCAGCTAACCTACGTTGCATGGCCTCCCTGATCCTGCAAAGCCTGCGGAAGGCCACTCTCCTTGATCCACGGTACAAGGGTAAGGTTGCAGGCCTTATCTTGCCGTCGCAGAGGGAGCAGAGGATGAGACATCTCCGGGAGGCCTTGCAGAAAGGTCTGTGCAACGCGTTCCCAGAGACTGGGAGGTTACAAACTCCTGGTCCTGGACGACGAGTTGCTGAGGCTTCGGTCAGTAGCAGAAGGAGCAGTGGGGAAGGTGGACGTCTGACTGATGCGTTCAGACAATTTTTTAGTCCGCAGCCCCAAGGTATGATCAGTTCCAGCAACCATCGCCAGCGTCTGATATACATGGTGCAGGAATACATAGGGGCAAGGTCAGACTTGGACACCTTTCCCACCGAAAATCCTCTGGCTTACTGGGTCTTGAGGATGGATCACTGGCTAGAGCTTGCACAGTATGCAATTGAGCTACTGGCCTGTCCTGCATCCAGTGTTCTTTCCGAACACACATACAGTGCTGCTGGAGGCTTTGTCACCGATCACAGGGTGCGCCTGTCCACCGACTCAGTTGATCGACTGACCTTCATAAAGATGAATCAGTCTTGGATCACCACCAGCTACCAGGCACCTGAAGCTGATATAACTGAATAATTTATAATATCACATCCCTTCAAGACTGCCTATGCTGATGCTGAGTGACTGTCCTGTTATGTTGACTGACTATCCTCTTCCTCCTCAATGATCCTGATGATAGCTTGGAAGAACATTTTTGTTTCTGGGTGCCACCACCAGTGGCTAAGGCCCAATTTTTCAGCCCCTGTTTAACAGGGCGTGTAATTACAATTTTTTATGCAATGCTTTGCAACAGGTCCGACTGCTGTGCTCCATGTACAGTATCTGTGAGGGGTTGCAGTGTTGTGACACCAGCACCAGTGCCTAAGGCCCAATTTTTAAGTCCCTGTTTAACAGGGGCGTGTAATTACAATTTTTTAAGCAATGCTTCGCAACAGGTCTCATTGCTGTGCTCAGAGTACAGTATCTGTGAGGGGTTGCAGTGTTGTGGCACCAGCACCAGTGCCTAAGGCCCAATTTTCAGCCTTTGTTTAACAGGGGCGTGTAATTACAATTTTTCATGCAATGCTTTGCAACAGGTCTCATTGCTGTGCTCAGAGTACAGTATCTGTGAGGGGTTGCAGTGTTGTGGCACCAGCACCAGTGCCTAAGGCACAATTTTTAAGCCCTTGTTTAACAGGGGCGTGTAATTACATTTTTTTAAGCAATGCTTCGCAACAGGTCTGACTGCTGTGCTCCAAGTACAGTATCTGTGAAGGGTTGCAGTGTTGTGGCACTAGCGCCGGTGCCTAAGGCACAATAGTTCACAGCAGGGCCCATTCCTGCGCCCACCAAGAGTAACTGTGAGGGCTTACAGTCTTGTGGCAACACCGTCCACCACCACCACCAAAGGCCCAATTTTTCTGCCCTGTTCAACAGGTGCATGCAATTACAATTCTTGATCTAATAATTCACAGCAGGGCCCATTCCTGTGCCCACCAAGAGTAACTGTGAGGGCTTACAGTGTTGTGGCAACACCGTCCACCACCAAAGGCCCAATTTTTCTGGCCCTGTTCAACATGTGCATGCAATTACAAATTTTGATCTAATAATTCACAACCGGGCCCATTCCTGTGCCCACCAATAATATCTGTGAGGGCTCACAGTGTTGTGGCAACACCAACATCTAATGGGGCAAATTTCTGCAGAGTATAGACGGCAGGCCCCTACTTTCAAACATCCCACTTACAAACGACTCCTACTTGCAAACGGAAGGAGAAAAACAGGAAGTGAGAGGAAATCTACCCCTAGGAAGGGAAATTCTATCCTGTTAGATTTAATTTGGGAAAAAGGTATCTCCTCTCTACTGATGCTTTATCTCCAATCCTTGTTTCAATAAAAACCCCACTTTTCCAAAAACATTTGTCATTGGGACGGAAAGTGAGGTGAAATGTTCTGAACAGGTGCACAGACAGCAAAACATGTTACAGGGGTGATAACCCTTCCCTATGTTCTCCAAAAAGCTTAAAAATAGATTTTTTTGGATGGAGCTACACTTAAAAATTTACCTGTTCAAAATTACAAACAGATTCTACTTAAGATAAGAACAAACTTACAGTCCCTGTCTTGTTTGCACCGCCTGTATACTGCTGTTCAGAGTATATAGGGTTGTAGGTATAGGGTTTTATTTTGGGTGCGGGGTTCCCCTTAATATCCATACAAGACCCAAAGGGGCTGGTAATGGGCTGGGGGGGGGGGGGGGGTGATGGGGTAGCCATGCCATTTTTCTCAAAGATTTTCATCCATATGGCCAGGACAAGACATGCCATTAAAGCCGCAAGCAGTTTTAAATGGCTTCTTTTATTCCTTTACAAATGTAATTTGTTGCAGGGACAGTTCTAAACACGGGAAACACATGCCACTTCACAGGCATACTTTAGACGCCCCCCAGGTACCATATATAAAGGAATATTTCACTTTTTTTTTTTTCACTTTATGCATCATTAAAATGACTGCTCCCGAAAAAATTTCAGTTTTTAAAACTTCTTTTTGCATTGATACATGTCCCCTGGGGCAGGACCCGGGTCCCCAAACCTGTTTTATGACATTAACATGCATATTGGCCGTTATAATTAGCACTTTAGATTTCCAACGTTCGCGTCCATTGTAACTAATAGGGTTCGAATATTCACGCAAACTTTCGGTACGTTCGCAGGTTCTGGTGCGAACCGAACCCGGGGGTGTTCGGCTCATCCCTACCCCCTGGGTTGAACAAAAAAAACTTAACGTGTGTGCTAGGCTTAAGGGAGAATTATTACTCCTTGGTCAGGTTTCCTTTGCCACTTCCTGTCCCAAAGCCACAATAGGAAGTTAGAGGAAATCCCTGCAAAGTGATGGATTCCCAGTGTGTCACCAGAACTAGTGTCCCCATTGGAATATTTCCCCTCTATTCTTGTTCCGATGTCAACCCAAAATTTGTGATTTTCTTTTACTTTCAATAAATATTGGTAAACAGGACAAAAAGAGAGGGTGAATCTAATCTCTCTCTACTCTGTCCAGAACTAAAAAACAGATGTTTGCCTTTAGTGACACTTTAACCCAAAAAAGTGCTTTCTTTAGCTATTAGTCTCCTACAAATCTCCAAAGTTCCCAGCAGGACTGGTGCGCTTGGTTGAAACTCTGGGTCACACCTACAAATATTGTACAGCGGCAACTATGTGTGCATGTGTATGTTCCCGCGACCCTGCGTGTGTTTCAGGGCTGGTTCACACCAGATGGTGCGTTTTTATTCTGCACCAAAAACACATGCACAGTGTTTAACATGGATTCCAATGGTCCCAGTTCGCACCAGTACAGTCAACAAAAATAGAAAAAGTTGCATATTTTCTGTATGGAACATATCTGGAATGTTACAAAATGCATAAAAAATGCTCTGGAGGGCACTTGTCTGATGGGACGGTTCGCGAATATAAATCGTTTATATGGTGTGTATATATGGTATATGGTTGTGGTGGTGTTGGTGGTAGTGTCTTTGGGGGTGCACACAGCAGAGAGTGAAGAGGGTACAGATAGAGAGGATGAGAAGGGTGCAGAAGAGGAAGGCTGAGTGAGCCACTCAACCAAGTCTGGTGCGTCCTTTGACGTAATCGAACGTACCTTCTGCAACTTCCCACTTTGGCTCCGGCCTGGTGCTAATGCCCTACCCCTACCACCCCTGCAGAAGGGTCTGCCTCTTCCTCTGCCTGTCATTTTTTAAATGACCCCGTGACAAAAGTCTCTAGAGAAGCGCAGTATATGTGGAAGAAGGTATATAACACCCCGCTTCAATCTGTCGTTTTGGGGGGCCACTGGTCTATCACACCAGTTATAATACTTTTTTCGAATTGCGTTTGTCACTCTTTGTAGTTGTAGTATCGCTGTAGAACCGCTCAGCAGTCACAATGCTGCACAGTACAAATCCACTATAATATGCTTTCTATATTAAAAAGTATATTATAAGTGTATTACACCCCCTATATACTGCACACCAAATAATAGTACGCCTATACCAGTCCTTAAAAGGACTTTTGTGGACCTATTAGTTAGCGATTTGTGTCACAACAGTCTGTCCCTGCTCCACACAGCCACCTCTCCCTACACTGACAAAAGACAGCTGCAGATGTAGAACCGCTCAGCAGTCACAATGCTGCACAATACAAATCCACTATAATATGCTTTCTATATTAGAAAGTATATTATAAGTGTATTATACCCCTATATACTGCACACCACACAATAGTACACCTATACCAGTCCTTAAAAGGACTTTTGTGGACCTAATAGCTAGTGATTTGTGTCACTATAGTCTGTCCCTGCTCCACACAGCAACCTCTCCCTACACTGACAAAAGACAGAATGTGAAATGGCAGCCAGATCAGGTCTATTTATAAGGTAGGGGGTATGTCCATGTGCTGAAATGTCTCAATTGGCTGTCCTGTACCACATGATGTGTCATGGGTCAAAGTTCTTCACAATGTAAAAGAATATGGCAGCCGTGAATAGCGCCATATGTTAACGAACGTTCAAAGTTCGTGCGCGAACCGACCGCGGGGCGAACCGCAAGGCCATCTCTAATTGTCAGTATTGAGTCACATTAATAAAACAAAGAGAAAAGGAAAAAAGTACATGAAAACAACCAGTGTAGTTCTTATAAGCCTTCATAACCCAACACTAAATTTAGTTACTACAATACAATTATAGCACCTTGACCCCCCAGCATCAATAGTATCGTCTTGTATCTTTTATGGCCCCCGATGTTTCATTGTCACCAGGTTACCATTCACCTTGTATCTACCCCATCAATAGCCTGTCTTGGATCAGTTGGTGGGGGCTAGGCCCAGAACCTCCAGCCATGGCTGCCACATTGAGTAAAATTAGCATGGAGCATTTCTGTGTTGGTATGTTAGTTTTTCTCTAATCAATAATTTGTTGACACTCTCCACATATTTCCTCCTAGTGGGCACTCTCGGAGTGATCCACAGTTGTACTATTAGCTTACGATCCACATACAATAAATGCAGTATTGCCATGTGGGCTGATGGATCCAGTGTTTCCTCATCCAACGCCCCTAATAGACATATAACTGGGTCCTGTGGTACAGGAGTCATAAATACCTTGGCTACTGTGTCTATGATCTCTCTCCAGTATCTGAAAAAGTTTGGGGCATTTCCAGAGCATATGGAGGAGATCACCGTTGTCACGTTCACATTTCGGACCGAGGGGGGAATCCCTGAGTCCCCATTTTTGAAGTTGCAAAGGGGTCCTGTATGCTCTATGCAATAGGTATAAGTGGGATTTTTTTTTGTTTTCAATTTTTTTTATTGGTATCATTATTCTTTAAAACATTTAAAGGATTCAGTCAGATTTAATAACATAATTTCCATCCTACCTAATCCTGCTTCTCTATAGAAACCATACAATTTTCTACTAAATCCCTCCCTCCCCCCCTATCCTTCCCCTCCTCTCCTCTGTTCTGTCTTTGGATATTATATTTCCTACCTCTTTTAATGTACCTATTTCTATTTACTCCAACTCCTCATCCGAGGGCTTTCTGTGTCTTGCCAATATTTGGGAATTAGACTTTTGGCTGCATTCAGGAGTGAGGGGACCAGGGATTTCATATATTGTTTGGCAGTTGTTTTAGTCCGATGGAATAAACATTCCCACGGGTCTTCTTGGACTTCCTTTTTTGTTATCTCTTTTATTTTCTATATTATTTCTCTCCAAAATTGTTTAATTGTGGGACATGTCCACCAAATATGTGACCTAGTTCCCCGTTCTCTGCACCCCCTCCAGCAGCCTTGTGAGGTCTCCTTTTGGTATTTGTGGGCTTTAGCTGGGGTTATATATGACACGGGCTAAACATTTGAAACTACTTCCTATCATATTACTATCCTGTGATGTTGCAAACACTATACTTATAATTTTTTTCACTTCCAACTCATTCACCTGTGTCCCTAATTCCTCTTCCCATTTTCTGATGTATGGCGGCTTTTCCACCCCATTCCCTTCCATCAAGATTTTATATATTACCGATATCCCCCTTCTCCTTATGCCGCGTACACACGATCGGACCAGAGTCCGCCGGACAATTTGCCTGTGTGTGGGCTCTGGCGGACTTTTTCTTCCCAAAAGTCCGGCGGACTTAGAAAGAAGTCTTGACTCAAAATTGTCCGCCGGACTCGGGAGTCCGGCAGACATTCCGCTCGTCTGTGTGCTAGTCCACCGGACTTTTCTAATGAACGGAATTGCCCACACATGGAGCAAAGTCCATTCATTTTGAACGTGACTCCAGGTAGACGGGACTAGCGAAGGAAGTCAATCTCGCCGCCTCCATCGGCAAGATTGACACCTTGCGAGCCCCGTTGCCTGGTATGGATTTAAAGGGGAACCCTTACGCTGAAAAAACGGCCAGTCAGGAAAGGGGGTGGGGACGAGCGAGCGCCCCCCCCCCCTCCTGAACCGCACCAGGCCGTGTGCCCTCAACATGGTGGGGGTGCTTTGGGGAAGGGGGGTACTGCGGCCCCCCCACCCCAAAGCACCTTGTCTGTATTCTGCAGAGAAACCCAAGAGCTGGTTATGCTAGTAAGAGTGTCTGGCTCAGGAGACTTGCTGAACAGAATTACAAATTCTTTGGACAGTAAGACAGACCACATATATAAATTACAACTGTGTGTTTAGCTTTTTGTGCAGAATTGAGCTCTAATTAGTCTTGCTTATTAAGAAATATATGATCCATTTTTAATTCTCAGATAAATGGTAAAGGAACACTACACCTGATAGTTAAAACAAGCAGCTATTGGAAGTTCCCATGTCATGGGTGTGGGACTATAGCACTTCCACATGAGATAAATGTATTATTTTCTGCAGTGTGCCAGAATAAAAGAGATAGCTATTGAAATACAGTATAGCAGCACAGAATTTCTCATGCTTGAAAAATGCTCTTCTAACACTCTGGGTGGAGCTTTCCCGGAAGGTGATCCAGCAACATGTTCATCATGCCAGCAGATAACTTTGGAACAAATGAACTTTGTTTTGAATGCAGGTTAGGCCAAATGCTGTTAAAGTGGAGGGCCACCCTGAAAAACAAAACTAGATAAAAATGTTAGTACAAATTTTAAATGAAAAAAAATTTTTACTTACCAGAAATGGCTGTTGCTAGGCAGATCGTCCTAATCTGCCTCTTCCTGTTCCTCGGAGCTGTTCTCCTTCTAGTGAATGGGGCGCAGTGTGTTATGGGAACTATGTCCCACAACACATCGCGTTCCCCATTCACAAAACGACTCGCGCATGCGCAGTAGGCCGCGCGATCGCTGCCGTTTCCCTTACTGAGGATGGCGGCGCTGGGACCAGATCGCCGAGGGACATCTCGGCCTCCACGACCAACATCGCGGGTGCCCTGGGAGGGTAAGTGTACTTATTAAAAGTCAGAAGCTAATTTATTTTTAGCTGCTGACTTTTAAAATTATTTTTTTTTTAGATGCAACACCGCTTTAAATTGATGCTTGTCCGACAACATCGGGCAGGTGCACACAGGCAGCTTTTTTACACTTCCAGGCAGTGCAAAGTTTGTTAACCAATAGCAACCGGTCAGAATTTAAATAACTGGAGTCAGGCCATGGGAACATTAAATCTGTGTTTTCACTAATCATTTTCCAGGAAAGCACACGAGAAAGTGGCTCCACCTGCCCAAAACAATAAACACAACTAAATAACAACTACCGTATTTATCGGCGTATAACACGCACTTTTTCCCCCTTAAAATCGGGGGAAAGTCGTGGGTGCGTGTTATACGCCGATACCCAAAAAAAAAATGACAAAAATCGGTTGCGGCGCCGAAAAATGGCGACCGCGGCCGAAAAAGGCCGAACCGCGGCCGAAAAAGGCCGGAAAAAGCCGAAGCGCGGCCGAAAAAGACCGAAGCCGGCTGTTCAGCTCCGCTCGTAGTCCCGCCTCCCTGCGCTCGCTCCCGAAACAGCAGGGAGGCGGGACTCCGAGCGGAGCTAAACAGTCGGCTCTGTCTTTTTCGGCCACACTTCGGCCTTTTTCGGCCGCGGTTCGGTCTTTTTCGGCCGCGCATGCGCGGTATTTCTCGCGGCGGGAAATTTAAACGATAGCAAGCCGCAAATGACACTAGCAAGCTGCAAATGACGCCGGGCAAGCTACAAATGACGCCGGGCAAGTTACAAATGACGCTGGGCAAGTTACAAATGACGCTGGGCAAGTTGCAAATGACGCTGGGCAGGTTGCAAATGACGCTGGGCAGGTTGCAAATGACGCTGGGCAGGTTGCAAATGACGCTGGGAAAGGCTGCAAATGCCGCTGGGCAGGCTGCAAATGATGCTGGGAAAGGCTGCAAATGACGCTGGGAAAGGCTGCAAATGACGCTGGGAAAGGCTGCAAATGACGCTGGGAAAGGCTGCAAATGACGCTGGGAAAGGCTGCAAATGACGCTGGGAAAGGCTGCAAATGACGCTGGGCAAGCTGCAAATGACGCTGGGCAAGCTGCAAATGACGCTGGGCAAGCTGCAAATGACGCTGGGCAAGGCTGCAATGACGCTTAAATGTAAGTTTTTTTTTTTTTCCCTAAACTTCTCTCCTAAAACTTTTTTTCCTTAAAATTCCCTCCTAAACTTGGGGTGCGTGTTATACGCCGGTGCGTGTTATACGCCGATAAATACGGTAAATAGCAAATCTTCTGATCCCTGCAACTTTCAGCTATTTTTGTTTCCTTGTCTTAGCAGGATCAACTGAACAAGCTAGTAGGCAAGGGCCCACACCTCTTAAGCCCCATACACACGGTCGGACTTTTTCATGGATTCTGTCCGATCGGACAATGTTGTTGAAAAATCAGACCGTGTGTATGCACCATCGGACAGTGTACGTCGGATTGTCCGACGGACAAAGTCTTATCTCCTGCTGGAAAGATTTGCCGACAACACGGTCTGATCACACCAAATCCGATCGTGTGTACGGTTGTCCGAGCGGACAAAGTGCTACGCATGCTCAGATCACATTACAAGACCAAAGCTATTGGCTACTAGCCTCTACGTAGTCCCGTCGTAGGCAACAAACGTCACCACGTTCAGAATGATCGGATTTTCCGACAACTTTGTCCGACCGTGTGTACGCAAAACCAACATCGGACAAAGTATGACGGACATGGTCCGACGGACCTGGTCCGCGGATTGTCCGACCGTGTGTATGGGGCTTTAGAGTAGTTCTCCCAGGACACTGGGCCTGAATGATTATTGCAAAGGTATTCCGGTGACTTTTTCTTTCCAGGGCAAAAATCTTGAAGTCTTCTCTCTTTTCTTCCTAATATTTGTGCCCCTGAAGTTGGAGGGGCATCCAATCTTCCCTTTGTGTTTTTAGTAGACCTTCTGGGTTTTCCTGGCAGAGGTGTAAGGGTGACCTCTATCTACTCAGCAGGTGCAGGAGTCTGTTTTTCTTTGTGTTTTTTATTAACCTGCTAAACAATATTTCCCTTTATATAATTAGCTAGATGAAGTAGTTGAACAAATGGTGATACCAAAATCCCAATATATTATGAAAAAATGTTTGAAGGGTGGGGGAGAGGCCACAAGCCTCAGGGATTTTTTGTTAATGGTATCTGGGTGGGTAAGATATACATAGACAGTGAAGATGTCTATGTATATCTTACCCACCCAGATACCATTAACAAAAAATCCCTGAGGCTTGTGGCCTCTCCCCCTCCCTTCAAACATTTTTTCCACAATATTTCCCTTTACTTTTTAGCAGCAGGTGACACTGGACTGCATCAAGGGGGGTTTACCTTGATTCAGTTTTGGTGCCTTTTTTTCCCCTTCTGATGGAGCAGCTTCGTCGAGTGGAGGGGATCAGCTGGTCCATCTGGTACAGCATGTGTACAGTTGATTTCTTTTATTTCCAGTGCTAGGTGACACAGTTCTGCCTTCAAGAAGATAGAGCAGAGTCCTGACACTGGTAAATGATGTCACTTCTACATGCTTCTTGGAGTCGAAAGTGCACTGGTGCTGGCAATAGGGAAAAACTGGGGACATGGGAGGGAGGCTGGTGTTTACATCAAGCGTTGATCAGCGGATCATATGTCCAGGTGACCATTGTAGTAAGAGAGGTGGAGTGCCAGGGATTCGGAACCCGCTCCCCCTAGGGGTGAAGAGATTGACCAGCATACGCAGCAGCTGGGTATATGGTGGCGAAAACCACAGCATGGACATACAGAGGACTTGGCTGGCCAATGGTGAGAGCTCTAAGGCTTCATGTACATTACAGTTCCTAAGCTTGAGTTTAGGAGCTTTTGGCATATTTTTGCTCCTAAACTCAAACTCTATAAAAGCCTATGTGTCAATGTACACATAGGCTTTTACTAGAGTTTAGGAGGTGCTGTGGTTAGGGGAACTTCAACCTCCCTCTTCTGTGCCGGCGGCCAAACGCACCAAAATGACAGTAAAATCGCACCGTTTCCCTGGGCCAGCATTCAATGTAGACTATGTGTTCATGAAGCCTAAGAACAACCAAGACACAGGGTCTAAGACACCTCCTGGTTTTTACCAGAGCTCCCGAAGGTGGAAATGTTGTGCTGTAGGCTGTCTCCTGGTTACGGTCCTCCGACTATGAGCCAGTTCACCACAGGAATGCATTGCAGTGCAGTGCGATTTGAGCCCATTCATTTTAAGTGGGCTGAATCACACTGCACCGCACCAAAAGTATTGCACTGCACTACAGGGGGTCCCCAAGTTACGAACTCGTTAGGGACTGGCCGCCTGTACGGAAGTCGTAAATGTTCGTAAGTCGGCCGCGCATGCGCAGACTGACAAATACGGAGATTTCCGGACATTTCCGATGTTCCGCCTAATGCCGTTCTGCGCATGCGCGGCAAATTACGGACATATCCGGCATTTTCCGACGCTCCGTATGGCCGCGCATGCGCAGAACGGCCGAAAGACGGCGAAAACCACCGGAAAATGGCGGAGGGTCCCCGCAGCACCCCGTTCGTAAGTAGGGGTTGTTCGCAGGTCGGGTGTTCGTAAGTCGGGGACCCCCTGTACTTTAATAAATGCACAGTAAGTGCCCGTTCACACCAGAATGTGGTGAGAGTTTCTTGCACCACGTTCAAAATGCAATGGATTTGCGACATGTGTTTGGGGTGTCGTTAAAATTGACACCTGCTGCAGTTGCAATTGGAGTTGGAGTTAGAAACTGCAGTGCATTTTGAACACGCAATGGAATGCGTGTTTTCCAGACCACGATCTGGTGTGAACGAGCACTTGCACGAGAAAGCCGTAACCGAGAGCTGGAAAGAGACCTATTACAGCACTGGGGTACTGGATACACAGGGAAACAAGCAGAAGTAAGAACACTGAAACACAGGGAAGAAACACAGGCAGGGAATGCAGGTGAAGAAGCACCCAAAGGGAAAAGCTCAGAACTGGAACCTGGAACAATCAACTGTGACATGGGGTTAAGCATGAAAGATCTCGCTGCTGCTGGTGGAATCTCTTGAGGGTGGCTCCAAGGTAAGGGATACTGTAGCAATTGCACATTGTTTCTCTTCACTGGTGGCACTTATGGAATGAGAACTACATTTCTTACCACATCCTTAGATGTGCGTGGTTTTAAATTAAGGGATAGTGGCGCTGTTCAGGGTAGGTAGGGGGAGGGTAGGATGAAAATGTATGACACGTGCGTATAAATGATAAAAGCAAATATGCGTATGGCAGGTAGAGGAATAAATATAAAAAGACAGTAGGTCTGTTTCACTCTAACACCAGTGAAATAAATTATATAAAGTGACTATGTGCGATAACTCATAGACATAATATTAGACTGAATGGGTGAATGTGTGTAAACAAATTCATATGACAAGCAAAACATAAGTGTAAAATTCCATGAATACAAAAAGTGACTCCGTGCAATAAAAAAATAAAAAAATTAAAAAAAAAAAAATATATATATATATATATATATGGAAAAATAAAAAAAAAATATATATATATGGGAAAATAAAAATAATAGAATAAATAAGGATCAAATGACGGTATCCACATAAAATATTATTAAAGTGCACAATTTCCCAGTATATTGTTATAATTAAATGGATAAAAAATTATGGACAGTTGTCACAAGTGAAAAATAATAGTAGATAATTGTGAAAAAAATCTGTGATCAGATGTGGTGAAGTCCTGTGCTGTCTTGTAGATCTTCAAAATCTTGTAACATCAAATGACTCATGTAGGTGAACAGATGACTTGTACACAGTGACTTTTCATATGCTCAGGTGTTTTTAAGTAGCCTTGCAGGAGTTAAATGTCATTTTTGTATGTGTGCGCTGTAATCTTTTTTTATTTGTTTATTTTTTTATATGTGTCCATAAGGCACATAGAGCTGAAGCTCAGCTCCACCCTGCCCCCCCCCCTCTCCTCATTGGCTCACTGGCCGTGATTGATATCAGTGGGAGCCAATGGCTCCTGCTGCTGTCTCAGCCAATGGAGTGAGGGAGTCCTGGGGAAGCCGAGGCTCTCGTACACATCGCTGGATTAAGAGGGGGCTCAGGCTCATGGGCTAGCATTAAGGAGTCATTAACTCAAACAACAGACAAACACATTTACTTCTTTATAACACAACTTTATTGTTTGGATAATTTTTTCTGGCCCTGGTGTTGGTCAAAGGGTAACCTTAAAATGAAGTATGAAATGAAATAACATTTAGCCATCTTGGCTATATCAAACTAAATTATTTTGACACAGTGTCCATCCAGACAAAGCTGGACGACTAATCCCCTACTAACCAACACCATGACTGTAAAAGGACAAGTGAAAATAAAATGGGGAGGGGGGGTGGGAGTCCCGGTGTGCTGCTGCAGACTGCGGAACGGCCGGCCGGCTCCCCTTTTAAAACCTCCGGTTTCGCGGGCTTTAGCGCGCCCGCTGCATCCTCCAATCAGCGCTTGCATTCAGCCTGCTGCAACCAATAGCAACCTGGAATAAAGCACAGCATTCCCCTCATGCAATCCCATGATCGCCCTGCATACTGCATAGCTTGTCATGGGCTAGCATTAAGGAGTCATTAACTCAAACAACAGACAAACACATTTACTTCTTTATAACACAACTTTATTGTTTGGATAATTTTTTCTGGCCCTGGTGTTGGTCAAAGGGTAACCTTAAAATGAAGTATGAAATGAAATAACATTTAGCCATCTTGGCTATATCAAACTAAATTATTTTGACACAGTGTCCATCCAGACAATGCTGGACGACTAATCCCCACCGACCGAGGTCAGGAGGGAAACTCCTGATTGAGGTCCCCCCAACACCATAGCACTCTCTATTAGGGCCTGTAGGCCCATATTAAAGATATCAATGCCTATCTCAGATAAGTGGACTAAATCCTTTCTAAACAAACCCGGGAGAAAACCTTCCAACTCCAGATGGCGAAAAGATAAACCACCCAAGGAAATCATAAGGTTATGAATGGTCCTATTCAACCGTCTCCTAATTTTGTCCACATAAAACAAGCTTCCGCAAGGGGACCAAAGAAGTCGCGGAACCATTTCCGAGAAAGCCAGGGTAGAGTCTGGGAACATGAGTTTAATATCGTAAAGATCTTTTTTGATCTCACATAGCAGCTCCCAGGTTCTAACCTTGCCAACATCGTTGGCCCCCAAGTGAATCACCAGGACTCTAGGAGATGGCCAAATGGAAGATAAATACATTAGATGACTCTTAAGATTACGCCATCTAAGACCCCTAATGCCTGACCATAGCACTGTAAAGTCATTAGTATCCAGACCCAGATTGCTTGAATAGATCCTGGAAGAAGCCTGCTTACCAGCCCAGAAAACGTAAGAGTGGCCTACGATCCAAATTGCAGCAGATGCTGGATCTGAAACAGAATTACAGAATTAATAGTTTGGGGCGAACATAAATCTTGTATCTATCACTAGCCCATCTACCGACCCTCTTTTGATTCTCCGGAGGGAAACCCAGCAGATTGGCAGCAGTGGCCGCCCCGATCCGAAAGGAGTGGGATGAAAATTTATAACCCGACAGATTAAGCTGCTTAAGGCAAGAGGCAAGAACTGCCGAAAACTGAAATCTAGTCATCGGAGATAAATCTTGGTGTATAAAAAAGGAACCTTCAAACGAGGGACGCACAGACAAATATCCGGCTACCAGGAGAACTGGACAAATATTCGGATCGGGCGACCTTGCCAGCCGAACCCATTGACCTTTACCTATGCCAAAAATTTTTGATCTACAAATAAATAAGTTCAAGCTATCCGCCCCCATTATTACATGACTAGCCAAGAGAAAGGAAGAGGAAAACCTATTCTGAGCCGTAAGCTCACCGATTCTCAAGGCACCGAAAAAGGTAACCGAAAATGCTGCCCTAAAAAGTAATGCTTCGAAGTTAGAATAACAGACCAGTTCCAGTACAGACAGCATCTTAAGTAGCAAGTCAACTGAAATAGGCCGACGTTCATCTTTAGTAGGAAAAGATTTCCGGAAACCTTTCAGAATTTGACAGACCTGGAAAAAAGAAGTCAAGGCTGGGCGATCGGAAAATTTCAGAAAAAAGGAAACTCCAGCCACAATCTTGCTAACTGAAGCAGGACCGAGACCCATTTCCAGCAGGGAAGATACAAAAGCCAATCCTACATAGCCGTTCACCTCCAGTATTTCTATGTTATTTCTTGAACAAAAGGAGCACCACCTGGACCATGCTAACCCATACTCTCGCCATGTCTTCTGTGCCATCGAGTTCCTGAGGTGAGCAGCCATTAGTCCCATATCAAGCCCCAGAGGAATTCTGGGCAGGGGGTGCCTTCCTGATCCGCCGCAGGAGCCAAATCCCGAAAACGCCGGAACTGCGAACGAGATAAAGCGTCAGCCAGATCATTTTCAAGACCAGGTAAGTAACGTGCCTTCAGCCATATATTAAAACGTAAACAGTGTAAAACCAAAAACCTCAACAGTTTAACCACCATTTCTGATTTCGATGCCAGCATATTGATGGCAAAGAGCACGCCTTTGCTATCCGTATGCACAAGCACCCTCCGGTTCATAAAATGCTCTTTCCATATCACTACCGAAACTACTACTGGGAAAAGCTCGAGGAGGACTATGTTTCGCAAAACCTCCTGGTGAAGCCAGGTGGCGTGCCATTTGGAGGCACACCAATGGCCGTCCAGAAAGGCTCCAAAACCGGATGAGCCTGCGGCATCCGTAAAGAAATTAAGTTGAAAGTTGTCCGTAAGAGACTGCTGCCAGACCGTGGAACCATTAAAATGTAAAAGGAAAGAATCCCAAACTTTCAAATCCTCCTTGATATTCGCTGAGAGATGAACATGTGAATAGGGAGTCTTTAAGCCACTTGTGGCCAGGGAAAAACGCCTGGAAAATATCCTGGCTATCGGAATGATCCTGGCTGCAAATGCAAATAGCCCTAACAGGGATTGCGCATCTTTCAAAAACACCTTTCGTTTTGTAAGAAACACAGCAATCAGCAGTCTCATACGGCACAACTTTGACTCAGGGAGTCTGAACTCCATTCGTTCCGAGTCTATAGTAATGCCCAAAAATTCAATAGTAGAAGCTGGAAAGACAGTCTTCTCATGAGCTATAGGGATCCCAAAAGAAGTACACATTTGAAAAAACGCATTCAGCGACTTGGAGCATAATTGCGAACCCGCAGGACCTATGAACAAAAAGTCATCAAGATAATGCAAAAAACCCCCTTCTGGTAGGCATTGTGAAACTACCCAATGTAAGAATTTCGAAAAGGCCTCAAAATAAAAACATGACAAAGAAAAACCCATTGGTAGGCATTTGTCAAAATAAAAACGGCCCAAAAATTGGAAACCCAGGGAATTAAAACCTTGTGGATGCACGGGAAGCAGGCGGAAGGCAGACTTGATGTCCGCCTTTGCCAACAAAGCTCCCTGCCCGAACTGCCGTAACAGTACCAGCGCCTCATCAAATGAAGCATATGATACCGGAGCCATTACCTCAGACACCTCATCGTTAAGCGAATCCTCGGCCGGGTATGACAAGTGATGGATGAGCCTGAAACTCCCCGGTTCTTTTTTGGGAACAATTCCCAAGGGAGAAAGCCGAAAAATTTCAAAGGGGGGAAGATCAAAAGGGCCAGCTACTCTGCCCTCCGAAACTTCCTTTTCTATTTTCTGTTGCACTACCTCAGGATGCAGCCTGGAAGAACGCAAGTTCTTAACCAGGACGCACCCTGCTCCTGAAAAGAAAGGAACTAGAAAGCCACCAGTAAAACCATCAATTAGAAGCCGAGCCCTCGTACGGTCTGGGTAGCGCTCTAGCCAAGGCTGCATGTTTGACAAGATCACTGGCGTCATGGCCTTTCCCTCCCGCATCCCTGGCTGCAGGTGTAGCGGAAGAAGCTGCCGACTTCTTAAAACACCTGCTTGCTGGGTGGGCACCACTGCAGTAGGAGCACTCGTGCCTATACCTGCAGTTTGCAAAAAATTTACATTGCCCTTCGTTGAAGGCAAAACAGCATCCTTTACGAAAATTAGCCTGTGGAGTCACCGCCCGTGGTGCAAACTGAGGTTTCTGCGGCAACATTAGATTTAGCCACAGACCCCATCTTTGCATCCCCATTGCAGTGACGGGTGGACTGCGAGCTTTTGCCTAAAGTTCTCGTCGTACGTAAACCAAGCTATACCCCCAAAATGGCGAAAGGCCTCCGCAATTATGTCTACGTGCTGGAACAAACCCGAACATTTTTCAGGAAACCGTTCCCCCAGCACTGCCGCGTAAATGCAGAAGGCCTGTAGCCAGTTCTGAAATGTTTTCGGAACAGACCTCCTACGGTCCTCCTCTAACCGGTCCTCAATTCGTCTATCCGCTTTCGTCATAAATTCCTTGGAGGCGGGCAGTAATGATAATAGCTCGATAAAGTCGCCCTTCCAAATTTTCTCTTTAATTGAATCCGACAAATGAAAACCCAAGGGGGTAATATCACATGGCATAGGCAATCTAAATGACGATTCCGCTCCACGCGGAGAAGTAATAACTTGATGTATCTGTCTATTTGCATGCGGCAGCACCACACTACTACCCACTGACATATTAGCAGCATCCGTGCTCACTTTTTCCGCCATTTGCCGCCATACCGGGCTGACCACATCTAACCGCACATCATCCCTTTGTTGCGAAATAGCACCACCTGAGTGTGCCCCTTCAACAGCAGCGTTGTTACCATTACTCTGACAAGCACCAGTGTACTGTGCGCCCTTAGCTTTTTTATTACCACCATAATTATTATTTAAATTAAAATTAAAATTAGCACCAGCCATTTGTGCCCCTCTTATGTCTGCTTGACTAGAATTGGGGAAAGCACCAGAGAATTGTGCATCTGCAAACACTTCTTCCAACCCAGCACCACTTGTGTGCGACCTTTTAACTTTAAATAAATCATTCTCAGCATATCTTGCCTCAGTACCACATGCGTGTACCCCTTTAATGTCATTCACCAGGCTAGCTAAGGATGACACTAGTAAATGTAAATCATTAGCAGCAATGCTATGGCATGTCTCACCACTAGGCGAACACTCCTCACTCAGGCTGCTGGCAGCTGCTTGCTGACTGACTTCATTATGGCGCAGGGGGGCACTTCTGACAGGAATGCTGCTGGCTCTCTCCCTCTTCCTTGGGCTAGGAGAAGCATTTGTTTTTGTTCTTCTCTTTCCCCGCCGAGGCTGCTGGCGCGGACTGCGCATGTCTGTTGTGTCTTCCTCCATCTTTTCTTCATTGCGAGCGGCCATGACAGGGGACGGACCAGGCGGGGCTACACTTTGACCAGCCTCCAGACACTGCCTTAGCCATTCTTCACCGCCGGAGCCCTCCGCCCTCTCAATTAGCTGGCGTAACAGGCTCTCACGCTCACAGGGCGAACCGCGCTCCATCCTGACAGGCTTGAGGGAGTCCCGGTGTGGTGCTGCAGACTGCGGAACGGCCGGCCGGCTCCCCTTTTAAAACCTCCGGTTTCGCGGGCTTTAGCGCGCCCGCTGCATCCTCCAATCAGCGCTTGCATTCAGCCTTCTGCAACCAATAGCAACCTGGAATAAAGCACAGCATTCCCCTCATGCAATCCCATGATCGCCCTGCATACTGCATAGCTTGTCATTAGGGGGGCTGTGGGGGGAGAAGCACACAGAAGGTTTTTACCTTCATGCATAGAATGTATGAAGGTAAAACACCTTCAGCCTTTACAACCACCAGGCAGAGGTTGACAGAGGGAGTAAAGCACACTCAGTAAGAGCTTTAGCCACATCCTAGGTGGGGGAAGCAGGTGCAACATTAGAACAGATCTGTATTTCAGTCACGTGGATAAGTTTCAACACATTTGTCAAACACTATAGAGTAAACCCAATATTCAATCAGAATCAAGCTTTTGACAGAAAAGTCTTGCAAGCAGTTATCCCACCCTAATAGCCCTTTCATTTATCCTCTCATATGCCATCCATACTGGAAGATTATTGGGGAATACAAAGTTAGTTACCTGTTAACTTATTTTCTGAGAATTTTCCAGAACAAAGGGGTATTCCCTTCTATATTATAATAATTATGTAGTTATACATTGCTGTTGTTTCTCAGTTATAATTGAGGCATGCAGGGATCTTATGCGTTTTTAGTCGCTTGTGAGCCACGTTTCTTATTTTGGCAGGTGGAGCTATACAAAACAGTCCAAAATCATTTGTGAGATAATGTGATAACATGCATTCTCCATGTGAGACCTCCACTGACCCTTCTCGGATGTTCTTTCACCCTAAATATTTGACCTTCAACCACTTAGGTCAATATACGCATGTTTCTTTAACTCCAAGGGCAATGTAGAGGCAGGTTAATGAAGCCAGCATCAAACACCTCTAAATGAGGCTTGTCTCTCACCGACTCTCAGCATATACCATTTTATTTCCAGGACCAGACAGCAGGCGGATTGTCAGACCTAGCCACTCATGTATATCTCGAATCATAGGGCTCAAGTAAGACAAATGCCGCGTACACACAAAGGGACTTTGTCCGCCGGACCTAGTCCAGCGGACAATCTGCCGGACTTTCCAGCTGGGCTTCGGCAGACTTGAAAACGAACGGACTTGACCACACACGATCACGCTAAAAGTCCGGCGGTTCACGCGATGACGTACAGCACGTACGACGGGACTAGAAAAAGAAAAATACTAGAAAAATACTTGCTACTGAGCATGCGTCCTTTTTGGTCTGCCGGACCATACTACAGACGGCCGTATTGTCCACCGGACTGCCAAGTCCATCGGATAATTTTAAAACAAAACTTAAAACCTAGTCCGCCGGACTTTTGGGAAAAAAAGTCAGTCGAAGGCCCACACACGAGGGGATTGTCCGGCGGACTCGAGTCCAGTGGAGAATCCCGCGGGATAGTCCCTTCGTGTGTACGCGGCAAAAGACGGAACATAGTGCTTACTGCCAGGCATTTATTGGTTAAAATTTAAATCAAATAATTATTTACATCAATATAGTTGAAAACCGCTTTAGACCATAACAGGGCATAAAGCCACGCGGCAATGTTCGCGTGTATCTCACAATTTAGCACGTGCCATCCAGCAGCCATACTCCTCCTACCCTCAAACATTAGACTTGTGCCCGAATCGAAAGCTCCCAACACCGGTTGTTACATTATCTCACAAATGATTTTGAACTGTTTTGAACTTTTACACAAACATGTTTTTGGAATTATATTTACATTTATATTGCTGCACTGATAGATGTATATGTGCAATTTTTTTTTTTTTAGTTTTTGTTTTTTTGATATTGAGTATCACATTGAATATTCATTAGTGCAACAAGTGTTTATATATTCAATTCTGTAGTGATTTTATAGTTTTGTGTTTGCAGCCCAGATTTCCTAGGTCTGTGCGCAAATTTTATTTATTACATTTTTCAATGTATGTGTATATGTATAGAGTATGTGTCTTCAGTTGTATCCAATTCTCTGTGGCCAGCTCTCTGGGCACCATGTCTGATACATTTCAAAGCCTTTTTCCAAAGAATTTTCTTTGCATATTTTTTAGAAAGTAGGTGGCCTGATCTTTCCTCAACACTCCCCAGTTGCTCTTGTGGAACTGGCATGTGGGATGTGATAACACATGTGCATAGCCATTTTTTAACACATATACTAAGGCCAATATAGGATGTAACCAATTCGCCTATCAGAATGTCTTTAGAGCATGGAAGGAAACTGGAGTACCCAAAGGAACCCCATGCAAATAAAGGAACAACATGCAAACTCCACTCAGTTCTGCTCTTTTAAACTACTGTTAGTCATTTTGTATGTGAAGAAAAAATCAAATACACTTCCAGACTGTAGATGTTACTTTCTGATAGTTGCGCTAAGATTTCTAATGCTACAGCAAGTCTGGAGCAGCACAAATCACATGCATCTGCATCACTGACAAGCTGGGCTGCCTTATGTAAGCTTGGGACAGTATTTACCAATGTTATACACTCCTTTCAATTTACACCTTGAGTAAACAGAGGAATGATTATAACAGAAAAAGCAATCATTAACGCAAATGACCATAAATCACTCTTACCAAACAGCAAATATGTTTAGACATCAGAAGGAAATAATGTTTTAGTAACAAATAACCCTGACCCAAGCACAGCAATCAGACGTCAAAGCAGTACTCAGCATGTGCTCTGTAGTAGCAGCATGAGCACAAGATTTGTTGTTTAATTACGCTCAAGACAAAAATGGATACTAATTTTTGAGTGGAGATTGTCCTTGTTCCTGTGTATGGTTTATACTAGGGGTAGGCACGTGGGGTACGGTTTATACCAGGGGTAGGCACGTGGGGTACGGTTTATACTAGGGGTAGGCATGAGAAGCATGTGGGCCTCTTTGCCGGCACTCGACTCCCTCCCCATCAGCAGAGCAGCGCAGGGAAGTGTCAGTGAGACACTAATGCATTCCAATTTCAGAATTCCCCATGCCGGACCTGCACTGAGGGGGAGGCACTGTGCCCCCACACATTGTAAAAGATGGGAAACATTGTTTGGTTCTCTAACTTTGCTGTAGCTGCGATCGTTAGCTATTGTGATGGGAAAGAGATTGGATGCAGTTCTACTAGGGGGGTGGTCCCTGTTTCCAGGAGGAGGAGGACTGTCATTGGCCACTGCTAAAGCCAATCACATTCCTGCTAGCCCCGCCCACCATCTGGAGGAAGATGACTCACTTGGTTGCCACTACTAATCTCAGAAAGAAGGGATTTCACTGTGATTGAGAAAATCACAATCAGGTGACAGTTTGTGGAATTACTGTTAAGCTTCTGGGAACTTTGTTGAAATTTTTCCTGAACCTTTGCAACACTTACTACTGAATCCCTCTAAACTCTGTGTCCCTTTAAGCCACAGCCAGTTTTCAGCGCAATGAAAATCATACCCAACCACTTTTGCCCCTGACCTGAGCTCATTATTGCACATCCATTCCATATGCTTGTATGTGATATCACATACATCACATACAATCACATACATCACATACATCACATAGAAGCACGTGGGCTGGATGTGACAGTTGGATCAGTAGGATGAGTGTGATTGGCCGAAGTCACGGCACAGCTCCTGAAAAAATGGCACGAGCAAGCCGTTTCTTCAGTGCACATGTGCTGATGATGTTGGCACATGTGGACACAGTGAATATCTCCTAAACGGTGCAAGTTTAGGAGATATTCACGGTACCTACAGGTTAGCCTTATTATAGGCTTACCTGTAATTTAAAGTGGTGTAACAGGGTTTACAACCACTTTAAGGAGCTTTCAATCTAAGGTCCATAACTCGCATTCATACATACACATACTAGGGCCAATTTAGACAGGATTTTTGATTGTCAAGGAGGGGGACAGGTGCACTTTAAATAACTGTTTGGATGCTTAATGACCATTGATATAAACATGTAAATTAACCCTGTTATTTAATATGACTCGCTCTATGATCAAAAGAGTAGGTTTGTCTGAAACATATACTGTATGAATGCCTTGCAGTCTTCATGACTGTGTAATTTATGAGCTGTGATAAACTTTGCACCTTGTGACTGTACCAATCCACTTACTGCTGAATTCAGTGTTTGTCCGGCTGGTTGGTATGGGAGAGACCTGTCATCCGTACTGCCCATCACCTCACTTCATAGGGCCCAACCAGGTTCAGCCTCAGCGCCGCTGCATTGCTGCATTGCTGAAAGGCAGCCAATGGCTGTGCAGCAATGCCAGTTTCTGAAATTCCATCCAATGAGGCTGTAGCAATGTTCCTGCATGATGTTAACCCTCCCACTTCACACAATGATGTGAGAAGGAAGGAGGAGAAAAATACAGAGGAGAATAAATGAAATAATAAAAGAGGTGAGTGAGGAGTTAGAGTATATTTTCATACAGAAAAATTTATGTTGTAAAACTTGGAGGACTTGCCCAATACCTTTTATACAATTAGAAAGGAAAACTCTGCACATCTACAACATTTGAGTTCATATCAGTGTTAATTATTTATTTTTTAATGATTCAAAAAACTATTTTACGTTTTGTTTTGGTGCAATTGTGTATAGTTTATATACTGTTTTTGTGCGTGTTTGCAAAATTAAAGTGGGCCGGGGTGGATGAAGTCCAGGGCCAAATTTATGTCCCAGTCCAGCTCTGGTGTATGTATATATATGGCACTGGATAGTGTCAATAGAGCAGCAGACAGTGTGAGTGGAACAGTCAGTGGTGTCAGTAGAGCAGTGGATGGTGTCAGTAGGGCAGAGGTTGGTGTCAATAGGACAGTGGATGGTGTCAGTCAGTAGAGCAATGGATGGTGTCAGAAGGGCAGTGGGCTTTGTCAGTAGAGCAGAGGATGGTATCAGTAGAGCAGTGGACAATGTTAGTAGGGCAAAGATTGGTGTTAATAGGGCAGTGGACAGTTTCAGTCGTTTTTTTTATTTATTATTTTATTTTTTCTTATTTCTTACAATTTTATTTTTTATTATTTTTGCAATATAACTTTTTATGATTTTTTGCAATATTACTTTTTTATGATTATTTGGCGATTTTTTTAGGAGCCCAGTTCGGGGGCTTTTGTGCGGTATCAGGGGTCTAAACAGACCCCTGATGTCTCACTTTTGAGACAGAGAAAGGGACAGAGGACACTGATTCCCCAGTTTCTTTCTCTGCAGCCTCAGCTGCACTGGATAGTGAATGAATGGGAAGTGGCTTCCTGTTCATTCACAAACTGAACCATAGTTTATTATGCTTCAGTTATAAATGGGCCCAGTGAGTGAGGGGTACCCCTCACTCTCTGTGTTTATTCACAAAAAGGAAGGGGCCAGTAAATGGCATATTTACTGGCCCCTTCCCCCGCTCTCCATCCTGAAACATCCCCTGCAGTAGCTGGGCTGCAGGGGGAATCTACACTGCATAGGGTGTACCCCCTGTGCATACCTATGCAGGGCAGGGACATGCAATCAGGGAAGGGCAGGTGAGGCAGGGCATACCTGCCATGAACATTAAGGAAAGAAAATCGAGCTCTGAGGTTTGTAGCTCGGCGACCTGGGGGTGTGTGGGGGGGGGGGGGTATGAGCATAAGTCCTACCCCACCACTGGTAAAAATTTGGGGCTCCTACGACCTATGGTTCCAGAGATATGGGGCTCCTTGTGCAGCCTGTCAGAACCTAAATACAGAGCAACCACTTTAAATACAAGCTGACATAATCTGCAGCAGACTGAGAGGTTGAGCTCACAGTGCCTCTCACTTCTTGTCAGAGGCACTGAGCTCAATGAACAGCTTGGAGGCTTGGACCCATGGTAAAGTACCATGGGTCCCAGCTGTACAATAAAAATGCTGCAGTGAAGGCACGCCTCTCACTGCAGTGTCATAGAAGGGGCATGTGTCTAAAAGACAAATGCTCCCTTACAGCCCAGCTCTCTTATCTACAAGGAAATACATGTTTTTATGTGTATAAGATTTACCCACAATCCCATGTTTTTCTCACACAGTTAAGAGGGAGAAAATGATTCTGTTGAAAAGGTACTGTTATATTCAAGCTAAATCATATATTTGTATGCTATATGCCAGTGACGGCGAACCTTGGCACCCCAGATGTTTTGGCATTCTGGGAAATGTAGTTCCAAAACATCTTGGGTGCCAAGGTTTGCCATCACTGCTATATGCCATAACATAAAAAAATCTTATTTATCTAACTTCAGTAATTTGTTCATTAAGCCACCTTACAGATTTTGAAAATATAGTAAATTACCTTAAAAACAATATATAATAATTATTTGTATATTACTTACTTATGGTAATTAACCCCTTGCCACCCAGGCCAATTCTGATACTTCTCTCCTTCATGCAAAAATCATAATTTGTTTTGCTAGAAAATTACTGAGAACCCGCAAACATTATATATATATATATATATATATATATATATATATATATATATATATATATATATATATATATATGTATATATGTATATATATATATATATATTGTTTTAGCAGACACCCGAGGGAATACAATGGTAGTGGTTGCAACTTTTTATGTCACACAGTATTTGCGCAGCAATTTGTTTTAAACGCATTTTTTGGGGGGAAATAAAACTGTTTCATGAATTAAAAAAAAAAAAAAACACTACCATTAGCCCCATTTTTTTGTATAATGTGAAGGATGATGTTACACAGAGTAAATAGATACCTAACATGTCACACTTTAAAATTATCGACTTGTGGAATGGCACAAAACTTCAGTACTTGTAAATCTCCATAGGTGACGCTTTAAAAATGTTTACAGGTTACATGTTTAGAGTTACAGAGGTCTAGTGCTAGAATTATTGCTCTTGCATTAACGATCGTGGCGTATGTAACCTGTGTGTATCTGGCTCTGATACTAGCCAGTGCCTCACCACCCACTGACCTCACTGCACGTCCCTGATGCAGGGTGTACCAAACAACATGGATTATATTAGGGATGAAGGGGAGAAGAGGAGGAAACATTACAAAGGTCTTATGGGCAGCATGGGGTATCCTATGTACCTAGTCAGAGGTGTCACAGGAGAAGGGAGTTGCAGGCCTTGGTAAAAAAGAAGTCTCATACTGTCACTAAGAGTAACGTGACATGATGGACTGGTGGAGTGAGTACAAAGTCAGACTCCATGGTACCCACCCGAAAATGCTGCATTCATTGGGAGATGTTACATATCATCCAAATGTAAAGTGTGTGCAATAAGGAAGTGCCATATACTCAAAGGGTTAACTGTACAAGTAAGGTATGCTTCCTTCTAAGTTGGAGTGCTGCCTTAACAATGATTTCATGTCACAGCGGCCTGTGAGTACAAGCGTTATCAAACGCTCGCAAGTTTCCAATTGGGCATGGTAAGCCCCGCCTACCTACATGCATGCTTGTTGCACATCACTGATTGAAAGTTTTGAAGTTATCAGAGCATGACGCACATTACTACAACGCATATATATGTATTTTCCATGTTGACTATATAACCTGTGTAGAATATATCTGTGAAGGTTTTTATTTATCGTGGTATAGCTAGTATGAGTCAGTCCTTTTCGACTAGACTAATGTTGAAGACATTTCACCACTCATCCAAGTGGTGAAACTCATCCAGTTCTTAGGAACCTGTAATGCTCTGTACACACGGTCGGACATTCTGATGGAAAAATTCCGATCGGATTATGTTGTCGGAAAATCCGATCGTGTGTGGGCTCTAGCGGACTTTTTCAGTCGGAATTTCAGATGGAAAAAAATTTGAGAGCAGGACCTAAAATTTTCCGACAACAAAATCCGATCTGACTTTTTCCGATTGTGTGTATAGAATTTCGACGCACAAAGTGCCACACATGCTCAGAATAAATTTGGAGACGAAAGCTATTGACTACTGGCCGCTGCGTCCTGAACGATCAGATTTTCTGACAACTTTATGCGACCCTGTGTATGCAAGACAAGTTTTGGCCAAAACCCATCTGAAAAAATCTGACGGATTTTGTGGCCGGAATGTCCGACCGTGTGTATGGGGCATTAGAGTGGAGAAACATCTTAAGGTGGCCATAGAGTATGCAATCACATTGTACAATCTCCTTTAGGTTTACCGAAAACAATGTATAATAAGGACATACTTAAACAATCCATTCATTTAGTATCCAGTCAGGCAGGCTTTTGCGCTACATAGTAGACCCAAAGGAGATCGTACAATCAGCTTGTATAGTGTATAGTCAGCTTTAAATCTTATTAAACAAGTGCAGTTGAATGTGACTGACTTATTTGCTGTGTTAAACATACTCCTTCTGATGAGCAGTACAGCCTTGTAGCCAGTAGATGTCACTAACACCTTGTAGCTAGAAATGAGTCAATATAACATTACAAATCTCCTGACAGACTGCAATGATACTACTTCACCGAATAACAATAGGCTTATTTGTAACTGAATAAGCAGTAGAAAAATGTTCACAATACATAACTAAGATTAAATATTGCTCAGACTTGCAGGACCTATTAACTCAGTACACCCTGTATGAAATCAACCTTACAGATAAATATGTTGTGCTCAATTAGTTGGATGTGCGCATTGTTTAGGGCCTGTTCAATTGAGCCAATGGCGCTGCTGCTGTGTCTCAGCCAATCAGGAGGAGTGTCCCGGACGGCTTAGACAATCGTGGACATCGCTGGAAAGAGATGGGGCTCAGGTAAGCATTAGGGGGTACTGGGGTGGCTGCTACACACAAATGTTTTTTGTTTTTTTATCTTAATGCAAAGAATGCATTAAAATAAAATAAAAATACATTCTGCCTTTACAACCCCTTTAAGGAGATCCACCTCTCTATTTGTCCTGTTTACCATTATTGTTAAAAGTGAAAGTAAAAGAAAATCCCAAATTTTGGGTTGTCCCCAGAAAAGTAATAGAGGGGAAATCCAATGGGGACACTAGTTCTGGTCCCCAAGGAATTCCCTTAATTTGGAGGGATTTCCTCTCACTTCCTGTTTGGCAATGGGACAGGAAGTGAAGAGAAATCTCCACAATGGGACAAAGATGGAGAAAAAAAAATCTGACATGGGGTTATAATCCTCCCTTACTCTATCCAAAGTGAAAAAAAAAAAATGCCTATGAATGAATGAATGAATGAATGATTTCTATAGCGCTGCAACTGCGAACTGAATCGCCTCAAGGCGCTTGACTGCTCATGTTGGGATGCCATGTATTAGAAGAGGTGGGTCTTGAGTTTTTTCCTGAAGGCCTGATGGTTTTCTTCCATGCGGATGTTGTTTGGTAGAGCATTCCATAGCCGGGGTCCCTGTACTGCGAATCTTCGTTCTCCCTTCGATTTGTAGCGGGCTTTGGGGATGAGAAGGCGATTTTGGTTTGTTGATCGAAGTCTGCGATTCGGTATGTATTTTTCTATTTTCTCACAAAGGTATTGAGGCGCATTTCCTTGTGTACATTTGTGGGTGAGGCAGAGGGTCTTGAATGTGATCCTGTCTTTTACCTTGAGCCAATGGAGCATCCTTAGGGATGGGGAGATGGATTCCCAGGGTTTCTTTCCGGTGACTATTCTTGCTGCTGTGTTTTGGACAATTTGAAGGCGCGCAATCTGGTAATCCGGTAATCCTATGTAGAGTGAGTTTGCGTAGTCGAGCCGTGAATTGATGATCGTTCCTACTACTACCGCTTTTTCCTTTTCCGGGATGAAGGGGATGAGTCTGCGTAGCATGCGAAGGAGATGGTGGGATCCGCTGATTACGGATCCTATTTGTGCCTCCATTGTCATCTCTGAATCAAAGATTACTCCGAGGCTTTTGGCTTTGTTGCTTGGAAGGATGGTCTGTCCCAAGATGGTTGGTGGTGTCCAAGGGGTCTTCGTCTTTTTCCTTGAGTTTGCGTCGAGGAGCAGTAATTCTGTTTTTGATCCATTTAGTTTGAGGGAGCTAGTGGTCATCCAGTCATCTATCAATGTGAGACATTTTCCTAGTTCCTGGTATTGGTCTTTTTGTCCGGTGATCCGGAAGTACAGTTGAGTGTCGTCCGCGTATGAGTGGAAGCACAGATCCAATTTGCTAATAATTTTGAAGAGTGGTCGGATGTAAATGTTGAACAGTACTGGTGACAATGGTGATCCTTGAGGGACTCCATAAGTGATTGCCCGAGTTTCCGAAGTGAAGGCTCCTAGTTTCACTGTTTGTGACCGGTTTCCTAAGAAGGAAGCGAACCATGGCAGATCTCCATCTGTAACTCCTGCCACTTCCTTGAGGCGGCTGAGAAGCATGTTGTGGTCCACTGTGTCGAACGCCGCACTGAGATCCAGCAATACCAGAAGACACGATTCTCCCTCATCCGCTGCTTCTAGGGCGTCATCCCATATTTTCAGAAGTGCCGTTTCTGTGCCATGGCCTGGGCGGAAGCCCGATTGTAGTGGGTCTAGGAGCTTGTGTGTGTCCAGATGAAGTTGAAGCTGTTGTACTACTGCTTTCTCCATGATCTTGGAAATGGTGTTCAGGCTTGTTACCGGTCTGCGATTGTTCGGATCCTTGGGGTCGAGGTTGGGTTTCTTTAGTAATGGTTTGATGATGCCTTGCTTGAGGGAATTCGGAACCAATCCTTCTTTGAACGACTGATTTACTAGGTGTGTGATAGCGGGGGCCAGAATGTCGGAGCATTCTTTCAAGAGTTTTGTGGGGATGATGTCGTTTGGCGAGGTGCTGTCTCGGAGGCTCTTGATGACATTTTTGGTTTCATCCGTTGTGATCGGGGTAAGTGAAAAATGTGGTGCTTGTGCGCTGTGGATGTAAAATTCCTTACCTGGGTTGAGTTGAGTAGAGCTGGTTGTTGTTTTTTTTTTTGTTGAATTATTTTCTGAATGTTGTCTATTTTGTTGATGAAAAAATCTGATAATTTGTTGCAGTATTCTTGAGTTTCGTTTCCTAGGGGCTCAAGGCAGGTGGGGTTCATAGTCTGGGCGACTAGTTTGAAAAGTTCCCGTGGTCGGTTTAAGGCTTTTGAGAGGGTGTTTGAGACATGTTCTTTTTTTTCTGTGAAAATTGCTTTATGATATCTCTTGGTGAGTATTCTGTAGTTTGTGTGATTTTCCTTTGTGGTGTTTCTTCTCCAGGCTCTTTCTGCTCTTCTGTGTTCCCGTTTCAGTAGAGTAAGCGTGCCATTAAACCAACCAGAATTTTTCTTGCGGATGGGTACTCGATGTTTCGGGGCGACTGCGTCTGCTGTTTGTAGAAGTGCCTTGTTTATGAAGCTGAGTATTCGTTCTGTTGAGTGGTTTTGATTTAGTGTACCCATTTTGTGTGTTAGTGTGGTTTTGAAGATTTCCGAATGTAGTTTCTTCTGCGATCTAATCCAGTGTGTTGTTGCTGCTGGGTTTGGTTTTTGCAGGGAGATGTTGGTGGCGATCTCAAATTTGATAGCGTGGTGGTCTGACCATGGTAGCGCTATGTTGTCTTGAATGCTGATGTCCGTATTTTGCTTGAAGATGAGGTCCAGGATGTGACCCGACCCATGTGTGGGAGCCTTTACTAGTTGTTGAAGCCCTAGGTCTTCCAGTTGATTGATGCAGGTGGTGGCGATGGGGTCTTCGGTGGAATTCGCCCAGAGGTTGAAATCTCCGAGTACCAGAATCTTGTTGTTTTTCAGGGTGTGTGCCGAGATGAATTCCGTGAGTGGTATCGGTAGATTTGTCTTTGGTCCTGGTGGTCTGTAGCATAGCAGCATGTGGATGGTTTCTTGTGGTGTGGTTTGCATCTGTAGAGTAAGTGTCTCCATAAACGTTGCTTTGTTCTGTACCGTAGGTTTGACGAGCGCTAGATGAGCTTTGAAGATCACTGCTAGGCCTCCTCCTTTTTTTCCTTTCCGATGCTCGGTTAGGATCCTGTAGTTTTCTGGCACTAATTCTGTTAGGATGGTGTTGCAGTCGGGTGTTAGCCAGCTTTCCGTGATGAAGAGGCAATCTATGTTGTTTTGTGTGATGAAGTCATGGATTTCGTGCCTGTGCTTGACTGCCGATCTGGTGTTAATCAAAGCGCATGCTAACTGTTGCGGTTGAGTTGTAGTCTTCTTATGTTTGATCGTTGCTTGTGGATCGATTCTTAGTAGTCGTTCTTTTTGTAATATTTTTTGAATGTCGGTCGGTAGAGTTGCGGTCAAATTTCTTAGTCTGCATAGGGACTCTGCTGAGTATTTGAAATTGCACATGTTGAGGTGCTCCAAAAAATTTCCCTGCTGTGGACGAGATGATGCGTTGAAAAAACGCTGATGCTGTTGTTGAGGCGATAACGGTCTTGCGCAGGCTAGTTGAAGATGTTGCGGATCTGTGGGAAAACCCTGTAGACCTACACCCTCCCTCCCGTTGATCCAGAGGAAGGCGAAAAACCCCTACTAGCGCGGCCAATTGCTGTAGCAGAGGAAAAAATTCCTTCCTGACCCCCCGAGGGGCGGTCGGATGTTGGTCCCTGGATCAACTGCTAAGTGGTGGTCCCTGCGTTACTTACCAGAATATTTACCTTACCGGGTGATCCAATGATGGCGATAGGGTGGATCCTGATGTTGATCTCCCTGCACAGGTACTATGACCCCTGTTACAACCTCCTGTTATAAACTCCTGGTTTTAACTCACCACTTAGACAAGTTCCACTTGGACAGAGTTCAACCAGTCTCAAGGATGAGCAGGCTCACGATGAGCTCTACACAAACTTATATAGGCCTGAAACCCCTGGGAGCAATTAGGCACTCCCCTTAATTAGTAAGCTGAAGGAAGGAAAGGAAAAAAAAAAAAACTGTTTAAAAAGTGTAAGAAGAAAAGGGTATTAAGAAGATAAAATGGAAAAGGTCCAGAAAGAACCTAAAAATGCAATCCAGCAATCACCAGCCGTCAAAAAAGCAAAATTAGTTCACTCTCCACACAGTGTCCTCACTGTTTGGCTTCCAACCAAAATTCTGGCAATTTCACATGAGCTCTACACAAACTTATATAGGCCTGAAACACCTGGGAGCAATTAGGCACTCCCCTTAATTAGTAAGCTGAAGGAAGGAAAGGAAAAAAAAAAAAACTGTTTAAAAAGTGTAAGAAGAAAAGGGTATTAAGAAGATAAAATGGAAAAGGTCCAGAAAGAACCTAAAAATGCAATCCAGCAATCACCAGCCGTCAAAAAAGCAAAATTAGTTCACTCTCCACACAGTGTCCTCACTGTTTGGCTTCCAACCAAAATTCTATAGTTCTACTTTAAATCCTATTTGACCATTCCTAATTAACTTACTTATTCCTTTTAGCTACTAGTTTTTAGCTGATTTTTTTAAGCCATTAATATTTTTTTTTTTATTATTTCATGTTTTTAAGTTTCTCAATAAAAAATGCACAAAATGGAAAAAAAAAGCCTTTATTTAATTCATAAATAACTTTCCAATGCTTTGTACAAGAATTGTTATTATAGTATCATTATAAATAGGTCATATTATAGAATAAAATATATACTTTTTGTTAGTAAAGGTCATGTTAAATAGAATTAAGTTACAGAATGACTGTATTGCAAGTACTGTATATATGGTATCTTTATGTTACCCCAATTTATTTCTAAAAACAAAATTGCATTTTTTTTTCTGTACGCAATCACTTTACTTTATCTATCATTTTATAGCCAATAAAGTTTCCTTTTTTGGAATAGATAGCGTTTCTGTTGCATTTTCTGGTTGCTTGACTTCCAGTATACAACTGTGAAATTTGGACATGTGAATAAAAAAGGGGAGGTGCGTTTCTGGTTTGATTTTTGAAAAGAGCACCAAAATGCAGCAAGAAGGACTTTTAAAAACGCAACTGACCAGTGTGAATATCGGTTGATAAGGAGCATGTTGGGTGCCTCCCCATTATCCTTGTTTGCCCCTCTCTGTTAGCACTGGGGTGAGAAGAGAAGAGAAACATTGGAATACTAGTCAGTACCAGTGTGCAAAGGTGCATTTGCTTTGGAAATCTTTGGAAATCACCTCTAACTTTGAGTATACAATGTGTGTGGATGTTGCTGTGTTGTGTAAAACTATAAGATTTGTTATTTACATTTGAGACTAGGGTGCTTCAAAATTGTGAATAATTTTAAACAAGAGGGGTTTGGGACTTTAAATGAGGTGTGTGGGATCAAACATCTCCATCCCTATCTATATGCCAGAAAAAGAGGGGTTGGGACTTTAAGGCCGGTTTCACACTGGGGCGGTGGGGGCGGCGGCGGTAAAGCAGCGCTATATTTAGCGCTGCTTTACCGTCGTTTTAGCCGCGGTATTCAGCCGCTAGCGGGCTAAAAAGGGTTAAAACCCCGCAAAGCGGCGCTGCAGCGCCGCTTTGCCGGCGGTAGTACCGTGGTATCCCCGCAGTGTCCCATTGATTTCAATGGATAGGAGTGGTATAGGAGCGGTGAATACACCGCTCCTTCACCGCTCCAAATATGCTGCTAGCAGGACTTTTTTTTGCCGTCCTGCTAGCGCACCGCTCCAGTGTGAAAGCCCTCCGGCTTTCACACTGGAGTTAAAGGACCCGCTTTTTTCAGGAGCTTTACAGGCGCTATTTTTTCTGAAAAACGCTTCAGTGTGAAAGGGGCCTAAATGAGGTAGGTTTAGCATGGCTAAAAGATGAGTCAATGTAAGAAGACATGTTTTATTCAATACATTAAAAAAACATGACATAGCAAAATGAGTACACGCATGGTAAATAAGCATAACAATCACATATTATTAACCAGATATTCATAAAAACAATCATAGCAACTTGGAGATGACATATTGAGGTATAGGACAGTTGACCATCATAAAGAATCACTTGAAAAGCAACATGGTGGGGTAACTTGGGAGTGGATGAAATAAAACCATCTAAAAAGAAAATGGCGCATCAAAATTTGCCCGACGCACGTTTTTGTGGTTTCCTACCACATCATCGGGGCGAGTGCACCAATGTCTGTAATAAAGCAAAAATAAAACAATATGGTCCAATGTTACACCCAAACACATGGCAGACTATATATGTAAAGGAGGGGAGAAATTAACTCATCCCACTAAGTACTTACATGTCAATTAAATATAGACCAGGGATATGCAAGTAGCGGACCTCGAGCTGTTGCAAAACTACAAGTCCCATCGTGCCTCTGGGTGTCATGCTTGTGGCTGTCAGAGTTTTGCTATGCCTCATGGGACTTGTAGTTCTGCAACAGCTGGAGGTCCACTATATGCATATCTCTGGTCTAGACCATGTGAACATGAAAACTGGTGGCAGCTTAACCACTTGCCGTCCGCCGCACGTCGATTTACATCGGCAGAATGGCATGGGCAGGAAAAAGGGAGTACCCGTACGTCCCTTTGAATTTGCCGCCTAGCGGGCAAGCGTGCGGGTCCCGCAAACTCGATGTTTGCCGGCGGCCCACGATTGAGGTGAGGAGAGGCAGAACGGGGAGATGCCTATGTTAACAAGGCATTTCCCTGTTCTGCCTAGAAACATGACAGGGATCTACTGCTCCCTGTCATCGGGAGCAATGATCTCTGTCATGTTGTAGTGAGCCCATCCCCCCTACATTTAGAACACATCCAGGGACCACACTTAACCCCTTGATCGCCCCTATTGTTTAACCCCGTCCCTGCCAGTGTCATTTACACAGTACTCATTACAGCCATCAGTGGCTATTTGTAGCTCTGATCGCTATATAAATGTCAATGATCCCAAAATAGTGTCAAAAGTGTCCGATCTGTCTGCCGTAATGTCGCAGTGCTGATACAAATCGCAGATCGCCGCGATTACTAGTAAAAAAAAAATATAATAATAAAAATGCCATAAATCTATCCCCTATTTTGTAGAAGAATACATATTGGCCCTAAAAAAAATGTTATATATTTTTTAGGGATATTTATTATAGCAAAAAAAAATATTGCTTTTTTTCAAAATTGTCAGTTTTTTTTTTTATAGCGCAAAAAATAAAAACCACAGTGGTGATCAAATACCACCACAAGAAAGCTCTATTTGTGGGAAAAAAAAGGACGTCAATTTTGTTTGGGTACAACATCGCATGACCGTGCAATTGTTAGCTAAAGCGACGCAGTGCCGAATCGCAAAAATGCTCTTGTCAGGAAGGGGGTAAATCCTTCCAGGGCCGAAGTGGATAATATGTTCATCCCGGGAGCTGAGGAAGGGGCCCACAGGAAAGCCAGATGCACATCATGATCCCCAGAGAAAAGGAAACAAGTGATCAAAAAAAAAAAAACATTTGGGCTCCAATGCTGTAAAAATGAATAAATCAAGTGGACTCTGAATATAATAATTTTAAAGGGTGCCTTGACTGACAAAAGGTTGAGAAACACTGGTGTAGGCAGTAATCAGAGATACTGTAAATAGGTAGGGCATGGGTTACAGAAAAACATATATTTAAACTATGTATTACAGTGCAAATCTCTACTAAAACGTTTGCAGAATGTATAGCAAGCAATAAAAAGATTGATTAATTACTAAAGTATATGGATAACAGATACGAAACTATACTGATATCATGTAGAAAGCATGAAGCCTCACCTATACTGTATGTTAATTTAGCAGATCATGATGAATTTGCACTTCTGCTTAGAACACTTAATCTGCTTTTAATGTCAATCAGTACCTCACAACTGTGTGCCCATTGTGCCAAGTAAACATAAGTAAAAGAAAAAAAAAAAATAACGCTCAATTTTTGGCCACCACTCTCTGCCTCCCAAACACTTGTGGATGTATTTATTGTTATAGTCGAACAAATATTCAGATTTGTCAACATATTGGCAATGGTAGATCTTGAATTGAAGACCTCCAACTCATGTATTGAAACGAATGGTAGAGGTCTTTCAGTGGCTCTGCTTTCACATGTTTTTCTTATGAGATGATTTTAAAATGATTGAAGAGGTGCCAGAAAATGCTGCCAAGCTGGCAGCCAAAGAATCTTACAATTTCAGTTTGAGATGTGTTCCCTTGCAGTTGCTGTTTATGAATGCTACATAAACATGCCTGGATCTACATTTTTTTTTTCTAACTGAAAAATTTGGCATCTACTTTTCTATTGTGCACTACTAACATCATATTATTATCTTGAAGTATTTTCTTTATTTTTTTTTGAGATGCCATTCTTGTTTTAGGCTTCAGCATACTGATTTAGGAAGAATCCCTCTTTAAAAAAAAAAAAAAAAAACACATGCACATTTAATATACCTTAGCCCCTTTAGAATATTGAGACCAACTAAGCAAGTTCACTCTAAACCTTGATCCTTTAACTAACCTTATCCTAAAGTTGAACTCCTGGGTAAGAAAAACCTTTGCCTTTGCAGTGGGTCCCCCTCCCCACTGCAAGGGTTAACTACTATTTTACCAGGTGGAAAATGAATAAGGTGATAAACGTACTTTATTCCTTGATCTCCTGGCAGCTGGTGCTCTCCCACGCTGTCTAGTGCTCTAAAATGTGGACTGGCCCTCAGTGTCTTCATGTACAATGCAGGACTTCTGGTCCTCTATTGTATGGGATGATACAAGAGAGCTCCAACTGGCCAGGCATCTAAAGGAAGGGGCTTTGGGGGCACCGGGCTCATAAAGAGAAAGCAAGGAGGAAGCTGGAGCAAAGAACAAAGTAAGTATATCTCCATATTCATTATCTCTTAGGCAAAATTAACTT
Organism: Lithobates sylvaticus; assembly: GCA_028564925.1. Lineage (NCBI taxonomy): Eukaryota > Metazoa > Chordata > Amphibia > Anura > Ranidae > Lithobates > Lithobates sylvaticus. The sequence continues at coordinate 184,614,978 of CM053026.1, forward strand.
TTTTTGAAAGGTGTTTATGAGTTTTACATGCAAACACAAGAGTAACAATACAGTAAAGTAAAAAGGGGATAACAAGGCACTTGTTGTGTTTTACAGAAAAACAAGTACATCCTTGTGGGTCTTGGTAACCCATTAAAAGCAATGACAATAAAATAACAATCACAATCATAAACCCAATTCCCTGGAAAAAAAAATCCTTTTCCCTATATCAGGGGAGGTGATCTAGTAATCAGAATGCAGCAGGTAAGGTACCTATAACAAAACAACAGCAGTCATGCACATACACTCATACACACTTATGCACCTTGAACGTACATTGGTCTCAGCCCACCTCACTCTCACCTTCAAAAAAGACAAAAAAGATTAATATTATATGAAGCCGCTTCCAATTGGACTATTCAGTTAACTCTAAGCCCCCGTACACGCGGTCGGAAATTCCGACGGAAAATGTCCGATCGGACCATGTTGTCGGAAAATCCGCCCGTGTGTGGTCTCCATCTGACTTGTCCGTGCTCTCAAATTTTCCGACAACAAAATCCGATCTGACTTTTTCCGATCGTGTGTAGAGAATTCTGAAGGACAAATCGCCACGCATGCTCAGATCAAATTACGAGACCAAAGCTATTGGCTACTAGCCTCGATGTAGTTCCGTCGTACGCAACGAACGTCACCACGTTCAGAATGATCGGATTTTCCGACAACTTTGTCCGACCGTGTGTATGCAACACCAGTGTCGGACAAAATCCGTCAGATTTTGTGATCGGAATTTCCGACCTTGTGTACGGGGGCTTAGAGTGTTAGGGTACAACTCACTGTAGATCAAGCTTAATTAGGTCATCTGGGACTACAAGACTGTGCCCCAAAATTAATTAGAGACATCCAGCCATGGCTGCCATATTTTAGTGAATTTTTTAGCTCTACTTTTTGTATATTAGTTTGAGTTTGGGGAATTCCCTATTAATAATGCAATAAAGCGTTTAGTTCGTTGGGGAGTTTACATCCTTCCAGTGCAATAGTATAACTTTTCGTGCATAATACAGAACTGTGTGGAGAAGGATTCGAGCATGGGTTCTGTGTACAAAATTGTTTAGTATACATAAGAGTTGAACCTCTGGAGTTTGGGGTATAGGAAGCGTTAGTTGGTTCTCGAAAAAAAAGAAAACAGATCCCTCCAGTAAGAAGCCAGCCCCAGGCAGCTCCAGAACATATGAAGTAAGTCTGCATCAGCTAAGTTACATCTGCAGCAAGCAGCAGTAATCCCCAATCCCATGCGGGACAGTTTGGCTGGAGTGTAATGTAGGTGGTGTATAAATTTAGATTGGATAAATCGATCAGCAGTACTAATAATATCTTGGAAGCAAACCTCAGTGGCTTCTTTCCAGCCCTCATCCGAGAGCTCAGGTATTAACACCAACCATTTACCTTGTGAGTTCTGAAATGGGTAGGCCCCCCTCAGTGACAGTCTGCTATAGAATGTTGTCACTAATTTGGTAAATTCAGGCTAGGAGAGCAAATATTCCATGGGGGTCTCTGTGAGCTCTACATGGTCCCAAATTTTGTATGGATGGCGTGCCCGAGTAACAGATACTTAAAGAAGAATTTGTTATCTATGCTCCGTTCCCGCCTTAGACTCTCGAAAGTCACAAAGTTGTTCCCATGGACTAAATGCGTGAGATAAGTGACCTCAAAACGAGCCCACAAAGTTGAGTCCAGGTGTCCATAGAGCTCAGGGAGGTTGGGGTTGTTCCATACGGGTGTATGTGATGGTCCCTGATCTGATATCCCGTGTATACTTTCCCCTTCTTTCCACGCCAGGAAGCCTACTTCTATGGGGGAGTAACGGGAGCACCTGGATCTCTGTACTTTATGCAACTCATCTTTAAGGGAGGTAGTTGAATCAAAAGAGGTTAATAGGAGAACAGTCGAGGGGGTCTGAGGGTCAGCATGTAACCAGTCATAGACATATGTAAGTTGAGATGCAATGAAATAATTACGCAAATTCGGGCACGCAAAACCACCTGAGGATGTAGATGCCTGCAGAGATGATTTCGCAATCCATAGGAAAGACGAGAGGGCAGATTCAATGGTCAAGAAAAGTTTTTTGGGGAGAAAGACGGGCTGCTCGAAAACGGTAAAGAAACTTTGGTAAAAAAATAATTTGAAAGATATTTATATGACCTATGAGGTTCAGTGGCAGTGTTGACCATGTGCAAAGCTTATCCGTCATGTGGCTGAAAATTGGGGCAATATTAAGCACCTCATATTTCGAAATGTCATTGTGCACATAAACCCCTAAGTATTTGAAAGTGTGGGAGGTGTGTAAGCCAGAGTTCTTTAGATAATCCGTGGGAAAGGAGGGATCAATAGGAAAAGCTATGGATTTCTCCCAGCCGACCCTCAGACCAGACACCTCACCAAACTCCTCCACCACCTGCAATAACTTGTTGAAAGAGCCTTCCTTACCATCAAGGTACACTAGAGCGTCGTCCGCATACAGAGAAATCTTCTCATCCAGCGGACCATAGCAGATCCCCCCAATCTCCTTCGTCTGATGCACCGCCAACGCAAAGGCTCAATGGCGAGATCAAACACAAGCAGAGAGGGGGCACCCCTGTCGGGTACCTCTCTTTAGCGAAAAAGGTAAGGAGACATCTATATTAGTACGAACTCTAGCCTTTGGATCCGCATATAGCAAGCGTACCCATTTCACATACTGTGTGTGGACCAAAGCCCATCTGAGACATAGTTTCCCATAAAAAGGACCACCGAACAGTGTCTGAATGCCTTCGGTATTTTTAAAGAAAGTACTAGACCACTGCGTTTATCTATCAATGCCTTAGGCAAAATTTACTTTAACCAATGCTTAACACTAACTTCTATGGCCACATACTTGAAACCAAATCTTAACAATCCCAGCCTGACATATACTGGTGCTAAGATCTTGGTCATAAGTAGTACTGTGAAAGGAAATAACAGATTTTATTACATTAATTTCCTTTTGCTCCCTTTTTCATTTTTCATGACATGACAAGCACAAGTTCCACCAGTGACAACTATTTAAATTAGGCACCCCAGTCAGCACTGCTTTCCCTTACTGCCGCTAGGGACTCATTAAAACTAAGAAATATGGCACAGACACAGGCAGCAAAGGCCCTCTGTATGAGAATGTTTGCTCCTCCACATTCATTTACTGCTATGAAAAATTCTTATTCACTGTACTAAGGGAGCAGAGAGTAGCCTTCTAATGCCCTGAACGGTTTTACCCAGTTTGCACTGCCATCCCTGCCCTGTTTTATTTTCTAGGGCAAGAATGGCCTTACAAGGAAAAGGAGGGATCAATAGGAAAAGCTATGGATTTCTCCCAGCTGACCCTCAGACCAGACACCTCACCAAACTCCTCCACCACCTGCAATAACTTGTTGAAAGAGCCTTCCTTACCATCAAGGTACACTAGAGCGTCGTCCGCATACAGAGAAATCTTCTCATCCAGCGGACCATAGCAGATCCCCCCAATCTCCTTCGTCTGATGCACCGCCAACGCAAAGGCTCAATGGCGAGATCAAACACAAGCAGAGAGGGGGCACCCCTGTCGGGTACCTCTCTTTAGCGAAAAAGGTAAGGAGACATCTATATTAGTACGAACTCTAGCCTTTGGATGTGCATATAGCAAGCGTACCCATTTCACATACTGTGTGTGGACCAAAGCCCACCTGAGACATAGTTTCCCATAAAAAGGACCACCGAACAGTGTCTGAATGCCTTCGGTATTTTTAAAGAAAGTACTAGACCACTGCGTTTATCTATCAATGCCTTAGGCAAAATTAACTTTAACCAATGCTTAACACTAACTTCTATGGCCACATACTTGAAACCAAATCTTAACAATCCCAGCCTGACATATACTGGTGCTAAGATCTTGGTCATAAGTAGTACTGTGAAAGGAAATAACAGATTTTATTACATTAATTTCCTTTTGCTCCCTTTTACATTTTTCATGACATGACAAGCACAAGTTCCACCAGTGACAACTATTTAAATTAGGCACCCCAGTCAGCACTGCTTTCACTTACTGCCGCTAGGGACTCATTAAAACTAAGAAATATGGCACAGACACAGGCAGCAAAGGCCCTCTGTATGAGAATGTTTGCTCCTCCACATTCATTTACTGCTATGAAAGATTCTTATTCACTGTACTAAGGGAGTAGAGAGTAGCCTTCTAATGCCCTGAACTGTTTTACCCAGTTTGCACTGCCATCCCTGCCCTGTTTTCTTTACTTGGGCAAGAATGGCCTTACAAGGAAATTTTTTTTATATAAAATGTCTATTTAAAGTTTTGGTGGCTGGGAATATATTACTAAACTCCAACCCCATTTTTTTAAATCTTGCACAAAATTGTAAAAACTCAGATAAACGTGAAGTAAAATGTAATTTGAAAAAGCACAAAAACACAGCTAATTGGGGGGGCAGTTAACAGCAATTACCATTATTGCTGATACACACATAATGGAAAACCTAAAAAAGGAACTCTGGACAATTTGTATGACGTTAAGGGCTTTTGCTTCATTTGTTTTAAGAGTAAACTTTTTTCTTATAACCTTAAATGTGTTTTGGCTGCTACTTCCACCGGTTACTTTAGGCCTATTACCAATTGATAAAAAAGCAGGTGTTGCAGCCAAAAAAAAAAAACAGTTACACGTCCAAAATATATAATGCCAGAATACAGTGTCACTGACCCTGTCTGTGGAAATCGTTCTATAACACCACATAAAGCCTAAATGCATGTAATTTAAACATTTTTATTTTTTGCTTTGTTAGATGTCTCCCGTGACAGTGCCCAGATCTCCATGTACTAGCTTGCCTAATAGCCCCCCTCACCTCCCTTCAATATAGTTCACTGCTAAGTGTGGTTTTATGAATCTCAGATGGAATTCCCCAAATTGAACCCTGGCAGGTTTGCCCATCCCTACTGCTGGTCAATACTTCATGTAAATGACCCCTTAAATCACCAAGGACCCTTGGCCAGCTGAACAGTCTGCTCAGACATCCTGATTAAGAAGATAGAAAATTATAGTTAAAGACAGAGTGATTTTCTGTGATGAAGAAGAGCAGCTTTGTGCCAGGTGGGCTTCCTGATAAAATGCTAGTACTACTTTTGCTGCTGCTGGCACTACCTTTTCTGCTGCCTCCGACATTTATATTGTGCGTGATGCTAGCACTAGAATATAATTTCTTAGTGCCATTTCCATTTTCACATTTCTTTCTACATAATGATAATTTTTCTAAATGGCAAGCTATGCCCCAAAAAAGGGCAGTGACAATCTATATAGATTTTTATTTGAAAAAAAAAAAAATGTGTGTGTCCATAAATTACTGTCTGATTGATCAAGACACTGATACTGGCTGTGGATCAACACTTGCATTTTTTAGAAGGGAGAACACACAAGATATTAGTATTTGTTTACTTCAAGAGCAAAATAAAAAAAATGTTTGATATGTATTACCTGAAATATGCCAATAAAAATTATTGGAAACGAAAAAAAAACAAAAAAACATTATTGATACCAGTTAGTTTGTAAAGGGGTGATAGCACCTTTCCCTGTTTTAGCCACTAGGTGGCACCATGATATATATATTCCATGTCTTGGGAATATCTGCTAAGGTCCTGTCACCCTAGATGGGAGCATAATGAAAGGATGAATGTTGCCTGCCCATAGAGCGGGTGCTGCAAAACTGTTATCAGAGAATGTAAATGCCACTGTTATGTCATTCATGAAGTTCCTTTCAAGTAAAGCATTGAAAGCACAAACAGGACTGGTGTCTTCCTTATCAATGGCCTTTTCTAAGTGGAAACCTGGCTCTACTAGGTGAACTTGGAGAAACGTTGGTATGTGATGGTACTTAAGGTATGAGTGAGACTGGGCGCTTAGCTGCTCCCTTTGGGAGCAGGGATTCATGCTGACAAAGCAAGCAAGATAGGAGGCCTGTCAGTGGTGCCAAAGAAGGCTACAAGTTGCTGATGTCTGGTTGGCCCTGCTTTCAAGTTTTTTTACCAAATCTTTGGATTATAGATTTTTCACTTAACAGGGTTCTTACACAACACTCAAAACAAGCAACAAAATAGCCCTCAATCTCCAGTCTCAATGTTGCAGATTGAGGTGGGTGTTCTGTGTCACCAACAGGCAGCAGAAGGTGCTCACCAAGGTGCAGGCTCTTGAACCACCTGGTGTTCTCCAGAGCTGCTGGTGCATTATAGAGGTAGTCACAGACAAGTGTACACAAAGAACAAGCAAAAGGTCAGGGCAAGTGACAGGCAGAAACCAAAACAAATGTTTTAACCAGAGGCAATCAAAATCAGCAGATATCCAAGTAAGGGACCAGTACGAACCAGAAGCCAAGTTCATGCATTCATATTGTAAACATGTCCAAAGTTCTCAGATCTAACAGGTCAGGTTTTAGACACCTTGAGCACTGTTGGAATACACTGATCCAGATTTAATTTGCGGTACTCAAGTGTGCAGCTTTTGGCACAGTGTTGAATAACTTCCAGTAGATGTGTGTGCCCACTTAGACACATCAGGTATAACACTTTAAGAAAACCTTCGAGAGGTGCACATTGCAGGTAGATCGTTACACTTTATCCCTTTAGCTTCTTAACTTTTCTCCTTTGTAACTAAGGTCCCTCATACTGACCCTACTTAGTGCCTTGTATGCCTGCATGTGTGACAAGTAGCAAAAAGTGGAAAAAACAAAGTTCCAGGAAAAAAATAAAAAGTGCCTGTGTGTGCGTACTGTGGCTTGGTTGGATGATGGCACTAAGTAGCACTGAAGTGCTCAGTGCCAGCGCATGTAACAACTGCTGTGCTCTGCAATGTTTGTATAAGGAGGTTCTGTCTGGTAACTCAAACCTACCTAATTGTGTTTCAAGTGGGCAAACACTCTTAGAATGGTAAAGCATTTAAATTTACCACAGTTTATCATGACCTGAAAATGATGTGAACAAGTTATAAAGATATATACAATATATCACCACAAATTTGTAATGGTAAAACATGGTGAAATATTACTAATGTGTCCAAAATGTTAAGTGCCTGTCATTTGTTGAACTATTGTATGTAAAAGAAATATTGCCATTAGCTAGATGATGCCCAGTCATCACATCTTTGCCTACATTAATTCTCCTTAGTTTCCACTGAAAGATGCATTAGTTGCACTTCACCACAAGGTGGAAAAAATGTAGCACTACCTCTCCTAGGAGCCACTTAACCATGGGGCGCTCAACCTTTAAGTAAATGTATATGTAATCAACAAGGGTAAGTGTAAGTGTATCTTCCCGACAACCCTGGCCGTTGGTTGTCGGGGTCTGCGGGCGGGGGCTTATCGGAATCTGGGAGCCCCCTTTAATAAGGGGGCCCCCAGATACCGGCCCCCACCCTATGTGAATGAGTATGGGGTACGATGTACCCCTACCCATTCACCTAAGGTGTAAAATGTAAAGTACAAAAACACACACACTTTTGAAAAAATATTTTATTGCACTCTCCGGGGGTCTTCTTCCGTCTTGGGGGTCTTCTCGCCGGACTCCTCCACTCTCTTCTGCTCTTTTACCTAGCTCTTTCACGAGCGGAGGAGTCCGGCTACCTTCTTCGTCGTCGCCGCCGTCGCCTGGGGGTCTCGATCCGCCTTCGGGGGTCTTTCGGGGGTCTCTTCTGTTCTTGCGGCGGTCGTCGTCTTCCGCGCCGCCGCCGCCGCCTTCCCAGAGTGTCCCAACACACCAAAAACAGCAAAATGATGTACAATGTAGACGTCCCCTTTAAGAAAGATCCACTGTAGGCAGTGGTGTCCCCATAACATTGGGTGACCAGAGGCAGACTGCTTTCCCCAGTTGTAACACTCTCTTATGTCCAACCACCACAATCTTCGTAGCCCTTCTTCCAGAGCCTTCTACTCCTGAACTAGTCATTTGGTATGGTGGCTGCAAAATAGGGTGCATACTCTATGTTTGTAGATCATGGCAGGAAGCTATGAGTTCCGGGATCTGCCCCACCAGGTCTGTGTTGGTCCCCTTATAGAGACAGGAAACACACAATGGCTAGCATGTCAAAGGTAGATGGTGTGGGTGCCCACTTAGACACATCAGGTATAACACTTTAAGAAAACTTTGAGTGGTATACATTGCAGGCAGATAGTTCCAACCCCCAGGGTCCCCTTATAGACCATGGGGGTTGGAAACACACAATGGCTAGCGTGTCAGGGGTAAAACAATGGCTTGATTTACAGGTAACCATTGTAGGGTACATTTTTGGCCTTATTTTTTCAAATCTCCAAGTCCTTTAGTTAATTTGGGGGCAGGTGCTTCAAGTGTATTGGACGTCTCAGTACAGAAAAGTTACTTTGAAAACTGAATCAAGGAGGGCCCTCATTTAAATGTCTTCTACTTAAATGGGCACCACAGGAGAGTGGCCTTTCAGTTTTGATAGAAGCAATGGAGGTTGCAGATCCAGCTGGCTGCAACACCCAAGATGCCAAAGATTACAGGTTCATGTGAATGTATTTTCTGTACAGCAGAATCCAATACCAAGGACAGGGCTTCCAACTGTCTCTTTGGGTATTGGATGAAGCTCTACGTAAAGGCTTGTCTTACCTTTTTTAATTTTCATGATTGGCATCTGATTGGCTCCTTCACTAGGGCCCTCTGAAGTTTTCCAATGACTTTGCAGGTAGTAACTCCTTTAGGACTTCCTCTGCAGTTTCTCAAGGAGGTCTCTTTTTGCTTTGAGGTGTCCAGTCTATCCTCGTCAATAATATTTTTTCCAGCAGGTTGCCCTGTGTTAACCTATTCAGCTTTTTATGATGCCTTCCATTCTAAGGCTAGGGTAACCACAGCCTTCTGAACAACAGTGATTGTTGCATCCCTGCTTGAGCCTGAATCACTTGAACCACTATCTTCTGAATATCAGTGAGAAGTTGTTGCATAACCGCTTGAGCCACCTGAACCATTTAAACCTGCCCTACTTTGTCCAGTGACTTCTCTATCTCAGACTAGACTGACACCAGATGCCTAATCTCCCTGATGGTTTAGAGTCAGATTCAAAAACAGATTCAGTATCATCTTCCTCTCCCACCTGGGCAGAATACGGCAAAATAATTTCCTTTTTTGAAGTAGATCTTGCAGTAGTGGGGGTCAAACCCTTTTGTATGAATGATCTGATGTAGGATCTTATCTATTTGAACAATACAGTGGGGATTATTTACGAAAGGAAATCCACTTTGCACTACAAGTGCAAACTACAAGTGCAAAGTGCACTTGAAATTGCACTGAAAGTGCACTTGGAAGTGCAGTCGCTGTAGATCCGAGGGGGACATGCAAGGAAAATAAAAAACAGCATTTTAGCTTGCACATGATTGGATGATAAAATCAGCAGAGCTTCCCCTCATTTCAGATCTACCCCTCAGATTACAGTGACTGCACTTCCAAGTGCACTTTCAGTGCAATTTCAAGTGCACTTTGCACTTGTAGTGCAAAGTGGACTTGCCTTTCGTAAATAACCCCCACTGGGTCAGTTTTTCTTCTTTTTGTTGGTGTGTGTTCAAACTTGTACATTAGGTCAGAAAGTTTTTCTACATTCCATAAACAGTGTATTATGTTATAATGTAATCCAAAGGTGAGCAGTCCTGCTGTCCCAACTTTAGGTTATGGATTACCTCAGCAGCAGGTCCTCTTAAACTTTTAGTGATTCTCTAATTTTCTGATCCTCTGCGATATTCAACTTTTCTGGGGCTTAAGAAGATTGAGCCATTTATGTCTCAAAATCTTCCTCGCCAGCCAGGATGGAGGGCTTTTGCCTAGAAGCAGTGTAGCTTCAAATATCTATAACCTGTTGGGACTACAGGAATCAAAATAGTGTTTCATCACTTTCTTGAACATGTCAATGAAATTGGCATGTGAGGACACCACTGGGTACGGACAAAGCTAATGTAAAGGTTGTTTGCAGGTGGGGCTGAGCCTCAGGTTTGGGTTGTAAATCCAAGCTGAACCCAAGTTGTTTGTGGTTTGCCAAATGTGCAAAGCAAATGGCCAGATTTGGCCAGTTTACCTGCTCACCTGAACATTAAGTTGCAACATTTGCTTTGCTGTGTACCCTGTACTTATTCATTTAGGGTGAAGTCATGGTTATCTGGGGTCATCCTTGTTCTAAAGAGTATTTCCAAATTCTGATAATTCCCCTCCACAGACCACCACGTTCACCTGGACAAGTATATGGGGATGAGGCCTTTGCTGGGTGGTGCCTTACCAGGAAGGGCCCTGTTTTTCAAATGGGGTCACTTTTAGTAACCCATACCAGCTCCAATACCAGACTAGGATAAGAGACTGGTATTTCTTCTGCAGGGCATGCTATGTTTCCGGTTGGGGATACACATGCTTACTGCCCCCCCTTTTCTGGCCCACCAGATTGTGGGAGGGTGCAGCGTGGTGCGGCGGCAGTCACTCACACACAGTTAAGTTGCAAATAGAGAGAACTTGTATTGTAATCAAAATATAACAATTCACAACAAGCCTAGTGAAAGGTAGCCCAACCGGGAACACTTACAGGTGAACAGCAGACCGTAGCAGAGCAGGTCTCACCCATACTGACAGCCTCTGTCTTAAGGGACAGAATGCGGCCTGTCCAGTCCGAGCCCAAGCAGGGAAGTTTCGAGGAGTGCGGATCCCTATTCTTTCCCTACTCTGCTGGAACCTTTCACTGCCGCTATTACTGTCCCTGACATATGGGTGATCTGTCTCTACACTACCCATGCGCTAAATGCACACCAGACTCAGGAGCCAGGGTATTAAATAGAATTTTTAAGGGGGTATGGGCTCCCTCTAGGCATACCTGCCCTTAATCTATCCATTATTACAGTATCTCACAAAAGTAAGTACACCCCTCACATTTTTGTAAATATTTCATTATATCTTTTCATGTGACAACACTGAAGAAATTACACTTGCCTACAATGTAAAGTAGTTAGCGTGCAGCTTGTATAACAGTGTAAATTTGCTGTCCCCTCAAAATAACTTAACACGCCATTAATGTCTAAACCGCTGGCAACAAAAGTGAGTACACCTCTGAGTGAAAATGTCCAAATCGTGCCCAAAGTGTCAATATTTTGTGTGGCCACCATTGTTTTCCAGCACTGCCCTTACCGTCTTGAGCATGGAGTTCACCAGAGCTTCACAGGATGCCACTGGAGTCCTCTTCCACTCCTCCACGACGACATCAAGGAGCTGGTGGCTGTTAGAGACCTTGCGCTCCTATGCCTTCCGTTTGAGGATGCCCCGCAAATGCTCAATAGAGTTTAGATCTGGAGACATGTTTGGCCAGTCCATCACCTTTAACCTCAGCTTCTTCAGCAAGGCAGTGGTCGTCTTGGAGGTGTGTTTGGGATCTTTATCGTGTTGGAATACTGCCCTGCGGCCCAGTCTCCGAAGGGAGGGGATCATACTCTGCTTCAGTATGTCACAGTACATGTTGGCATTCATGGTTCCCTCAATGAACTGTAGCTCCCCAGTGCTGGCAGCACTCATGCAGTCCCAGACCATGACACTGCCACCACCATGCTTGACTGTAGGTAAGACACACTTGTCTTTGTACTCCTCACCTGGTTACCGTCAATCTTCTAATAGCCTACGCCATCTTTATGTAGAGCAACAATTCTTTTTTTCAGCTCCTCAGAGAGTTCTTTGTCATGAGGTGCCAAATTGAACTTCCAGTGACCAGTATGAGGAAGTGAGAGTGATAACACCAAATTTAACACACCTGCTCCCCATTCACACCTGAGACCTTGTAACACTAACGAGTCACATGACATCGGGGATGGAAAATGGCTAATTGGGCCCAATTTGGACATTTTCACTCACTTTCGTTGCCAGCTGTTTAGACATTAATGGCTGTGTGTTGAGTTATTTTTAGGGGGCAGCAAATGTACACTGTTATACAAGCTGTACACTCACTACTTTACATTGTAGCAGAGTATAATTTCTTCAGTGTTGTCACATGAAAAGATATAATAAAATATTTACAAAAAATGTGAGGGGTGTACTCACTTTTGTGAGATACTGTATATTAGGGTTGTCCCGATACCGATACTAGTATCGGTATCGGGACCGATACCGAGCATTTGCGCGAGTACTTGTACTCGCACAAATGCGCCCGATGCTTAGCCGATACCTTGTCAGCGGCAGCGGGCGGCGGAGCGGAGGGCGGAGTCAGCGAGCGGAGGGCGGAGTCAGCGGGCGGAGCGGAGGGCAGAACAGTACACTACAGAGAGCCGAGCAGAGAGTACAGAGTGAGTACTCCGTGTCTCCGTGTTCCCGTGCAACTAGATAGGCGACCGGAGCCATCACATTCAGTAATGCAAGTGACGCTCCGTGTTGCCGTTACACCTCACGTGGTTTATTATCCCGACGCCCATCTTGGTACACCCTGCACTCACTCGGCCTCAATAAAGCAGCAGCGGACATCTTGTTACACCCAGCCCATATAGTTAGGGCTGGGTGTAACAAGATGTCCGCTGCTGCTTTATTGAGGCTGAGTGCTAGGTGTACCAAGATGGGCTTTTTCAGAGCAAAACTAAATCCTAAATCCACTGCCAGCCATAAATAAGTGCCCATGCAGCCAGTGCCCATGCAGCCAGCCATCAATCAGTGCCACCCATCAATGTGTGCCCCCCATCAGTGCGTGCCCCCCATCAGTGCGTGCCCCCCCATCAGTGCGTGCCCCCCATCAGTGCGTGCCCCCCATCAGTGCGTACCGCACATCAGTGCGTGCCGCCCATCAGTGTGTGCCGCCCATCAGTGCCAATCAGTGCGCGCCACCCATCAGTGCGCGCCACCCATCAGTGCGCGCCACCCATCAGTGCGCGCCCCCCAGCAGTGTGCGCCCCCATCAGTGCGCGCCGCCCATCAGTGCGCGCCGCCCATCAGTGCGTGCCAAAAAAAGTATCGGTAATCGGTATCGGCGAGTACTTAAAAAAAGTATCGGTACTTGTACTCGGTCTTAAAAAAGTGGCATCGGGACAACCCTACTGTATATATGTGCTCAGGAGACTCTCAAACTTATAGAGTTAGGACTGCAGTACACTGGGGTGCCATGATATGGCTGATGCAGCTCACGCATGTATTTGCAAATGTGTGCAATCTAAACCCCCTCGGTTTTTAACGTGAACTGTTAGCCAGGGTCAATTCGTTTTGTTGCAGACTGGCTGGTAAATGAGCTGGGAATTTTGTTGTTGTTTTTTGACACCTTTCATGTGCTCCTTGCTGCATAGGCCAGTTATAGGTTGGGGTGGTTGCCATTTGTTTGTACTTAAATAGACTGTGCCTGACCCAAAATGGTCACCAGACTCACATGGGCAGTCAGCATCTAACCTGATCACTGCCCTAGTGAACCAGGAAACCATAGAGGAACCATGTTGCTCTTGACTCCCTCTCTCTCTCCACTGCCGTTGCAGTTGAACGCCACCTGTAGTGGAGAAAATTGACTGCATCTGCCTACAAGATTTTTAGGGGTAACCAATGCCAGACCCTTACCTAGACATGCCTGGCTTTCCAGGAAAGGGGAGGGCAGAGAGCTCCACCTCCATCCAAACCATACCAGATAGACATCTTGTGATCAGTATGGGCACATGTGCTTTAATTTAGAAAAATAAATAAGCATGGTTTCCAATGTAAATCCAATGTCAATCACGTCATCCAGCCATGTTGATCTATCATCAATCAAGATGCACAACAGATCCACAGCAGGACTATCTTCTCCCATTGCATTTCTTCCTCAAATGACAGCTCTTTGGCTGGCTGTTGAATGTCAACAAACCACCCTGGGATGCTGGTTGACATCATAGAGCACAAGGTTGTGAGTTGAATTATGTAATTTTAATGTAGCTCTTTATGCTGCATCAAAACATCTGCTCATGGCTGAACAGACTTTTGTAATTCTTTTTTGCATTGGTACATGTCCCCTATGACGGTGGCCAGCTTCCTATTCTCTTTTTTACTAAAAGCTTGATGATTCAGTTTGATAAAGGCCAGAAAAATATTGCAAGATTTGGCTCCTGTACACGTCAATGGGATTTGGGTGCTATGTTTGGTAATTGTTTTCAGGATTGGTTCTTGAGTGCTCCCATCAACCGAACCTAGGCGACTTTGATAATCGGTTAACTGATTTTTGGCCTTGAAAAAGGCTGAACAAATATTACAAGCTTTGACTCAGGTAGATTTCAATAGAGTTCAAGCATTATGTTCAGCATTTTCAGATTTCAGGCTGGGTTCATGATTCCTCCCATGAACTGAATACAGGCCAATTTGTTAATCCCTATGTGTGCTTGCTTCTATCTCTATACAATCACTTACTTTTGGGTTACTTTGAATTATTACAATAGCATCTAATCCATCAGACAATAAAACATTTTGAGAATAAACATTTCTGAGAATGGAAGCAGAAAGAAACTTTAACTTGCCATTAAAGTAAGGCAGCTATGTGCAGTTTAAGATATAGTCCAAGTTCTCAGTAGACAAAGCTGTGACCAAATGTCTGATTCCATCCACTTATAAGAGTTAGAACCCTAAAACCAGTGACAAATTAAGATGATTATGGACCCTGGACTAAACCTATACTGTGTACTAAAAATATATGATTGCATAATGTCAACATCCTTATATCATTAATTATGATACAAAGCTTTATTACACTTACATACAATAAAATAGAATTCCAACAGGCAAAAGTAAGAATAGTTAAATATCTTCCAAGGGGCCAGGTCTGCAAAACCATAATTTCAAAAAACGCTTCTCTTGAGTCTCCAAGACTGGATGTAACATCTCGGCATATATCCTTTCAAAAACTGAAATAATACTTAAGCCAAATCTTAAAGAAAGTTAAGCTAAGAGAAAAGTTTACAGTAACCCAGGGTGCTTAATGCTGAACTTTGGGAAAATTTAAAAAACACTAAATAATGCAGCACTGTAATCATAAACAGGCCTTTTAATGTGTTTTTAAATGCAAGTAGTGTATGTACTGGACTAGTATAACATTTTTGCAGTCCATGTACAGCATAGTTGGAGTGTAAAAGGACACAATAGCTCAAGAAGACAATCAGTTTATGTGCTGACAAGGAAAATACTGATAGGAGGAGAAAGCAGAGTGACAGATAAATAAGTTTATCACTGTGCTGGGCTCAGAGGAAAAGGAATGAATAATGCTGGCCATCAGACTGAGGACATATAGTAGCATACAAAGTATGAATATCTGGATGGAAGTTTAATATTGCAGCAAAAGCAGGTTTTGTTATTTTATCTTTTAATGGGCTATTCATTTTTATCTTTTTTTTGGCTGGAGTTGTGCTTCAATAATCCTTGTGTTCAGAATCATGTATCACCATAATAATACCTATACAAATCTTGTATTTACACTATGACTAGGCACAAACTCTGGTAACATAGGCTTTAGTCCAAGTCTTCAGGCAAATGTGAGCAAGTCCAGCAAACAGGGAGTGGTTGGGTTCATGTAAGGATACACACAAACTGGAAAGAAAGCGGAGACAGGGAGGGTAGAGTTGAGAACTTACATACAGAACAGGGAATAAGTGGGATGTTTGTAATCCCGAGAACAGAATCCCATAGTATAGTCACACAAAGTCAGCTATTTCTAAAACTTTTATCAGAATGCTAGCAGAAGTCGCATGTGTGACAGAAAATTGCAAGTTCCACACAGTTTAAAGAAGAGAAAGCGTAAGCCATTTTTATGGAAAAAAACATGAAATAAAGTTGTTTTAGTTATGTTCTTTCAAAGTTTCCAGCATGTTTAGTAAGCACATCCTGGTCTTTATTTAGCAACCCTTACAAAGAAGTATACTCTAATACAATCCTTACTAACTGATCAAAATGCTATTATTATGCTGACTAAAGTGTTACCAATGAACGACTCTTATTTTCTCCCTTAAAGGGATATTAAAGTCTTGTTTTTTTTAAATAACAAAAATGTTATACTTACCTGCTCTGTGCAGAGGTTTTGCACAGAGCAGCCTGGATCCTCCTCTTCTTGAGTCCCACACCGGTGATCCAGGCTCCTCCCTCCTGTGGGGTGCCCCCGCAGCAAGCAGTTTCCTGTGGGGGCACCCAAGCAGGCGCACTGCCAGCTCGCGGCTCTGTGTGTCCATTCACACGCAGAGCCGTGGCTCAGCGCCATGCCCTCTGTCTCATGATTGGCTCACTGGCTGTGATTGAGAGCACCCGGAGCCAATGGCTCCCGCTGCTGCCAAAAGCCAATCAAGAGTGTGAGTCTCCGTAGAGGCAAGGCTCCCTTGAACATAGCTGGATCGAGAGGGGGTTCAGGTAAATATTGAGGGGACTGGGGGGGGGGGGCTGCTGCACACAGAAGTTTTTTTGCCTTCATGCATAGACCACTTTACGCCTCATACACACAATGAGAATATCAGACGAATAAGAATAAGTGTCAGTTTTTTGTTTTTTTTTGCATTTTAGTCTCATATTGAAAATGAAGTGGTTACTAAAGTTACAAAAAGTCTCGTATGACAGAATACAACTTTGGAAGTGATGTAATATCTTGTATTGTATTGTATTCTTTTACTTCCGAGGATGGTCTTTTCGATTTTTTTCGGACGAATACTGTACTGATAAAACCAAAATCGTTTGCTTTGCTCAGAAAAGTTTTCATGTTTGTTCCTTCGGATATTGTTGTATGAAATGTTGTGATCAACTCTCGAAAGCTGTGTACTAATGATCAGATTATCCTGAGATCATTTCTAAAGCGATTTTTGTAATCCGATTTTCTAATTGTGTGTACTAGGCATTATGGTTGTTAAATATACCACTAAAAATGTTTTATATCTATTTGATCATTTCTACCAGAAATCTTGCAAGCCAGTAACATTCTGTGCTCTATGCTCCTGTTGTTATCAGTATTGTTTCCAACTATCTTTGTGTACTACAAAACACCTCCTGCCTATGTTATGCAGAAGAGGAGAAAAAGAGGTATTTTGAAGTCCTGTCCTGAGGTGACAATGCTGCTTCTTCATAGATACAGAGTGAGCATTGTGACCCTAAGTCTGGAAGTGGGTAACTTGCAGGATCACCAGTTGAAAGGAAAAGAAAAACATGAAAATAAATGCAGGCACATCTAAGGACTGGTTGGCTTCAATACAATACATTTTTCTTGGGTTTAGATACATTTTAAATGTTGCATATGGAGGGTTTCTGATATGACGGTGGTAGGTGGCCCCTAAATAATCATGGTCAGTGATAAGTGGCCCTGTAAAGAATGGTGAACAGTGGCAAATGTCTCTATACCTTGGTAGTCCATAGTGAGTGTCCTTGCTCATTGGAGTTAGTGGTCAGTGCTCTTATTCACTGGCAGTCAGTTGTAAAAAAAAAAAACCTGTTTGTTAGTGCCACTGGTAAGTGCTTCTTTTCAGTAGTGGGTAGTGGTGAGTGCTTTTATGCTTTGGTGTAATTGATGATTTTTGTTTATGTCAGTAGTAAGTGCCTTCTATTGTGTCAGTGGTAAATTCACCTATTTGCTGGAGGTCAGTGGTGATGGCCCTTGTTCACTGCGGGTGCCCCTATAGCAAGCCACTTGTAGTAGGTGTTTTACCTTAATGCATATAATGCATTAGCGTTAAAAAACCTTCTGCTTTTAAAACCACTTTAAGTGGAGCTGTTAAACAGTATTTCTAAGTATTTCTCTAGGTTTATTCATACTTCTGGAGTTTGAGCGTTACATCCTGAAAAACTTCAATAATGCACACAGGGAAAATGTTGTACCTCTTTCCCTTACTCCTCTGCCAGTTAAATTGTGGCTGGGACTCTATCACAGCAGTGACTGTTTATAAACTTAATTTAGAAATACAAAGTAACACTATTGTTTTTTTTTTTTAACAGAAAAATTTTATTAAATTTTCAACACAAAAGCAAACAGAACAAGTGCAGTGATACATCCTCACATGTGAAAAGAATACATTACATATACAGCGTGATGTTGTAGTAGCCAGGTAAAAGCACAGCTTCATACTATACAGTATATTATGATTGGTGGAGGTCAGGGAGAGGGACCTCAATTTCTCCTATGTAATGACGTACTCAGAAGGGGGTTAACCCATTAGTACAAGTGTGATTCCACAAGCTAGTTCACACAGTGTGGTTGTCTATTACAGTACTGTCTGCATGCACTCATACAGCTCCCGTACATTCGCCAATGTTTGCCTATATCTCAATGTGTCCATATGCTCCGAGTCAGTCCAAGGGTAGCCTCCTCTCACGGACCCAAGAGGCCCATATCTTTTCAAATTTTTGTGGACAGTTTCGCCCAAGGTACGTCAGTTTATATAGCGGTAGCGCTTGATCAATAAGCGTCTGCCACTGTGAAACTGTAGGAGGAGTGGGCTTGTTCCAGCATAGCAGTATTGCCTTCCTAGCATAAAAAGCCGCGTAAAAGACAAACAGCTTCTTAGCTTGGGGGGCTTCTAACTTGTCACAGATTCCTAGTAGTAGACATTTAGGGTCACATGTCACTCTAACTTTGCCTATGGTATTAATTACATCCACCACCCCTTTCCAGAACCCCTCAAGATGCTGGCATGACCATATCGTGTGGAAGAATGTACCTATATCCGTGCCACATCTTCTGCAAGTCGGTTGTCTGTCTGGATATATTCTAGCCAGTCTGTCAGGGGAGTAATAAACCTGGTGAATGAATTTCAGTTGTGTCAGGCGGTCTCTGGAAGAGATCATTAATGGTAAAAACTGTTGAATACCCTCTTCCCAGTCATCGTCCGCTAAGGAAGGTATATCTGATTGCCATGCGTCAAACAGTTGGGAGACTTTAGAGGTGTCGAGGCTAGCAAGGATGGTGTATAAGTCTGATAACGTTCCCCCTGTGTCTGCCCTACCCAACAGTGTTTCAACCGCAGTCGCCTCTAGTCGCAAAGGGCCTGTAAATTGGGCCTGAAAGGCATGCCGCAGTTGAAAATATCTAAACAGCATACGGTTGGGAAGGTTCTTATAGTTCTTGAGTTCATCAAAGTGAAGAAGTCTACCATTCGCCACTATATCTCCTAGGGTCTTGATCTCTAGTTGGGCCCATAATACTGGGTCGGGTATAGTTGCGAAATGGGGTAGTCTAGGGTTGCCCCAGAGGGGGGTATGGGGGGACCAAGCACCTTGTGTTTGAATTTTGGATTTGACAGTGTCCCAAACCCTAAAGCCTCATACACACGGTCGGATTTTCCCATGGATTCTGCCCTATCGGACAATGTTGTTGGAAAATCCGACCGTGTGTAGGCACCATCGGACAGTTTCCATCGGATTGTCCGACGGACAAAGTCCTATCTCCTGCTGGATAGATTTTTCGACAACAAAGTCCGATCACACCAAATCCGATCATGTGTATCGAATTCCTGACGGACAAAGTGCCACGCATGCTCAGATCACATTACAAGACCTAAGCTATTGGCTACTAGCCTCTACGTAGTCCCGTCGTAGGCAACAAACGTCACCACGTTCAGAATGATCGGATTTTCCGACAACTTTGTCCGACCGTGTGTACGCAAAACCAACATCGGACAAAGTACGACGGACATGATCTGACGGACCTGGTCCTCGGATAATCCGCGCGTGTGTATGGGGCTTAAGTGTCGTCTTCATAGGGGCCGTGACCCTTCCGTTGGACCGGGGTCCACGGTGAATCAGGTTCCTGAGCTCAGTATAGGAGCCCAGCAAAGCTGCTTCTAGGGTAGCGGCCGGATTTGCAGGTGTAAGTAACACTATTGTTACATTGCTTTTATTATGTCCCATTATTTGCAGATCAAATGGGTAATTAGCACATAATAGCAGCTAAAGCAACCCTACTAGCAAAAAATGTATATATTATTTTTAATCACATTTGTTTATATTTAAACTCCTTCTTTACCTTCTCGCCTTAAATATTTAAAAAGGCACAACATTTAGGAAAAAATGCACTGAATTGAAAAAAACGCCTTTATTTATTTTGTTAATAACTTTGCAAAGCTTTGCACCAGGATTGTCATTGGAGGTAAGGCAAATTATAGGATATGATTTCATCTTTTTTAGCTACAGTTGTTTTAAAAACTAACATTAATCAAAAAAGAGCATTTTTGTAGCTTTGTTAAGAATTTTGTCTATACATTGCATAGAAAGATAATAATTTTTGCATGACAGTATTACCAAAACAGAGCCCTGTTTGTACCCAAAAATAATACATTTTTATCTTAATCAATAGGCTCATAGCTGAAATGTACAAATATACTCTGAACCATAAGGGTATACAGGTGTGAGAGTTGAACTGGTCAGGACAGCCCAGGTGCATAATATTACAATTACAGGATCTCCATTAGGAGTCCATTCACACAGGGGCAACTTTGGATCCGACTTCAAGTCGCCCCAAGTCACCCCTAGTCGCCTACATGAAAAAATCAATGTAAGCGAATGGATCCGTCTTAATGCACACTACTGCAGTCGCTCCGACTTCAGAAAAGGTTCCTGTACTACTTCAATCTGACTTCTAGGCGACTTGTACCCATAGAATTCAATGGAAGTCGCCTCCATGTTGGATCTCCATCTATATTGAAGCGACAATGTCGCCTCACTAATAATAAAAACCGGGATGGGTTCCCCTCCAAGGGCAAATCAGGCCCTTAGGTCTGGTATGGATTTTAAGGGAAACCCCCTTAAAGTCGTGTTGTAAGTCGCCCCAAGTCATGTTGAAGTCACCCCAAGTCGCGCTGTGATTCATAGTCAAGTCGTGTGCAAGTTGCCTCCCAAAGTCGCGCTGGAAGTCGTGTTGCCCCTATGTGAATGGACTCTAAATGTATTCTGCCTTCTGTCATGAGTTACTAAACAGTTGAGTTTTATGAATTCTACAATATTGCACATTATTTTGTGTCATATGCTAGTTGTGTGGACTTGACCTAATTACAAGGGATTCTAAAAAAAAAAAAAAGTAAGATATTGCCGCAAATCAGTAACAGTGATGAATCCCTTTAATAATGGCAAGGGATGTCAACTGGGTCTGGTGTCTCATTGATGCACATTATGTTTAGGTGAAAATGTCTTGATAAATAGAGAGCACTGGCTAAATACTTAACAACCATACTGTACTACATTAGCAGTTATTTTCTGCATACAGCTGAAAAATGTGTATTGAAAGTGGAACTAAACAAACCGATTTAACTATTTCCCCCCAAAAAAAGCTCTAGTGAGAACTGTTGGGGGTAAGAACCACTGTCAGATTTGAATTGCTTGTAAATTGAGAGGAAACGTGTTTTTGCCTCATTGGGGTCCTTTGTTTTAGTATTTATTTGCATGCACATTATCACATTATCAGCTGATGTAGTACCTTGAAATATATTGATGCGATACCGATGGAACATATTGCTTAAGGGCTAATAAACAAGAAAAGTTAGAGGTATCACTTTTCTGAATTTAAAGAAAGTAGATAAATCTTTATAATTACATGAATAAATAGGCCTGACCAATCCTACTGTTAATTAAAAGCATTTAAAAGGGAAACCCATAGGCCTGGGCCTGAGCAAAGCATTGGCTAAAGTACAGTACAGCGGCCCTGACCGGAGACGACCGTTTTTCTCTTTTTTTTTTCGTTCAACCCGCTGGGTTCAACGGAAAAATAATAATAGTGTGTACCAGGCTTCAGAGTGTTTAAGCATTGTGCAACCATATATAACTCCCTGTTTATATTTATCATGATGGTGTGACCAAGTAAGAGTGACCTGGTGTAGTATAGGGCTGAGTGTCACCTTCTGTGCTTTGTGCAAAAGTTTGTTGCAGCAGTTAATATATGTGCCAATTTTGTTATCTAACTGGGCAGGTATGACAACAGATCTCCTAATACATACTCCAAATGTCAACTTCATCAACTTTGTAGACTTATGCAAAAACATTTCCCAAGTAAGAACTTGTTTAAGGGTGTTACCTATAAGGAGGTGGATTAAATGGTCAGAATACAGTATGCTAAGCTTGTAGCTGATTTTTTTGATAAAAGGAGCAGGTAACAAAGCCTTACTTTGCTTCAATCAGGCTTGCCTATGAGATGATGCAATCACAGGGGCATGTATTGGGTGCTTCCTTAGTGGTGGAGGTGCTCAGAGACACAGGCGACACAACAGATCCTATAAGATAATATTTATCCAATAAACCAGCAATAAAGTAATAAACTTGGTTTTAACAGTTCCAATTCCAAAATAGTCAGGCTTTTTCATAGCAAGAACAAGCAGTTGCGACTTGAAGTCTTTCTTACCATGTATGTAGACTAAACAATGGAAACGTTTTTTTAAAATAAGCGGTTACCACAATGCTGTAATCTTCTACCAAAGTTCATTTTCATACAAGGCACTTATAGATACCAATCTCCAAGCAGAGCAATAATGCAGGGCTTATAAACAGGTAGTTGTGTGAGATATGCTTCCCTATGCATTTAACTGTGAGCAGGGCCGGACTGGGAATAAAATCCAGCCCTGGAAAAAATTTCACACCAGCCCCACAGCGTTATTATACCAGCGCAACAGCATAACGTCATTATTTCCTGGTTCATGAAAGGGAAAACCATACATTTTAAAGCACATTTGAAGAGTGTATTATATATAGATAAGACAGATATGAAATCACATAGGGCTTTATATTATATATATATATATATATATATATATATATATATATATATAGATAGAGAGTGCTGGGGGGAGCCAAAAAGAACAGGGGTGGAGAGCACTGGGGTGGGGGCTGGAGAGCACCGGGGGCAGAAAGAACAGGGGTGGGAAGCACGGGGGGCTGGACAGCACTGTGGGGGGTGGGGGGAGCACGGGGGGGCTGGAGAGCACTGTGGGGGGTGGGGAGTACTGGAGTGGGAGCTGGAGAGCACCGGGGGCAGAAAGAACAGGGGTGGGGAGCACGGGGGGGCTGGACAGCACTGTGGGGGGCTGGAGAGCACCGGGGGCTGAAAGAACAGGGGTGGTGAGCACTGGGGTGGGGACTGGAGAGCACCAGGGCAGAAAGAACAGGGGTGGGAAGCACGGGGGGCTGGAGAGCACTTTGGGGGGTGGGGAGCACTGGGGTGGGAGCTGAAGAGCACAAGGGCAGAAAGAACAGGGGTGGGGAGCATGGGGGGGCTGGACAGCACTGTGGGGGGGCTGGACAGCACCGGGGGCAGAAAGAACAGGGGTGGAGTGCACTGGGGTGGGGGCTGGAGAGCACCGGGGGTAGAAAGAACAGGGGTGGGAAGCACGGGGGGCTAGAGAGCACTGTGGGGGGTGGAGAGCACTGGGGTGGGAGCTGGAGAGCACCGGGTCAGAAAGAACAGGGGTGGGGAGCACGGAGGGGCTGGACAGCACTGTGGGGGGGGGGGCTGGACAGCACCGGGGGCAGAAAGAACAGGGGTGGGGAGCACGGGGGGCTGGGGAGTATGGGGGGGCTGAACAGCACTGTGGGGGGTGGAGAGCACTGGGGTGGGGTCTGGAGACTGATGGGGAGAGCTAGAGAGCACTGTGGGGGGTGGGGAGCACGGGGGGGGGGGGGCTGGAGAGCACTGTGGGGGGTAGGAAGCAGGGGGGGCTGGAGAAGGATGGGGAGAGCTGGAGAGAGGGGGAGGCAGAAAGAACAAGGATTGAGAGAACTGTGGGGGGGGGGCTGGAGAGTGTGGTGGGGGAGGAGAGTACTGGGGGGGAGCACAAGGAGAAGGGGGGGCAGTAAAAGAATTTGGATAGGAGGAGAAGCAGTGGGGCTGCATATAGAGGAAATGAGCTTTCTATATTCCTCCATGCAGCCGCTGAATGCTTGATTCTCCTTCTCTCCCTCCTCCAAGCATTCAGCGGCTGCATGGAGGAATATAGAAAGATAATCTCCTCTATATGCCGCCCCCCTGCCGATCCCCCTATTCAGGCACACATTTAGGGCTGTACTCACAGGCAGGGCCGGACTGGCCCACCGGGATACCGGGATATTTCCCGATAGGCTGCCTGCCCTGGGGCCGCTTCGCGGCTGCAGTGCTCCCCTGAATCCCCTCTCTCCTGCTCCTTTGATCACGGTGCTGGCCGGGTCTGTGCTCTACGGCCGCGCACCGCGCTGTAACGCTGTCCCGCCCCCCTAGCCTGGCTCATGTGATAGTAGATAGAATCAGTGTTCCACCTATCACACGAGCTGGTCTATGGGGGCGGGACCGTGTTACAGCGCGGTGCGCGGCCGCAGAGCACAGACCCGGCCAGCGCCGTGATCACAGGAAGAGAGATGCCTGTGAGTACAGCCCTAAATGTGTGCCTGAATAGGGGGATCGGCAGGGGGGCGGCATATAGAGGAGATTATCTTTCTATATTCCTCCATGCAGCCGCTGAATGCTTGGAGGAGGGAGAGAAGGAGAATCAAGCATTCAGCGGCTGCATGGAGGAATATAGAAAGCTCATTTCCTCTATATGCAGCCCCACTGCTTCTCCTCCTATCCAAATTCTTTTACTGCCCCCCCTTCTCCTTGTGCTCCCCCCCAGTGCTCTCCTCCCCCACCACACTCTCCAGCCCCCCCCCACAGTTCTCTCAATCCTTGTTCTTTCTGCCTCCCCCTCTCTCCAGCTCTCCCCATCCTTCTCCAGCCCCCCCTGCTTCCTACCCCCCACAGTGCTCTCCACCCCCCCCACCGTGCTCCCCACCCCCCCACAGTGCTCTCTAGCTCTCCCCATCAGTCTCCAGACCCCACCCCAGTGCTCTCCACCCCCCACAGTGCTGTTCAGCCCCCCATACTCCCCAGCCCCCCGTGCTCCCCACCCCTGTTCTTTCTGCCCCCGGTGCTGTCCAGCCCCCCCCCACAGTGCTGTCCAGTCCCTCCGTGCTCCCCACCCCTGTTCTTTCTGACCCGGTGCTCTCCAGCTCCCACCCCAGTGCTCTCCACCCCCCACAGTGCTCTCTAGCCCCCCGTGCTTCCCACCCCTGTTATTTCTACCCCCGGTGCTCTCCAGCCCCCACCCCAGTGCACTCCACCTCTGTTCTTTCTGCCCCCGGTGCTGTCCAGCCCCCCCACAGTGCTGTCCAGCCCCCCCACAGTGCTGTCCAGCCCCCCATGCTCCCCACCCCTGTTCTTTCTGCCCTTGTGCTCTTCAGCTCCCACCCCAGTGCTCCCCACCACCCAAAGTGCTCTCCAGCCCCCCGTGCTTCCCACCCCTGTTCTTTCTGCCCCGGTGCTCTCCAGTCCCCACCCCAGTGCTCACCACCCCTGTTCTTTCAGCCCCCGGTGCTCTCCAGCCCCCCACAGTGCTGTCCAGCCCCCCGTGCTCCCCACCCCTGTTCTTTCTGCCCCCGGTGCTCTTCAGCTCCCACTCCAGTACTCCCCACCCCCCACAGTGCTCTCCAGCCCCCCCATGCTCCCCACCCCCCACAGTGCTGTCCAGCCCCCCGTGCTTCCCACCCCTGTTCTTTCTGCCCCCGGTGCTCTCCAGCCCCCACCCCAGTGCTCTCCACCCCTGTTCTTTTTGGCTCCCC
Source organism: Lithobates sylvaticus (assembly GCA_028564925.1). Taxonomy (NCBI): domain Eukaryota; kingdom Metazoa; phylum Chordata; class Amphibia; order Anura; family Ranidae; genus Lithobates; species Lithobates sylvaticus. Next base: position 184,640,524 of record CM053026.1, read on the forward strand.
CCAGCACTCTCTATCTATATATATATATATATATATATATATATATATATATATATATATAATATAAAGCCCTATGTGATTTCATATCTGTCTTATCTATATATAATACACTCTTCAAATGTGCTTTAAAATGTATGGTTTTCCCTTTCATGAACCAGGAAATAATGACGTTATGCTGTTGCGCTGGTATAATAACGCTGTGGGGCTGGTGTGAAATTTTTTCCAGGGCTGGATTTTATTCCCAGTCCGGCCCTGCATGCATGGGTGTGTCTATACTGTCCCTTCTCACCAGGAACCTATCCCTAATGCCAGGCCTACCCCTCTCCTCGACACAAAATGGGTCTCTGTCCCTATATATAATTTCCATGCTGCAGGCTCTCCCCATTTATAAAACCCCTCTGTCACAAAGATGGGGTCTCAAAGATAGCGGCATATATAAAACCCCTCTGTCTCAAAGATGGCCACAAATCTCCAGAGAACTCTGTTTCCAAACAGACAAAGGCTCTGCCAAGATGGCACCTGGAGTCCATTACAGAAAACACCCTAGTGCCATGCCCGACCCCTACTCCCCACCTGATAGAATAGAAGGGAATTCTCCTGCAAAATTCTTCAAATTAAGGTGCTGACAGGTGGGTGGATTTAGGCTTACACCCTGCTACAGGCAGCTTGATGCTGTTATCAGTTCCTGCAATGTCATCATTAGGGATAAGATTCAGGTTTTTTGCTTGTTTGGTGGTTCCGCATACGGCCAACCTAAATGGGTGTCTGGCAGGGACGTGCAGTCAGGGGCAGGGCCTCACCTGCCATGAACATTAAAAAAAATCGAGCTTCGAGGGTCGTAGCTCGGCGACCTGGGGTCACAGAGACCCCAAATTTGGAAGGTATATAGCCTAAGTCCTACCCCACCACTGGGCCTCCTACGACCTATGGTCCCAAAAGATATGGGGCTCCTTGCGTAGCCTGTCAGAAGCTAAATACAGAGTGGCCACTTTAAATACAAGCTGACACACTCTGTTTGCAGCAGACTGAAAGGATGCGTGCACAGTGCCTCTCACTTCTTGTCAGAGGCACTGAGCTCAATAAAAAGCTTGAAGACTTGGACCAATGGTAAAGTACCATTGGTCCCAGCTGTCCAATAAAAATGCTGCAGTGGAGCATTGCCTCTAACTGCAGTGTCATAGAAGGGGCATGTGTCTAAAAGAAAAATGCTCCCTTACAGCCCAGGTCTCTTATCTACAAGGAAAAACATGTGTTTATGTGTATAAGATTTACCCACAATCCCATGTTTTTCTCACACAGTTAAGAGGGAGAAACTGATCCTGTTGAAAATGTACTGTTGTATTCAAGCTAAATCATATATTAATATCTTATATATATATATATATATAATAATTTATTATTTATCTATTTACTGTGAAATTACTGGTTGGAAGTTATGACTTCAAACTTCAGTAATCATTTTTTTTGCTAGAAAATTACTCAGAACCCCCAAACATTATACAGTTAGGACCATATATATTTGGACATAGGCCCAATTTTATTTTTTTTTCAGGTATTTACCAAAACATATTCAAACTATAGTTATAAAATGGATATGGGCTAAAAATGCACACTCTCAGGTTTAATTTGAGTGTATAAATAATGAATAAGTGAATCAACAGCGCTAGTAGAATATTGAACAACAAATTAATAATGTGCTCAAAAACATTAACCATGATAATATTATCAAAACATATATATATATATATATATAATATATATATATATATATATATATATATATATATATATATTGTAAAGTGCTAAGTGCCCCTCCTCCAGGACATCATCAAGGACAAGAACATCATGTCCTTGATGAATTTCCGGTTTCTCAAACCAGTGACGCAACTTCGCCGTCCATGGAACGCACATTGTCCTAGCGGCAGACTCAGAACATACACTGATGCCTGTTTAACACAGATGTCTCATGAGTGGTATTGTTTGATTGCGCAGGACAAACAGTACTAGCGGTACTTCACTAGTATCCATGGAACGCACGCTGTCCTAGCACGCTGTCCTAGCGGCGGCCTCGGAACATACACTGATGCCTGTTTAACACAGATGTCTCGTGAGTGGCATTGTTTGATTGCGCAGGACAAACAGTACTAGCGGTACTTCACTATTGTCTTTTTTCTGTTTTTCCCCATTATGATTGATCTACCTCAGTCCATCCACTTGAACACCCATATGGTGGTGGACTGTTCTGAGTGGAACCTGTCCTTTTAAACCGCTGTATAGTCTTGGCCATCGTGCTGCAGCTCAGTTTCATTGTCTTGGCAATCTTCTAATAGCCTAGGTCATCTTTATGTAGAGCAAAATTCTTTTTTGAGATCCTTAGAGGGTTCTTTGCCATGAGGTGCCATGTTGAACTTCCAGTGACCAGTATGGGAGAGTGAGAGTGATAACACCAAATTAAACACACCTGCTCCCCATTCACACCTGAGACCTTGTAACACTAACGAGTCACACTAACGAGAAAATGGCTAATTGGGCCCAATTTGGACATTTTCACTTAGGGGTGTGCTCACTTTTGTTGCCAGAGGTTTAGACATTATTAGTGTGTTGAGTTATTTTGAGGGGACAGCAAATTTACACTGTTATGCAAGCTGTACACTCACTACTTTACATTGTAGCAAAGTGTAATTTCTTCAATGTTGTCACATGAAAAGATATAATAAAATATTTACAAAAATGTGATGGGTGTACTCACTTTTGTTAGATACTGTATGTCTGTTTTATGTAACACCTGGTTTGCGCTTGGTAAAATGGTTTTATTGTACCTACTTTTCAATTTGGGGATGATGTTCCACTGCTTTGTAAAATTTTGTTAAACTTAAAGTTTTTGTGTTAAAAAAAAAAAGTTATTGATTCTCTATATTGGTGCTCTATAATGCACCTTAATTGGACAATCAGGAAAGGGGCACTTAGGCTCGATTCACATCTATGCATTTTGCTTTTGTGCGTTTTTGCAGTGCTTTTTGCGGTGCTTGCCGCGTTTTTGGACACGCGTTTTTACCGCGATTTTGCCGCGATTTGCGTTTTTGTATTTTATTTTTTTTTTACATTTTTTTTTTTTTACACTGTGGTTGCTTAGCAACCAGCTATATACAGTGTAAAAAAAAACTTGCGGTACTTGCGTTTTGGATGCGGGTCCATTGACTTCTATTGCATGCAAAACGCTGCATTTTGCATGAAAAAAAGTCCCCGACCCTTTCCAAAAACGCAGAGGCACAAAAATGCATTGATGTGAACATGTTCCATAGGAACCCATGTTAAAAAATTTCCCTGCATTTCTGCAAAATGCAAAATGCATCAAAAAACGCGCTAGTGTGAATGGAGCCTAAGAGAAGGAAAGCCAGCATAAAACCCACTGTGCTATTATCAAATGTAACTATCTTTCAGCTACAAATAACAAATGCAAGAAATAAATTGGGATGCAGATGGGAAAACATCAACTGTTCCGTTCTTGGATCGAAGTTCATGTTTATATACCAATATTTTTTACAAACTGTTACACACAGAACTGACAACCATGTGTGATTCATTATTCTCATTATCCAGCATTGTTTAGTTTGGAGATCAAACACAATCAAACATTTGGCCTCGTTGTTAAAACATTTTGAAGAGGATCTTTCTCCGGTTCCAACCCCTCATCTGTTATGGCACAAATTTGGTGTGCTATTATTCTCCTGCTGATTGTAGAACATTACATAGATACAGCAGAGTATTCCTGTTGATACTCTTGATTTCAGGTTATTTCGTTTATTAAACCAACCTGTCAGATCATTCTGTGATCTGCCTGACTGTCAAAAAAAGGATGAGTAATAACCTTACTATTAAGCCTCGTACACGCGTTTGGATTGTTGGCCAACAAAACTGTGGAATTTTGTCCGAAGGGCGTTGGCCCAATCTTGCATACACACGGCCACACAATTGTTGGCCAACAATTATGAACGTAGTGATATACTACATGGTTTTTCAGCTCTTTAGCGCCACCCGCTACTCTTTCTGCTAATTTTGTGTTAGTAAAAGTTTGGTGAGTGATTCGCGCTTTTCATTTCGCGCTTTTCATTTAGCGCTTTTCAGTTTGCGCTTTTCAGTTCGCACCTTTCAGTTTGCGCTTTTCAGTTCGCACCTTTCAGTTTGCGCTTTTCATTTCATGCTTTTCGGGATAATGGTGTTGTGGTAACTTGCCCAAATAAAAAATAAAATAAAAAATAAAAAAAGCATAATAATATTATTCTTGATATCACTAGAAAAAAAAAGCCTTGGAAAATTTGTTTGCAATAACTCCATCAGTATCACCAGCAAAGCAGCTTCATTATTATCTCACTAAAGAAGAAGAGAATATGCGCTGCATTTGGAGATTTCATAATTTGCCACGTCACAAATGTTAATTCTCCATTACGAACACTAGTTTACAAGACCGACCGCTTCTGGCTCGTCCTTGCTTCCGAGGAAAATCCGACAACACACATTTGTCCACGGAAAATTTAAAAACCTGCTAGCCAACATTTGTTGGTGGAAAGTCTGACAACAATTGTCAGATGGAGTATACACACACGGTCGGATTTACCGCCAACAGCCTGTCATAGAACATTTCTCATCGGAAAGTCCGATCTTGTGTACGCAGCTTTAGACTATTAAAGTGATTCACACCTGAGCGGTTTATAGCTCAAAGCTCCAAAATGTATTTTTATTTATTTAGTTATTACAGGTACAACGCCATCAATTTTAGGCAGCACATTACATTCAGTATATATTGCACATTCACATCAGTCCCTACCTTCAAGCAGCTTACAATCTAAGGTCCCACATTCAGACATATACAATACATACTAGGGCCAATTTAGACAGGAACCAATTAACCTACCAGCATGTCTTTGGAGTATAGGAGGAAACCAGAGTAACCGGAGGAAACCTACGGCGAACAAAATGCGCAACATCCAAAATCTCATGTATTGCAATTGCTTCTTTTCACATATGAGTGCTCTGAAGCCTCCAGCTTGAAGCCTGAAGCTCCAAAAGCTACTTTTGAGGAAGCTTTGGGCATTTTTGACCTGATAGACTAAAAATCAAAAAAGCTTGAATCAAGCTTTTTTAGACATATTTTAGGCATTTTTGACCCTGTAAGAACTGGTCTAACCGCTCCCCCCATGCATTCTATTGGCTAAAACAAAAATGCTTGAATACATCTGTAACACATGCTTGAAGTACATTTCTAAAATGCTTGTATGTGCTCACAAAAACAGTCAAATAAAATTTCCTAAAAATTGCTCTGCTCAGGTTTGAATACAGTCTTACAGGAGTACTAAAGTCACATTAATTACCTAAAAAAATCCATAAACCCATATTGAGCATTAATCGTTGACACAGAATCATGTGTTAGTATTATTGAAATATTATTTTGAAAATGTTTGCATGTCCACAGTCCATCCCTGTAGGTGCCCCTGCTGTGTTTTTGTATTTCCACCAGCTCTTGCCAACAGGAGGGTGATATGAGCTTCCTGCTGGTTGCAAAAGTGAAAGAACACATCAACAGGCACTCTTCAGGTGTGCATGTTTCTGTGAGGGAGCTGGCCACTGAATGGTGTAGACTTTGGCTATGCAGTCCGCCCATCAATTACTTAAAGTAATTCAAAATAAAAGATTTAAAAAAATAAACCTGCTGAGTGCCCCCAATAGCAAGCCCATTGCTATGGGGGCACTCCAGCAGGCTTGCTTCCGAGACCCCCTCTCTCTGGGTCCATTCACACTCGAAGTGTGGCTCGCCCCCCCCCCTGCTCTGTCCTCATTGGCTCACTGGCTGTGGTTGACAGCAGCAGGAGCCAATGTCTCCTGCTGATGTGTGGGCCAATGAGGAGAGAAAAACCTGGGAGAGCCAGCCACTGCTCTCATGCACATCGCTGGATTGAGATGGGGCTCATGTATGTATTTATGCCCATGTCCAGAATTCATTCTGCACTGAAATGACCAGTGAGAAGCCTGAGTGCAATTTAAATTTGCACAAACTAACAATCAGCTAAATCCATTCCAGGTACATCAAAATAGCTGTACAAAGTCTGTCTAGTTTCACATCTATGTGGCTGCGCTTGATGCATTTTTCAGGCATGCTGTGGAGTGTATTTTGCGTTTTTAAATCCCCATTATTTATGTGTTTTTGCATGCAGTTTTCATGCATTTTGCGCTTTACGTTTTATTTTCTCTTTAAACACACTGTAAACACACTGTATATAGCTGGTTGCTAAAAAGGGGACCAGGAAGCCGGCCGCCACATCCTTAACAACCGATGAGTCATCAGCTGTCAGCAGGGTTGCCTGCTGACAGCTGAATGTAAAAAAAAAAAAAAAGAAGAAATGTCAGCAAAAAAAAAATCACGAAAAAAAAGCTGACAACCCTGGGAAAACAGCAGCGGGCGAAGACATGTCAAAACGCTCTAGTGTGAACCAGGGCTAAATCTGATAGTATATCTAACACTCCCCTCCCCCCAGACTGACAATGCTGCTGTCCAAAGGTGACCCTGTACTCCTTCATCCAGAGTGGGGACACTCTAATACAGGTGTTTTACGAGCCAGATCACCAGGAGAAACGGAGGAGGGAAAAGCCAAAGAAAAGGAAACTAATGCAGCCACCACATCTAATGATCGGTAAGCTGCAATATATTACATTTTTGGTTTTGGATTTAATACCGCTTTCACTTTCTGAAAAGTAAATGCGCATGCAACTTTTTTATCAGTTAAAGTGGTGTGCCCATTAAAAAAAAAAAAATTAAAAGTCAGCAGCTACAAATACTGCAGCTGCTGACTTTTAATAATCAGACAATTACCTGTACCAGGGTCCAGCGATGCGGAGGATTGAAGCCCCGCTCGTCTCCCCCTCCCTTCGGCGGCACTGGCATTGTGACTGTGGGCGCCCGCCGTGCGCCGTGAGTGGCTGCGCAATCATCTGGAACCTGTCACGTGTCCCAGATGATTGACAGGAGGGAGGTGTTAGAGCTGAGCCCTTCCTGCGCCGAGGGGAAGTGATGTCACCAGCCCAGGCACTGAAGTAGGCAGACTACGAGGGACCCCCTAACAACAGCCATTTAGAGGTGAGTTAAAGAAAAATTTCCAAATGTTTTTTTTTTTTTTTTTTTTTTTAGCAATATTAATGCTTTTTTTGGGGGGGGGGGGGGCAACTCCACTTTAAGGGTAAAGCATTGGCTCCTTTGGTCTGTTTTGGACTTTCAAGATATTGTACTGTTACCAATCAGTATTTAACTCTTGACGTCCTGAGCAAAAAAACATCAATGCTAACATCTTTTACTTTGCACGCTTTGATATGTATATTTAGTTTTCTGCTGATTTACGTCATCCTGTTTACATTCTTAGCTGCCTAGCTTGAGTGGATGATAGGAGGGTTTTTTTGCAGTACAAGACTTTTAGACTCTGAACCCAGATCTCTGTAAAAGTCGTTCCTTATATTCAATCAAATAGAACAAAAATAAAATATTTTTCTAATTGGAAACGGCTGAATCTGAGCTCTGAGAAATGTCCAAGCTTTTATCAGAAATCAAAAGAAATAAAGATGTCTTCTACTCTGCCAAAGGAAACATTCATATGAATAGGCAAATGTAGCACACCTATTCCAAAACTTCAGCCAAAATAGGATGTCTGCTGTCAGTGATCACCAATAAGACATCCAAGTTTTTCCCAGGCCTCCCCCTATTGGCTGCTCTCAGAGAGGGGAGGGTCGCTTGCTGTCATTTCTTATACACAGTAGGCTCAGCAGCACTCTCAGTTCTATTGCAAGTTATTGTGTTGTGTCTGATATCAGAGATGCCTGTCAACCTTGCGGAGTGGGATGAACCCCTGGAACTTTCCCAAGTGGATGAAAAGCCCGAACAACCGCTAGTGGCCACATTTGGATCAGTTACTGTGGAAAAACTGGGACAAATCCTCACACCTTCTCAGGTATGCAGCAATGCAAAGTTACATTATATAGACATGACATGAATACAAACAAAATATATATTACAAAGAACAGTGGTGCAGCAACCAATCAGATTTCACCATTAGTTTATCTGGTTGGCTGCTGTGATGTGCTTTGCTTGTCTTCACTGCTCTGAATTATTTTGCATACTATGTTCTGTAGTGAAATTTAGAACTGCTTAAATGTTCTTATTTTTATTCTGATATCAGACTCCTGTTTTGTGAAATATGCAAATTGGACTGACTGACAGTTGTCCATAGACTGAGAGTGATCGGTTGTGCAGGTACAATCTGATGCCTATCACAAATGGAGATGCATGGCTTAGCTGAACATTTATATTTCTGTGATCATTAGAGACAGTTGCTGTTTTTTATTTATTGAAAAATATATGTCATTGGTTGTTTATGGGAGTTGTAGTGTGAAAGCAGCAAAGCACTGGGTGATCCGCAGCAATGTATTGGGTGATCAGGGGAAAAGCAGCAATGTACTGGGTGATCGGGGTGAAAGCAGCAATGTATTGGGTGATCAGGGGAAAAGCAGCAATGTACTGGGTGATCAGGGGAAAAGCAGCAATGTATTGGGTGATCAGGGCAAAAGCAGCAATGTATTGGGTGATCAGGGGAAAAGCAGCAATGTATTGGGTGATCAGGGGAAAAGCAGCAATGTATTGGGTGATCAGGGTGAAAGCAGCAATGTATTGGGTGACCAGGGTGAAAGCAGCAATGTATTGGGTAAAAGCAGCAAAGCATAGGGTGATTGAGGTAAAAACAGCAATGTATTGGGTGATCAGGGGAAAAGCAGCAATGTATTGGGTGATCAGGGTAAAAGCAGCAATGTATTGGGTGATCAAAGGAAAAGCAGCAATGTATTGGCTGATCGGGGGAAAAGCAGCAATGTATTGGGTGATCAAGGTAAAAACAGCAATATATTGGGTGATCAGGGGAAAAGCAGCAATGTACTGGGTGATCGGGTGAAAGCAGCAATGTATTGGGTGATTGAGGTAAAAAGAGCAATGTATTGGGTGATCAGGGGAAAAGCAGCAAAGCATTGGGTGATCAGGGTAAAAACAGCAATGTATTGGGTGATCGGGGGAAAAGCAGCAATGTATTGGGTGATCAAGGTAAAAACAGCAATGTATTGGGTGATCAGGGGAAAAGCAGCAATATATTGGGTGATCAAGGTCAAAACAGCAATGTATTGGGTGATCAAGGTAAAAACAGCAATGTATTGGCTGATCGGGGGAAAAGCAGAAATGTATTGGGTGATCAGGGGAAAAGCAGCATTGTATTGGGTGAAAGCAGCAAAGCATTTGATGATCGAGGTAAAACATAGAAACGTAGAAAAGCGACAGCAGAAGAAAGACCGGGTAGTCCATCGAATTTGCCCTTTTTTTATTTTGTTTTTTCGTTAAAGTATACTGTATATCTATGTTTGTTTGAAGCATATTTTAAGCCATTTACAGTTGACTGTCTCACTACCTCTGCTGGAAGTTTATTCCAAGCCTCAACTACCCTTTCAGTAAAATAATACTTTCTAAAATTATTTTTGAATTTTCCTCTAGTTAGTTTGAGGTCATGTCCCCGTGTTCTTGATTTTGATTTATATTGAAAAAACTGCCCTCCTGAACCTTATTCACCCCCTTGATGTATTTAAAGGTTTCAATCATGTCTCCCCTTCCCTTCTTTCCTCCATACTGTACATATTACGTTCCTGAAGTCTCTCTTGATATGTTTTATCCCCCAAATCTTTCACCATTTTTGTTACCCATCTCTGGACTCGTTCTATCTTATGAATATCTTTCTGTAAGTGAGCTCTCCAGAACTGGACACAGTATTCTAAATGAGGTCTCACTAAAGATCTATATAGGGGAATCAGAACCTCCTTCCTCCTGCTGGTGATCCCTCTAGTGATGCACCGCTTTTCCCACTGCCTGATGACACTGTTTGCTCATTTTGCAATTATCTGAAATATGTACCCCCAAATCTTTTTTTTTTTATCTGTATTGCTGGCCAACACTGTACTCTCTCAGTGAATTATTTCTCACTAGGTGCATTATTTTACATTTAGAAACATTGAATCACAGTTTTCACTGCTTTGAACAATCTTCCAGCAATGCCAAATCATGTTCCATGTTATAGCATGTCAGCAGCAAAGCATTAGGTGATCTGTGTGAAAGTAGTAAAGCATTGGGTCTCTGGAGTGTGGGAAAAAACCCATGCAAGCACAAGGGGAACATGTATAGTCTATAGCAGCCATTCTCAACCAGGGTTCATTGGAACCCTGGGGTTCCTCTAAAGGTTTCTAGAGGTTCCTTGAGCTGTGGCTGATTGACCTCCTATCTTAAGATGGCTGCATAGTTCTGGGGTCAACACCACTTGGTAGAGTCAGTTGCATGAAGCTAACAATCTTTTAAGTCATCCGAAGGGATTGCATTTTGACAACTACTGTAAGGGCTGCCTTATTCCGCATGACCACAAACGTAAAGGGCATTTTTTTTTCAATGACACCCAATGAATTGGTTTTAGTAAGGGTTCCTCATAGCCTGAACAAGATTTCAAGGGTTCCTCTGGGGTAAAAAGATTGAGAAAGACTGCTCTATAGAGATAGTGTCCTGACAAGGATTCATACCAAGGCTTCCCAGTGCTCTAATGCCGCGTACACACGACCGGACTTTGACGGACTAGGTCCGATGGTCTTCCCGACGGAATTTCGGCAGAGTTCCGATGGACTTTCCGAATGAATGGACTTGGCCACACACAATCACACCAAAGTCCGACGGATTTGAACGTGATGACGTACGACCGGACTAGAATAGGGAAGTTCATAGCCAGTAGCCATTAGCTGCCCTAGTGTCGGTTTTTGTCCGTCGGACTAGCAAACACACGAACGGACTTCTCGATAGGAACTGGATCCAGCGGAGTTCTGGGCAAAAAATTTGAAACATGTTCTATTTCTAAAGTCCGTCAGATTTTTGGACAGCAAAGGTCCACACACAATCGAATTGTCCGACGGCTTTGTCCTGTCGGAACTTTGCTGTCGAAAAGTCCGGTCGTGTGTACGCGGCATTAGGCAGAACTACCACTAATCCATTGTGTTGCTAACTGATTTGGATGGAATGCAGTTTTGTATATGAGGTATGCATATTACTATGTATATTCCAAGCAATCATGTAAACAGCTGCCAGAAGATGAAATTTATTAGATCTGATATATAGTTGTGAGACGTAATTATACATCTGTTCTGTATGGTGCCAATAAAAACTATTCACTCCCAAATGGAAGGGTTCATGTTTTATTTTCATAGAATATTGAATCACCATGAATTTAGGTTTTCTTTTTTTGTTTTTCTTAAATGAATCAACAAAAAAATACCCTAGTGTAAAAAAATAAAAATATCCACTATAATTTACATTTTTATGGCAGTAAAACTTTTCAAGGGGGTAAGTACTGTTTATAACAATTACAGATGATGAAGATGGTCTGATCCTGCCAAAATAAAACAGCCCGTTGTCACGCTTACACGTAATACAGGTTGTCAGACACTATAGCTAGCTTCTGTGTTCTTTACCTATAGCAGCCTCCTTTCCAAAAGGCAAGCAGGCCTACTGTACTCAGTTGCCCCCCAGGATTTATACTAGACATGTGCAGTTTGTTTCCTTACGAATTGAAATTCTGACGAATTTTCGGACAAATTCAAAATAACGGAAAAAAATTTGGACAGAATTCTAACCTATTCGATTCGTTTTTGCATCAATTCCAATCATTTTCAAATTAATTTTGAATAATTTTCAAATTTTCACATTTTCTAATTTGAATCGTTTTTAAATTAGAAAAGTTTTTAAATTCGAATAGTTTTCAATCTCGAATTCGAATCGTTTTTGAATTCTAATAATTTTCAATTTTCCAAAGAGAATAAAATAGAACAGAAGAAAAAAAAAAATATATAAAAGAATAGAAAAGAAAAGAACAGACAATAAAATAATAGAATATAATAGAGTAAAACAGACTGAAAATAAAAGAACAGAATAGAATAGAATAGAAATGAAAAGAATAGATTAAAAAATAATTGAATATAATAAAAAGAATATAACCATCTTCTGAAATTCAAATTTAATTCAAATAGAATAAATTCTAATTTGAATACATAAGAAAAGAAAAGAATGTAAAAGAATAGAATAGAACAAAAAATAGAGTAGACTATAATAGAATAGAAAAGAATAGAATAAAAAAAAAAGAATAGAATAGAAAGAATATAACCATTTACCAAAATTCTAATAGAATCAATTTGAATTTAAATAGAATAGAAAATAATAGATTAGAATAGAATAGAAAATAACAGGATAGTAAAGAAAAAACAATAGAATAGGATAGAATGGAAAGAAAATAACCATCTCCTGAAATTCAAATGTTGAATAGAATAAATATGAATTTAAATGGAAAATAAAATGATAGAATAGAATAGAATAGAAAATAAAATAAAATAATAGAAAAGAATGGATTAGAATAGAATAAACAAATATAAAATTCTCATTAGTGCACATAAGTGCTACCTGATCAGTGCCCATCAGTGCAGCCTATCAGTGCTCATTAGTGCTGCCTCATCAGCGCCCATCAGTGAAGGAGAAAAATTACTTATTTACTAAATTTACTGACAGAAACTAAGAAAAACTTTTTGTAAAAATTTTCGGTCTTTTTTCTTCTTTTATTTGCAAAAAATAAAAAACCCAGCAGTGATTAAATACCACCAAAAGAAAGCTCTATTTGTGTGAAGAAAATTATTAAAAATGTATTTGGGTACAGTGTTGCATGACCGCGCAATTGTCATTCAAACTGTGACAGCTTTGAAAGATGAAAAATGGTCTGGGCAGGAAGGGGATGAAAGTGCCTTGTAGGCAAGTGGTTAATGCAGTTTGCATATTTTTACTTTTATTGAGGGAGTATAAACTTTTTCTTTACTGTTGGAACATGGGAGAATTATGGAAGAATTTACCAGGTCATGGTCTCAATAAGGTTGAGAATCGCTGGCTTAGACCAGTGTTTCTCAACCTTTTGTCAATCAAGGCACCCTTTAAAAATTGTGTACACTCTCGAGGTAAGCCATTCCAAAATGTAAAAATTCAACTTATAGCTTTACGTGACATAGCAACATCCACACATGCAGGACACCCAACGTGACTTATTCTTCCAAAGCATATACACCTTTGCACACTGGTACTAACTAGTATTGCAATGTTTCTCTCCCTCACTCAGCTAATATGACCCCATTGCTGATGGAGAGGGACAGGAGAGAGGCAAGCAAAGATCCAGTGCAGGCACCCAACGCCCTCCTTATCAATTGATGACATCATTAGTTGGACACCGATGGCTGGAAGGTTGTAATTGTGCACAATTAAAACCTGTGACTGTGTAACTAAAAGGCAGGCTTGGTCCACCTCCTGGCTTGTATACAATTTTGGGCAAATTTTAGGAAGAAGCCTAATGCCCCGTACACACGGTCGGATTTTCCGACGGAAAATGTCCTATCAGACCATGTTGTCGGAAATTCCGACCGTGAGTGGGCTCCATCGGACTTTTTCCGTCGGAATTTCCGACGGAAAAAGTTTGAGATCCTGCTCTCAAATTTTCCGACAACAAAGTCCTATCGGACTTTTTCCGATCGTGTGTAGCGAATTCCGATGAACAAAGTGCCACGCATGCTCAGATCACATTACAAGACCAAAGCTATTGGCTACTAGCCTCTACGTAGTCCCGTCGTACGCAACGAACGTCACCACGTTCAGGATGATCGGATTTTCCGACAACTTTGTCCGACCGTGTGTATGCAACACCAGTGTCGGACAAAATCCGTCGGAAAAAATCTGACGGATTTTGTGGTCGGAATTTCCGACCGTGTGTACGGGGCATAAGACACCCTGGTTGAAAAAGGTTGGCTTAGGCCATACAAAACAAGAGGCTTGTTCTGCACTTTGTTCTACCTCATTTAGAAGTGCCCCAAACTCTGTATGAGAGTTACCAATGTTTTAAAGTAATTTGTCTTAATGTTTAGGGACCTGATTACCTGCCTCCTTTCTGTTGCTATAGAGGTGGCCTTCCTCCTAGCCACTTCTAACTGTTATGGATCCTCTCTCTCTTCCTAATTAGTGACAATGACTAACGTCCTAGTGACACTAATGTGGAATCTCGTCCCATCTGCTGACCCGTTGCTGAACCCTTAGGCACGGTTATATGATTTTACTGCTTATATAATAAATAACTGATTTTTGTGGTGTCTTTTAGGTGAAACAAATGCCATCTATTCATTGGGAAGGCATGGATCCTAATTCATTGTATACTTTTATTTTTACTGATCCTGATGTACCTTGCAGAGAAGACCCCAGTATTGGGTAAGAAAATATAGTCATACAGACACTACTTCAGATCCACCAATCTCATTGTAAAATGTCTCTTAAAATGTTTACCAGTGTTATTAAAGAAAATAGCACTTACTGATTGATGTAAGGAGGGAAGGAAGTCAACAGAGTGGCCACTCTTTCATTCTCACTGCCTGGCTTAGGTCACATAAGGCTCATAAAGCTTTTCTAACCACTTGGAAATACATACCTCCCAACATTTTGGGGTGAGAATGAGGGACACCTACTAACAAACGTATGTAGGTATAGGACATGCCCCCTGCCACACCCCCTTAAAGGAGAATTAACCAAAAAAAAAGGTTAAATAAATCCACAAGGACTTTTTTTTACCACTTAAATTCCTTTATATTGGCTTTTAAAATGTACAAATGCAGCAATTTAGAAATTGGATGAAAGGTTTAGCACTGGGAAACACTTTTTGAAAGCTAAAAAGTGAATTTTATATACAACTATATAGATCAGAACAAAATGAGGGACAAATGAGGTGGAATGAGGGACAGAGGGACTGTCCCTCAAAATCAGGGACAGTTGGGAGTTGGGAGCTATGGGAAATAGTCTGAGGTTACTGTCATTGAAGCATTCATTAACAGAAAAAAGTAGTCCTTGAGTTATCAATGCAGAAAGTATCTAGACTATCCTATTCTAAAATCAGACCTAAACCTGTTAAAGCAGTATTAAATCCAAAAACAAAAATGTAATATATTGTATCTTGTTAGTCTTTCAACTGTGGTCATTTTTTTTAGGTTGTTTTCCTTTATTTTCACCTGACAATCTTGCCACAAATTCACTTCCTGTGTTAGGATGTCTCCAGTAAAATGGCACCACACCAAACTGCATGGTAGTGCAGTAGTATGCGTTTTAGTAGCCTCTAGTGCACCTGCATTTGCTGGATGTGTGGGGTGCTATTAGGATTAATGCCACCAATGCACATCTGCAGGGGCAGTGCGTTTCTGTGTGGTGCAGCATCGCAAGTGGTGCAGACAGGTCCTTATCCTACCCCCAAAAAATATCCTTGCTGTAACTGCTTATAAAGTGTGGCCGTGACCAAATATTTTAGTAATTTTGTTGCTTTGGAAGTCACAAGACTAACTGTTCTGCCAATTAACATACCTCCCCACTGTCTTCTGCACATAATGTGCACTGTCATATCCTCTCCACTCTTCTCCTGCACATACCATTGATGTCATACCCTTAGCACTCTTCTCCTGCACATACCATTGATGTCATACCCTTAGCACTCTTCTCCTGCACATACCATTGATGTCATACCCTTAGCACTCTTCTCCTGCACATACCATTGATGTCATACCCTTAGCACTCTTCTCCTGCACATACCATTGATGTCATACCCTTAGCACTCTTCTCCTGCACATACCATTGATGTCATACCCTTAGCACTCTTCTCCTGCACATACCATTGATGTCATACCCTTAGCACTCTTCTCCTGCACATACTCACACTCATCTTCACACCCTCTGCTTTCTCACTTACACATACTCTTACATACCTGCTAACAACTGTCTGAGAAGAGATTTACCTCACTTCCTGCTGTGTCAAATGTACATGAAGTGAAGGGACATATCCTAAAGCAGTAGTAAACTTTTAGTACTAGCACATTATCAAAGACGTACAGTGCCTTAAAGTATTAATAACCTTGACATTTTCTACATTTTGTCATGTTACGACCAAAAACGTAAATGTATTTTATTGGGATTTTATGTGATAGACCAACACAAAATTTTACATAATTGTGAAGTGGAAGGAAAATGATAAATGGTTTTCAACATTTTTTACAAATAAATATTTGAAAAGTGTTGCTTGCATTTGTATTCATCCCCCTTTACTCTGATACCCCTAACTAAAATATAGTGGAACCAACTGCCTTCAGAAGTCACCTAATTAGTAAATAGAGTCCACCTGTGTGTAATTTAATCTTAATAAAAATATAGCTGTTCTGTGAAGTCCTCAGAGGTTTCTTAGAGAACCTTAGTGAACAAACAGCATCATTAAGACCAAGGAACACACCAGACAGGTCAGGGGTAAAGTTGTGGAGAAGTTTAAAGCAGGGCTAGGTTATAAAAAAATATCCCAAGCTTTGAACATCTCATGGAGTACTGTTCAATCCCTCATCCGAAAATGGAAAGAGTATGGCACAACTGCAAACCTACCAAGATATGGACGTCCACCTAAACTGACAGGCCGGGCAAGGAGAGCATTAATCAGAGAAGCATCCAAGGGGCCCATGGTGACTCTGGAGGAGCTGCAGAGATCCACAGCTCAGGTGGGAGAATCTGTCCACAGGACAACTATTAGTCGTGCACTGCACAAATCTGGCCTTTATGGAAGAGTGGGAAGAAGAAAGCCATTATTGAAAGAAAGCCATAAGAAGTCCCATTTGCAGTTTGCGAGAAGCCATGTGGGGGACACAGCAAGACTTGAAAATTGCTGTTCACAGATGCTCTCCATCCAATCTTACAGAGCTTGAGCTATTTTGCAAAGAAGAATGGGCAAAAATGTCACTCTCTAGATGTGCAAAGCTGGCAGAGACATACCCAAAAAGACTTACAGCTGTAATTGCAGCGAAAGCTGGTTATACAAAGTATTGACTCAGGGGGGCTGAATACAAATGCACACCACACTTTTCACATATTTATTTGTAAAAAAAATTGAAAACCATTTATCATTTTCCTTCCACTTCACAAATATTTGCCACTTTGTGTTGGTCTATCACATAAAACCCCAATAAAATCTGATAACGTTTTTGGTTGTAACATGACAAAATGTGGAAAATTTCAAGGGGTGTGAATACTTTTTCAAGGTACTGTACCTTTAAATCAGGGGTCTCAAATTTGTGGCCCTCCAGCTGTTGCGAAAACTACATGTCTCATCATGCCTCTGCCTGTGGGAGTCAAGCTTGTAACTGTCAGTCTTGCAATGCCTCATGGAACTTGTCGTTTCGCAACAGCTGGAGGGCCGCCAGTTTGAGACCCCTGATTTAAATGAAGCCCTCCAACTCCAACTGAGTTGGAGAGCTGCTGCAGGTATGTGCCTGTCAAATACCTAGTAGCAACTCGTTTTTTAAGTGATTTGGGGGGTTATTTACGCAAGGCAAATCCACTTTGCACTACAAGTGCACTTGGAAGTGCAGTCGCTGTAAATCTGAGGGGTAGATCTGAAATGAGGGGAAGCTCTGTTGATTTTATCATCCAATCATGTGCAAGCTAAAATGCTGTTTTATATTTTCCTTGCATGTCCCCCTCAAATCTACATCGACTGCACTTCCAAGTGCACTTGTAGTGCAAAGTTTGGATTTTCCTTTCGTAAATAACCCCCAGAGTCTTTTTAAGGCTGGTATCTAGCATGCAGTGATGATTTAATTCTTCATAGTCATCACACGACACAGAAATATAACTGAAAAACAATTCATCAAATATGTACGCAACTTTCTTCCAAACTGATTGCATTTACTTTTTTCTTTACCAGGGAATGGCATCACTGTATAGTAGTAAACATGAAAGGAAATGATCTCAACAGCGGCTGTGCACTTACCAAGTATGTCGGCTCTGCACCTGGAAAAGATACAGGTTAGTTTCATCTCATACATTTTTAGTTAAAAATGTAGGTAAGGGCAGTGTTTATTCTGGATAATGCCTGTCGTGTTTAACTTAAAGCGGGAGTAAACCCGCTGACATTTTTTTTTTTTTTTTACACCTGTAAGGGAAAAGGCATAATGAGCTAGTATGCACCGCATACTAGCTCATTATGAAATACTTACCTTAGAACGAGGCGTCGGTAACTCACCTGGTCCACGCCGAGGTCGCTGACATGTTGCCTCGGCGTGTCTTCCGGGTATCGCGACTCCAGCGCTGTGAGTGGCTGGAGCCGCGATGTCGTCACTCCCGCGCATGCGCACGGGAGACTTCGTCCCGGCAGGGTTCGTATTCTGCCGGCCTTTCAGACGAGAATCCCCCGTGCGCATGCGCCGCTGCAGTCAGCGGCGTATTGCACGGGGAATATCTCCTAAACCGTAAAGGTTTAGGAGATATTTTTTTGTACCTACAGGTAAGCCTCATTACAGGCTTACCTGTAGGTGAAAGTGGAAAATCTGACTTTACTTCCACTTTAATGTGAGATTCCCATTACTTGTTAAATGGAACTTGTCTCTGGGCCTTCTGCTGTAATAAGCAGAAGAAATACAAACTCTGTAAATTAGTGAATCCGATAGGTACAGCCTTTCATATCCTACCTAATTCCCTTATAATACCTTACATGGAACATGGAACCATTAAAGCCCCTACACTTTTAAAGACCTGTTCTTGTCTGTAAGCATTGGCTTAATGAGGAGGCTATTTGCAGGTGCACAGACTTTAAGCAATCTACTTATAAAATATTTATTGGAAGAATGACTTCCAGACTGCATGATTTTTTACTACAATTTCCAATAAGGATTAATTCATTTGATTGCAATCACCACCTAGTGTCCAAAATGTGCCATATTTTCTCATTTGAGGTATTTCAGAAAGCTATAATGCATTTTGGCCACTAGATGGAGCTGAGGATGATTGGAATTATTGCATTACAGAAACTATGACCAAAATGTGTGTGGCCTGCACAAATGTGTGTTTCACGTGTCCAAAGATTGTTTTATACCTTATCTGCCATAATCTCTTATATATCTTTTATAACATATAATATATACTCTGTTGTTCCTGGTCTTGAAAAAGATCCACACAGGTGCTGCTATCACCTCTTTACACCGTTTGTCTGCATTGGTACTATTTAGCTTATTCTAGTAGAAGTATCTATGCTCGTGAAAGTCCTGAAGCATATCAGTAATTTTGAAGTATATAAGTGTGATCATTTTATTGATGGCGCATTTTACTGCATACCTTTAATGGCATATCTGTATGCAAGTGCCTAACTCTGTTTTGTGCATTTACCAGCAGCATATTTTCCAAACACGCTGCTTTCTCTTTTTGGGAAACACATAGAATGCACATGCTTGGGTAACTACGCAAAGCAGCAATGGCATTTACAAGAGCAGAGCCATATACAGCCATTCACTTGTAAGGCAAGCTGTACACGGCGTGTGCAGCTCCCATTTCTCATTTGCCGGGAAATTACACTATAGAATCCTCGTTTGCATGAACCCTAAAGGTATTTTCTACATGTTAGCAGTGTAAATAACTAACAGTGTTCCCTGTGCAGCAAAGCTTAAAGTGGAGTGCCACCTAAAAGTGGAGCTTCCTCTTATCAGATCCCCCCCTCCGGTGCCACATTTGGCACCTTTCGGGGGGGGGGGGGAGCAGGTACCTGTTTTCTACAGGTACCCTGTCCCCACTTCCAGGAGACCGGGCCACGGCAAACTACATCAGCAGCTTGGCCCCCCTTCTCCTCCCTCCTCCTCTTCTATCGGGCCAGTGAGAGAGCGCAGCGCGCTTTGCGCATGTGCAGTAGGGACCCGGGTGTGAAGCTGAAAGGCTACACTGCTGGGTTCTCTTACCAGCAATGGCGGCGGCAGCACCCGACCAGCCGATGGTAAACATCAGCTGCGGTGCTGACATCGCTGGACTCCAGGACAGGTAAGTGTCCTAATGTTAAAAGTCAGCAGCTACAGTATGCATAGCTGCTGACTTTACATTTTTAAAGGGACGAGCAGAACTCCTCTTTAACCACTTACAGACCAGTCATTTTACTGCGGCAGGTCGGCATGATCCCGCAAATAACCGTAGCTGTACGTCGCCACCTTTAAGAGCGATAGCAGGCGCCCGCACCCGCTGCACGGCGGGGACCCAACGCACATGGCTGGCGGCTGCGATGTCCGCCGGCCACTCGCAATCACGGGCACGAGAGCCAGAACGGGGATGTGTGTATGTAAACACACAGATCTCCGTTCTGACAGGAGAGGAGAGACAGATGCCATGGCCTTCTAAGTCCCATGTAAACACAACTCCACAGAGGGTCAGAATGAAGTATACTTTCACAGGTTTGTGCTGTACAACTTTCTTTGTCTCTGCATCCAAGGCAGGTTTAACGCTCAACACCAGTTAAAACTTTATTTTATTTTGGAAAGAGCAAAGAAAGGTTGGAGCCTCTGTCAGTTTCTATTGCCATCTGTGTATCTAATAAATAAATGTGGTCCTGAAATGTCATTATCGATTACTACATTACTTGCACAATTCAAATTACTTGTCAATTTATGGTGCGCTGGCATCCATTCATCTTTTACTTGAGTTTGGAGACTTGAACAGAGGTGTGCAATATGAGCTTCTTTTTATTCTTTAATGTGAATACATAAATGTTTTTTTAGCAGAGTGAGAGGTGTTAGAAATTCTAAGATGTTTTTTATTGCTGTCTGTACCTTCCAATCCTGGTAAGTACAACAGCAATATCTTGTACTGTTGTCACAAAAACAGAAATAGTGAGGGATAATGTCCTTGATGGGGTCAAGGAAAGAAAAAAAAAAAGAAAATTAAAAAAAAGAAAAAATTAAAAACTTGGGAAAAAAAAAAATTATTTCTTCCCCATTAAAACATTTTATGGAGGGAGCAACATAATAAGGGAGGTGTGCAGCAGAAGAGCAGAACTGACAGCAAAAGCCTGTTGCTTTTGCTACATACAATGACTAAGTGGTAAGCACTTCCACCTAGCAGCACTCAGGTCGCCGGTTCAAATCCCAACCACGACACTACCTGCCTGGAGTTTGCATGCTCTCCTTGTGCCTATGTGGGTTTCCTCCAAACACATGCTGGTGGGTTAATTGAATCCTGTCTAAATTAGCCCTAGTGTATGAATGTGAGTTAGGGATTTTAGATTGTAAGCTCCTTAAGGGCAGGGACTGATGTGAATGTAAAAAATATATATGTAAAGCACTGGGTAAGTTGACAGCACTATACAAGTACCTTTAATAACAATGGTCAAAGTACAGGTTTGCTTTAGGACAGAAAAATGTAATTTAATGGCATTTAGGGAGTTAACATCTCCAGAACACAGGTTTACCTCCTTTTATGGTCCCTGATTCACCAACCTGTCCAGCAGAGCAGATTTCCATTTCTTGAGCAGTGAGAATGTGCAATTATAGATTCTGTCATTATCAATCTTGGGATTAACCCCTTAGCGACACAGATCTCATCTGAAGTGCGTCAAAATTAATGAAAAAGGAGACTGCCATAAGGAGGGAAATCTCAAACCACTAAGCGTTTCCAAAACTCCTACATATTTTAGGCGTTACTTTTATATTTTTAATTGACTAGCACTAATGCACAGTAGATGCCAATATAAAGATTCAGTGAAAGAAGCACAAGATTTATTATTTAGGAGTCATTTTCCTAAAAAGAACTGCAAGTCCTGTCACATCTGTGTATTTTTGGAGCAGTTAACTGCATGTAAAACTGCATGCAAAACACATAGAAATCTGTAGAACTATAATCATATTCTTTATGTAGCTTCACTGCTACCGGCTATTATGGAACAGATTTTATATTCATTTTTTTATTTAACTGCAGCAAAAATGCACAAGTAGTACAGTGCACCAATTTTCAATATCAGAAGACAGCCTTCAGTTTCAGTAAATTCAATATAAAAAAAGGTAGAGAAAGAAATAGATGAATGGAATTATATCTGTTCGGTTGTCTTTTTATTTGGGGAAGGGAAAAAAAAAAAAAAAAAAACTGATTCAAGGCATATCTTAATCACTAAAACCATGGCTGGGCATAAACCTGTTTCTATATGGCAGCATAGACCAAGGATTTTCTCTACATTCTTTTGCCAACACACACAGATATGTGTATCAACAGTGGCATCTAGTGGCTAAATGTCTTTATGTCACTTAAAGTTTGATTTAGAAAAAAAACAAACACACAGACACAAGTTTATGCATGTATGAGTTTGTTAAAAATCATTAAAATGTCTATTCAAGTAGTCAAGTTTAATATATATATTTTTAATATATTATTTATTAAAATATATTTTTTTTTTTTTTTTAATGCCCCCCCCCCCCCTTTGCCAAACAGGACTCCCCATGCTCCAAAACTGCCCTATGTATCCTCCGTAATCTGAGGCTGGTCTTCTGCCAGGTTGAAGTATGCCCAGCAACATTTAACCCACTTCTTCCCTGGGGGAGGGAGGGGAATGTCATCAATTTACCCCAGACTCACAGGAGAATGCTGTAGAGAGAGGGCCATCCACTGCCAAAGAACAGAAAAGGACCCCATATGCATCAAATTACCAGATCAAAGACACCAGTTAACAAGTATCTATAAAGATTTTTATTTTATTTTTATTTTTAATAATGTGGTGGTATGAGGGTGTTCAAATCTGGAACCAGGCTTTAAATGTGTTCCTGAAAACAACTAGAGCAAGTACCTGAATTTGACTTTGATACTAGCCTTTTTTAACCCCCTGTGTACAGCAGTGATCTGAACAACAGGAGAGGGAGAAGCAGCAAAAGGAGCCATTTAGCTGTGCTGCAGTAGCTATGTGCTAACAAGGAACAGGCTAACAGGAGGAGACAGCACAGAGATGTGTTCATCAGTCTGCAGCTTCTCCTTCACTGTCCAGTGACAGGCAGGGGGGGGGGGGGGGTGCAAGACCTTGCTGTACATAAAGTGTTACTAAACCCACAACAGTAAAATCAGTCTGTATATGCAGCATAGCATGTTTGTTATATTCACTGTTGAACTTAAGGCGTTAATCCTCTGCATTGTGTAAAAGGGCTGTTTTCTCCTGTATACATAGATCCTCCCTTTCCTGCACTGTATCTGGGAAAGGTCAGCTAAAACAGGCAGAGTAGCCGACCTGCACATGCTCAGTCGTGTCTTTTATGCTGTAGAGAACATTTACTTGTTCTAAGAGCTAGCCAGATCACATGATATTAACATCACACATGTGGGCATGTATACTGGCTGTAGTGAAAATCTCCTCCTTCCTGAAGCACTGGAGAAACTGTGTAGTTTAACATAACCGTGGTATACAGATCATCCAAAAAGGTATATAGTGGCAACATTTTAATGTAAAAAGCAGATTTATAAGCTGTGGGCACTGTGGTGGGACAGATTAACTATTTTCATATTACTGGGTTTAGTAACACTTTAACTGAAGTAGAGAAAAGTCAGTTCTCCCAGCTGGCAGGGCTGTGTAATTCTCAGGAATGACTGGACAGTAATACAAATCATTTAGCAGGCGAAACAGCTTTCATATACCGGTATGTATTTCATATGTGTTTAGCTGCTTGCCTGGAGTTCAATTTAACTAAGAAACAGACAAAATCAAGAGAAATGTCACTTCTCTTTAAAAAGGAACTACTATAAAGCATGACAAATTCCGACTAATATGAACTTAAAAGGTATAGCCTAAAAGTTAACACAAAAAATAAAGTACTATAACTCTCAACAGGGATTGATATAAATAAAGACAGTATTTCTCGCATTCTTCACATTTAACTTATTGTCAGACAGGAACTCTAGAAGCTGCCATTGTTGACTTGTTTTCGATGGTGCAGACTCTATTGCTGTGATCTTTGTTTTATTACCTAAAGCGTCTCTGACCTGGAACAAGCATGCAGCCGGTAAACTGTCCCCTTATCCAGTATATTATAATACAATATATACATATATACACACACACACACACACACACACATACAGGGGGTCCCCGAGTTACGAACTCGTTAGGGATTGCCCGCCTGTACTTAAGTCGGAAATGTTCGTAAGTCGGCCGCGCATGCGCAGACCGACAAATACGGACATTTCCGATGTTCCGTCTAATGCCGTTCTGCGCATGCGCGGCAAATTACAGACATTTCCGAAGTTTGCCGGCATTTTCCGAGGCTCCGTATGGCCGCGCATGTGCAGAACGGCCGAAGGACTGCGAAAAATGGCGGAGGGTCCCCGCAGCGCCCCGTTCGTAAGTAGGGGGATGTTCGTAGGTCGGGCGTTCGTAAGTCATGTATGTGTATGTATGTATGTATGTATGTATGTATGTATGTATGTATGTATGTATGATACTGATCAAAAAAGTTTACATACCCCAGTTCTTAATACCATGTATTGCCCTGTTTAACATCAATAACAGCTTGAAGTCTTTTGTGGTATTTGTGGATGAGGCTCTTTATCTTCTCAGATGGTAAAGCTGCCCATTCCTCTTGGCAAAAAGCCTCCAGTTCCTATAAATTCTTGGGCTGTGTTGCATGAATGGCACGTTTGGGATCTCCCCAGAGTGGCTCAATAATATTGAGGTCAGGAGACTGAGATGGCCACTCCAGAACCTTCACTTTATTCTGCTGTAGCCAATGACAGGTCGACTTGGTCTTGTATTTTGGATCATTGTCATGTTGGAATGTCCAAGTAAGTCCCATGCGCAGCTTCCTGGCTGACAAATGCAAATGTTCCTCCAGTATTTTTTGATATCATACTGCATTCATCTTGCCATCAATTTTGATCAAATTTCCTTTGCCTTTGTAGCTCACACATCCCCAAAACATCAGCAATCCACCTCCGTACCTTTCATCATAGACCTTGTTGCCTCCTCTCCAAATGTAGCGTTTATGGTTGAGGCCAAAAAGCTACATTTTGGTCTCATCACTCCAAATGACTTTGTGCCAGAAGGTTTGAGGCTTGTCTCTGTGCTGTTTGGTGTATTGTAAGCGGGATACTTTGTGGCATTTGTGTAGTACTGGCTTTCTTCTGGTGACTCGACCATGCAGCCCATCTTTCTTCAAGTGCCTCCTTATTGTGCATCTTGAAACAGCCACACCACATGTTTTCAGAGTCCTGTATTTCATCTGAAGTTATTTGTGGGGTTTTCTTTGCATCCCGAACAATTTTCCTGGCAGTTGTGGCTAACATTTTAGTTGGTCTACCTGACCTTGGTTTGGCTTCAACAGAACCCCTCATTTTCCACTTCTTGATTAGAGAATGAACACTGCTGACTGGCATTCTAAATTTCTTGGATAGCTTTTTATATCCCTTACCTGTTTTATACAGTTCAGCTAACCTTTCCTGCATATCATTTAAATATTATTTTGCTTTCTCCATGACTCAGAATCCAGAAACATCAGTGCAGCACTTGATGAAAGATGCAAGGGTCTGTCAGGAGTCCAGAAAAGCATTGACCTTTTATACCCACACACGAATTACAAGAAAACAGATCACAGGTGAGGATAGTTACCTTTGAATAGCCATTCAAACCCCTTTGGGTCAAATTGTGTGCATGTTATCAGGCCAAAATCACCAGGGTATGTAAATTTTGATCAGGGTCATTTGGGTAGTTTCTGTTGCCATTATTTTTGTGTTATTTAAATTCTCTGAAAAATGGCCAAAAAAATATAATTTCTGCCAGGGTATGTAAACTTCTGAGCACAACTGTACACACACACACACACACACATTATATCTACCTATCTATCCATCTATATATATTCCAGCCCGGCACTCAATGTTCAATTAAATGAGGATGAGAGCATAAATCTTGTCAACAATGGCACCTTCCATATTTTGTCTGTAATCAATAACTAATCAGAAAAGAGGTCTTAACATTTTACCATTTCAAAAAAGTATACACAGTTATCATTGATTCTTTCTGGATGTGGGGAAACCTGCAATATTAGGGATGCGAGAGGACCAGGACTTTATGAAGTACAATGTGCCCCAAAATTAGTGTCCAAAATATGAATGGTCTGTTTAGCCCCACAGCAACCTATCACCCTTTCCCCTTCCTACTGCTACTTTCAGTGCAGACTTGAATTTAGTTTGTTGCAATACACAGATAGTTCTCTTTTAAGCCCCACGCAAAAAATGTATTTATTAATTGTTTTTTTAACTCTTTACAAGGAGGGGTGGATATGATCTCCCAAACATCTCAACACACTGGCATTAAGAGCAGGTGTTTGAGAGGCCCCTCAAACGCCTATGCACAAGATACAATAGACAGCAAATAGTGCTGTTCACACTAAGCATTAGCATTGTGTCGCTACAAAATTAAACCCTCATGTCGAGTCAGGAGGCGTTTGATGCCTTTCAACGCCTCCCATTCAAGTCTATGGTAACACCTCTCAAATGCTCTGGCAGGCAGTTGTGGGGTGGTTGCGTGGCGTTAGGATTAGTTAGTTTACTGTAATGGAATAGGCGTTTGTGAAGCAGTTTTAAATGCTTGTCAAACGCCCTCAAAACTGCACATAGGGCGTTTGGGGAGCATTTTCACCTCCTCATTAATGCTTGTAAAATGCCTGTCTAATGCCCATACTAAAGCTCATTGACACCTGTCTGATGCCCTTACCAACGCTATACAGTGGTGTGAAAAAGTGTTTGCCCCCTTCCTCATTTCCTGTTCCTTTGCATGTTTGTCACACTTAAGTGTTTCGGAACATCAAACCAATTTAAACAATAGTCAAGGACAACACAAGTAAACACAAAATGCAATTTGTAAATGAAGGTGTTTATTATTAAAGGTGAAAAAAAATCCAAACCATCATGGCCCTGTGTGAAAAAGTGATTGCCCCCCTTGTTAAAACATACTATAACTGTGGTTGTCCACACCTGAGTTCAATTTCTCTAGCCACACCCAGGCCTGATTATTGCCACACCTGTTCACAATCAAGGCACCACTTAAATAGGAGCTGCTTGACACAGTAAGGTCCACCAGAAGATCCTTAAAAGCTACACATCATGCCGAGACCCAAAGAAATTCAGGAACAATTGAGAAAGAAAGTAATTGAGATCTATCAGTCTGGAAAGGGTTATAAAGCCATTTCCAAAGCTTTGGGAATCCAGCGAACCACAGTGAGAGCCATTATCCACAAATGGCGAAGACATGGAACAGTGGTGAACCTTCCCAGGAGTGGCCGGCCGCCCAAAATTACCCCAAGAGCGCAGCGACGACTCATCCAAGAGGTCACAAAAGACCCCCACAACAACGTCCAAGGAACTGCAGGCCTCACTTGCCTCAGTTAAGGTCAGCGTTCATGCCTCCACCATCAGGAAAAGACTGGGCAAAAATGGCCTGCATGGCAGAGTTCCAAGGAGAAAACCACTGCTGAGCAAAAAGAACATCAAAGCTCGTCTCAATTTCTCCACAACACATCTTGATGATCCCCAAGACTTTTGGGACAACATTCTGTGGACCGATGAGACAAAAGTGGAACTCTTTGGAAGGTGTGTGTCCAAGTATATCTGGCGTAGAAGGAACACTGCATTTCAGAAAAAGAACATTATACCAACAGTAAAATATGGTGGTGGTAGTGTGATGGTCTGGGGCTGTTTTGCTGCTTCAGGACCTGGAAGACTTGCCGTGATAAAAGGAACTATGAATTCTGCTGTCTACCAAGAGATCCTGAAGGAGAATGTCCGACCATCTGTTCGTGTACTCAAGCTGAAACGAACTTGGGTTCTGCAGCAGGACAATGATCCTAAACACACCAGCAAGTCCACCACCGAATGGCTGAAGAAAAACAAAATGAAGACTTTGGAGTGGCCTAGCCAAAGTCCTGACCTGAATCCTATTGAGATGTTGTGGTATGACCTTAAAAAGGCCGTTCATGCTCGAAAACCCTCTAATGTAACTGAATTAGGACAATTCTGCAAAGATGAGTGGGCAAAAATTCCTCCATCACGCTGTAAAAGCCTCATTGCACGTTATCGCAAACGCTTGGTTGCAGTTGTTGCTGCTAAGGGTGGCCCAACCAGTTATTAGGTTTAGGGGGCAATCACTTTTTCACACAGGGCCATGATGGTTTGGATTTTTTTTCACCTTTAATAATAAACACCTTCATTTACAAATTGCATTTTGTGTTTACTTGTGTTGTCCTTGACTATTGTTTAAATTGGTTTGATGTTCCGAAACACTTAAGTGTGACAAACATGCAAAGGAACAGGAAATGAGGAAGGGGGCAAACACTTTTTCACACCACTGTAAGAGCGGTTGTTGAGTGTTAGAAATGTAGTCATGTGTGAACAAGCCCTTCTAGGAAAAGTTCAGAAACCTGTGTTTACGGTACCCTACAGACAGATCTCTGGGGTATATTGCTCATAGATTTTTTTTTTTTCTAGGAAAGATGTTAAAGACATTCTAAATCAAATTTTGCTAATTAGAACACTCAATAATAAAAAAAAAAATAAAAAAAATAATATATATAATAAATGCACACATATTGCATAAAAACAAAAATGTGCATTTATTATATATTCCAGTTGGGGTCAACACCAATGTACGGACCCTCCGCTACAGAACTGGAGGTAATGTTAATGGATTACAAGCTAGAGCTAGCATGAAAGCAAGAATGTGTTGTTTTCCAAGCAATATTAAAAGGATTCCAAGCACAATAAAGAATATTAATATTTACCATCTCTTATCATAATACAGCTTCCCATCCTCTATCCGAGCCTCAAACCTCAGGGCAGGAGATTCAGTTTGGGTAGCAGGAAGATGTTCTGGAGTTGATGGAGATACTGCAAAGAAAATAATACAAAGAAGCAGTAAAAGTACAGTCTCTCAATACAGACTGGTCACCAAAGCGAAACAAGATAAGCTGACAAAGCAAAAAGGTGACAAACAGATGAAAGTATGGTTTTGAGGATGTCATTGACCATTGATATCAGCAACCTTCAGTAACATACCTGGAGGTTATAGGCTTTGCTGAGGAGGAACCAGTCCTCTGTTTTATAGGACAACCAAGTGTAGCAACTATATTTTACTTATTTTTAAACATTATTATTCACTAGAACTAAATTAGTGCAAAAGTATGGAGGTTTAAAATAAACCTGCACAAATTACATTTAACCTGCTTGAACTGCTGGTCACCTAAGAAGAAACATAGAAACATAGTGCTCGCTGAAGACAGATGCAGCTCACAACACTAAATAGGTAACTGAATCAAAACAATGTTCAGCATGTAGAAGAATAAATTAAAGTATAAACATTTTAAAACAAAGTGCACAGGCGCAGTCAGGCTACAAAGAACATGCGTGCTGGATGCAAACAATCCCCAGGGGCGGCAGCCCTTTGGAGGGGAGAGTGTGACCAGTCAGGGCACAGGGGGCAAAAAAATGAAAAAAGTTTACGTTGTACACTTATGCTTTAAAGGAAGGATATTCATATTATCTGACATATTTGTAAAGCGTGAGTGTTAATACACCTTCAAATAAAGAGTACATAGGTGACTGCTTGAGCTTATATCTGGTAATTTTAAAATTACTGCAAAACACTTTTTAATAATGGTGGTATGCTTTAGCAAGCTTATAGTGCTTTTATGTTTGCTTGTCATAGTTACTTACCTGGTCTTTTAGGCGATTTTAACTGTTAGAAAGAACACAAAAAAAAAAAAAGAAGAAGAAGATGTAAGCCAATCCAGAGAAACGTAAAGTTACATATACAGTAAAATGTTTTGCTATGCAAAATACCACATAACTGGTCTGTATTGCATGAACCCAGAACTATGGTATTATGGTATCACAAAAAAGTTGCTTCGGTTTTGGGTGGGCACTATTGACGTGCTAAAATGTTCCACCCCTTTCCTATGCCTTTTAGAGTTTAGTGGTAAAAATATTTTGCAATTCTTTGTTTTTCACTGGGTCTTAATGATGGTGTCACCCCCTCAAACGAATAGTATTAGCTGGCTTTATAATGACCACTTGCTACAAGGTAAACCTGGGAATCATGGCCGACAAAATTTCTTCTCTCTTCCAGCGTATGGGTCACTGCCTGGGTGATGCCAACAAAGTTTCCACTGGTCCTCCCCAGTCTCGGAACTATTGTGGCATGATAATGGAAGATCGGTCAGTGCAGGCACAAACTGCAGCGCTAAAATCACCAGTATCCACTCCCAAGAGTGGTGCTGGTGAGGGACACATGATGACAGACCAAGCCGAGTAAAAAAGATTGTTGAATGTGTGAGAGGCGGATGCTTAAGCTTGCCCAGAGATGATTTGATGTATACAAATGTTTATGTGAATATTTGTATTAAAGCGCACACAATTAAATTTTATTTGTACAGAAATTATAGTAAAGAAAAACAAAAAAAACAAACAACCTCTCATGTCCAAAATGTATCTGCGGGTAAAAGAATAGCTTATTCTGATAAGGACAGCTGTAAATGTGCAGCTAAAATTAGCCCTTACCTTATTTAGGGTTCTTAAATCTTCCATGATCTGTTCATCTGTAAGTAGGTAATTAAGCTGAGGTACAAAGGTTAAGGCAAAATGTAAAGAAAAAGGTCTGCACAACATTTCTACAAAACAAACTTTGTGTCCTGTTCCGGATTGTATATATTTCATTACAGGTATTTATATAGTGCCGCCAATTTTTAAAGCACTTTACCTACTATTTATTCACATCAGTCCCTATCTCACTGCGCACACATACTAAGGCACATTTAGACAGCTGCAAATGTAACCTGCCACAGCATATCTTTGGAGTATGGGAGGAATCTACAGTACCCAGCGGAAACCCACACAAGCACAAAGAGAATATGCAAACTCCATGCAGATAGTGTCCTGGATGGAAATTGAACAGACTCCAGTTGGGCAAGGGAGAGGCACCAATCCCAGAATCGTATATATACACTACATTGTCAAAAAGTAGTGGGATGCCTGCCTTTACATGCACATGAACTTTAATGGCATCCCAGTCTTAGTTTGTAAAGGTTCAATATTGAGTTAGCCCACCCTTTGCACTTTTAACAGCTTCAAATCTTCTGGGAAGGCTGCCCGCCGAGTTTAGGAGTGAGTTTATGAAAATGTTTGACCATTCTTCCAGAAGCGCATTTGTAAGGTCAGGCACGGATGTTGGACAAGAAGGCCTGGGTCGCAGTCTCCGCTCTGATTCATCCCAAGGGTGTTCTATCAGGTTGAGGTCAGAACTCTGTGCAGCCCAGCCAAGTTCCTCCACCCCAAACTCACTCATCCATGTCTTTATGGACCTTGCTTTGTGCACTGGTGCTCAGTCATGTTGGAACAAGAAGGGGTCATCCGCAAACTGTTCCCACAAAGTTGGGAGCATGAAATTGTTCAAAATGTATTGGTATGCCGACGCCTTAAGAGTTGCCTTCACTGGAACTATGGGGCCGGAGCCCAACCCCTGAAAAACAACCCCACACCATAATTCCCCTCCACCAAATGATTTGGACCAACAATATACCAATAAAAAATTGACCAACTGAAATAAAAAAAAAAAAAAAAAAAGAAGAAAAATGCTCCATCAAAATTTGAAATTTTTTAAAATGTTACTTTTTTTATATTCATAAACTTATAGATGACATATTCTACTAAAGCAATTATGACAGTGAAGGAGTGCTGCATGCAACAATTTGTATAGTAAATGGTTTAATGAACAGGTGTTAAGAATAAAAATTTGTTGAGCCAGAGGCGAGTCTGCATATTGCAAACATTCTACAGGAGCAACCAATTCAATGAGCTAGAATAAATATGAGAAGAAGCCCTTTTGTCTGAGACTAAAACCTACAGGTGCATAGTCTTCAATACAATGCCAGGTCTGCTTTCAATATACAGTGCCTTGAAAGTATTGATACCCCCTTGACATGTTTCACATTTTGTCATGTTACAACCAAAAACATAAATGTATTTTATTGTAATTTTATGTGATAGACCAACACAAAGTGGCACATAATTGTGAAGTGGAAGGAAAATGATAAAACGGTTTTCAACATTCTTTACAAATAAATATCTGAAAAGTGTGGCGTGCATTTGTATTCAGTCAATACTTTGTAGAACCACCTTTCGCTGCAATTACAGCTGCAAGTCTTTTTGGGGATGTCTCTACCAGCTTTACATATCTAGAGTGAATTTTTTGCCCGTTCTTTGCAAAATAGCTCAAGCTCTGTCAGATTGGATGAAGAGCTTCTGTCAAAAGCAATTTTCAAGTCTTGCGTGCGATTATTAATGGATTTAGGTCTGGACTTTGACTAGGCCATTCTAACACATGAATATGCTGTGATCTAAACCATTCCAGCTCTGGCTGTATGTTTAGGGTCGTTGTCCTGCTGGAGGGTGAACCTCCGCCCCAGTCTCAAGTCTTTTGCAGACTAACATGTGTTCTTATAAGCTTCCCAGTCCCTACTGAAGAAAAGCATCCCCACAACATTCGACCACTATGTTTTACGGTGGGGATATTGTGCTCAGGGTGATGTGCAGTGTTAGTTTTCCGCCACACATAGCGTTTTGCTTTTATACCAAAAAGTTAGATTTTGGTCTCATCTGACCAGAGCAGCTTCTTCCTAATGTTTGCTGTCCCCCACATGGCTTCTCACAAACTGCAAACAGGACATCTTATGGATTTCTTTCAACAATGGCTTTCTTCTTGCCACTCTTCCATAAAGGCCAGATTTGTGGAGTGCATGACTAATAGTTGTCCTGTTGACAGATTCTCCCACCTGAGCTGTGGATCTCTGCAGCTCCTCCAGAGTTACCATAGACCCCTTGGCTGCTCTGATTAATGCTCTCCTTGCCTGGCCTGTCAGTTTAGATGGAGGGCCATGTCTTGGTAGGTTTGCAGTTGTGCTATATTCTTTCCATTTTCGGATGCTGGATTGAACAGTGCTCCGTGAGATGTTCAAAGCTTGGGATATTTTTTTTATTTTATTTTTTTGTTTTTTTATAACCTAACCCTGCTTTAAACTTCTACGCAACTTTATCCCTGACCTGTCTGGTGTGTTCCTTGGCCTTTGTGATGCTGTTTGTTCAATAAGGTTCTCTAACTTCTGAGGGCTTCACAGAACAGCTGTATTTATACTGAGATTAAATTACACACAGGTGGACTCCATTTACTAATTAGGTGACTTCTGAAGGCAATTGGTTCCACTAGATTTTAGTTAGGGGACCCTTGGAAGGGGATGGGTATCAGAGTTACAAATGCATGCCACACTTTTCAGATATTTGTAAAAAAAAAAAAAAAAACATGGCAAAAACGTGGAAAATTTCAAGGGGTATGAATATGTTTTCAAGGCACTATACCTGCCAATAAGCCCAATTTGTCAAAACCTCTGTAGTGAAACTTGGAATAGAAAGTCAGCCACTATTATTTAAAAGTATTACAGCAACAATAGTTAATAGTAATTTGTTTTAAATGTGGTAAGTAAAAGGATATCAGGTGCTGGCTTCCTTCGCTTATCAGGGATTGGCACTGGATCATTGGGCCGTCGTCTCAGTTTTCGAGTCATAATAGGCTTGACCTCCATGGAATCTGTAAAAAGTGAGGCACTTTAATAAGACCACTTAGATTTACTGAATTTTTGACCTGTAAAAACCCCTTTCTTGGAGTACAGTACAAGACACAGGCCCATTAAGACTTGACAACTGATTACATGCTGCCTCCTTAAGATCAGGACAATGGCAAAAAATGTATTAAGGCAGGACACATAACCCCTCCTGCTCCCAACAAACCTTTGTTTTTCAAGGAAAATGCCTACACAGTTGGGAGGGTGCCTGCCCTGTGTTCTGTACTGCAAGGATTTTACAGAAAAGAAATAAAATATTTTGACCTAATCATACAATGAGGACACCACAGTACATGACACGACACAGGCTTCTTTAAGTACTGACCATGGGACTTCTACAAATAATACAACTGAGGGGTGAGTAACATAGCAAACAATGCCAACAGGCCCAAAACAAGGGGATCTGTTTTTAAACTAAAAGAACCGCTTGAGTGAACAGAAGACCAGGTATTGGCCTTAGAAATCTGGGAAACAGACACATGGTGCTGAAAAGCCCAAGCTGCACTGACTGAACGAGTTGCATGGGCCTCAACAGGAAAAGGAGTCCTCTCCTTCAAGGTGTAAGCCTTAGTAATAACCTGCCTAATCTACCAGAGATAGTGGAACAAGACGCAGCAGAGTAATTTTGAGAGCCCACAGGCAGGACAAAAAGAAAAAACAAGGTTTGAATGGAAGCAGTAGCCGAGAGAGAAACATAGGGTAAACTTCATCTAAACAATGGAGGCCTTAGGCCTCAAAACCACCCTGTCTTTCTGAAGAACAAGGAAGGATTCTTTATAGTATAAGGAGACCCCTTTGACATGATAGCAAGGAGAAAACCCACTTTAAAAGCAAGATCGGTCAGGGGAATAGCACAAATGAGTTAAAAGGGAGGTTTCTGTAGAGATTACAAGACCAAATTGAGATCCCAAGGCACGAAAGGTGGACGAACAGGGGGAGTGATGTGAGCCACCCTCTGAACAAAGGCCTTTTTCAGAGAATAAGAGGCCTGTAGTCTCTGAAAGAAGACTTAACCCTGCAAGATACTCAAGGTGAAAAGAAGCTCCAGCCCTGAATGGAGAAGAGACCTTCTCCCTGGATGACCTCAACCTATAACAAAACGCGTAGGGCTGGGAGTCGCGCTGACGTCACCAACCCCACACATATCCTAGGACGGGTTATGTTTGTATGTGTGCCGGCCGACACACTAAACCATGTTATTAGCGGATGCATGTTATTAGCAGATGCTGCAAGTGATTATTTTAGATTTCAATAAATTTGATAAGAATTTTCAGCATGTTACATAGTAGGTGAGGTTGAGAAAAGACACAAGTCCAACCTATGTGTGTGTGATTATATGTCAGTATTACATTGTATATCCCTGTATGTTGCAGGCGTTCAGGTGCTTATCTAATGGTTTAAAAAAAACTATTGATGCTCCCTGCTGAGACCACTGCCGCCTGTGGAAGGGAATTTCAGATCATTGCCGTTCTTACAGTAAAGAACCCTCTACCTATGTTTAAGGTTAAACCTCTTTTCTTCAATTTTTAATGAATGGCCACGCGTCTTGTTAAACTCCCTTCCATGAAAAAGTTTTATCCCCATTGTGGGGTCACCAGTACGGTATTTATAAATTGAAATCATATCCCCTCGCAAGCGTCTCTTCTCCAGAGCATTTGGTTTTCTTGGAGAAACCCTCACATGTAACACGGTGCCCAGGAGTGATCCTGTGGAGGAGAACAATCGGATCTGGAGAAAGGCCTTGGCTGGGCTAAACACAAGCTTAACCAATTGCCCACCAGACGCTGCAGTTATACTGCAGCAAGTTGGCTCAGCTGCGCGAATCGACGTACTGGTACATCGGTTCGTGCACTGGCTTTGCCCGTGGGCCACCCGCGATTGAGGGAAAGAAAGCCAGAATGGGGGATCTGTCAATGTAAACAAAACAGATCCCCATTCTGACGGGAGGAGAGAGAGAGAGATCAGCTGTTTCTAGTGATCAGAAACAGCGATCTCCCTCTTCTCCCAGGCAGCCAATCCCACATACAGGAAGAAACACCTCCCAGGGAACACAGTTAACCCCTTGATCACCCCTTAGTGTTAACCCCTTCCCTGCCAGTGCCATTTATACAGTGATCAGTGCATTTTTATAGCACTGATCACTGTATTGGTGTCACTGGTCCCCAAAAAGTGTAACTTAGGGTCAGATTTGTGCCCCGCAAAAAAAAAAAAAAAAAATGTACAATAATACATATTGGCCTAAACTGATGAATACCATTATTATATATATATATATATATATATATATATATATATATATATATATATATATATATATTTTGGGGGGGTATTAGAGCAGAAAGTAAAAAAAAATATATTATTTTTTTTTTTTTCAAAATTGTCGCTCTTTTTTTGTTTATAGCACAAAAAACGCAGGTGTGATCAAATACCACCAAAAGAAAGCTCTATTTGTGGGGGAAAAAAAGGAGATCAATTTTGTTTGGGTACAACGTCGCAGGACCGCGCAATTGTCAGTTAAAGCGACGCAGTGCCGTAACGCAAAAAATGGCCTGGTCAGGAAGGGGGTAAATCCTTCCAGGGCTGAAGTGGTTAAATGATCCTTTGTAATGAGGGGTCCACAGGTGCTGGTAAGCGTGTTTTTCAGCTGTTGGTGGAGGCACTGATGGATGGTGAAGACTAACACTAGGAGTCTACATAATCTATTGTAACATCACTTGTGGACTGTATATAAATTTTACCAATATTATTGATTAGCGCGATCCTATATAATTTTTAGGTTTGTGTACTGTGTATATGTCTCACAGGAGGTTTGCTGCTTACACTTTGTGGTTAGAATTTATTCAGTTCATTTTTTCATTTTTTTATTACTATTTTTGTAATGTTGGTTGTGATTAAAGTGGAGTTCCACCCTAAAGTGGAACTTCCGCTTATCGGATTCCTCCCCCCTCCGGTGCCACAATTGGCACCTTTCAGGGGGGTGCAGATACCTGTATAATACAGGTATCTGCACCCACTTCCGGATAGCTGCCCCGCCCCTATCCGGAGCTGCTCCGCCCCTTATCCGGAGCTGCCCTGTTGTGTCTTGGGAAACACAGTTCCCAGGACACAGCGGGGACCAATAGGGGCGCGCAGCGCGACTCGCGCCTGCGCAGTAGGGACCGGGCAGTGAAGACGTTGCGTCTTCACTTCCTGATTCCCTGACGGCGGGGCAGCGAGAGACGAGCGGTCTCTCGTCACATTCTGCCTACACCGCTGGAACCAGGAACAGGTAAGTGCCCATTTATTAAAAGTCAGCAGCTGCACTATTTGTAGCTGCTGACTTAATATTTTGTGTGCGGGTGCAGCTCCGCTTTAAGTGGAATGTATTGCCCCACCTGGACACTCCTTAGGAGATGAGCATTAGTAAGATTGGGGTCACTTTAAGGAGGTTGATGGGCGGGGGGTCAGGGAGGTATACAACAGCTTCCCGACCGCCTCACGCAGATATACTGCGGCAGAAGGGCTCGTACAGGCAGAATCACGTACCTGTAAGTTGCCCTTCAAGAGGCGGCTTGCGGGCACTTGCCCGCCGGGAGCTTCGAACGTGATCGCGGGTCCCAAAAACTCGAAGTCCCCTGGGACACCCGCGATCGTCTCACGGAGCGGAAGAATGGGGAAATGCTAAATGCATTTCTCCGTTATGCCTAGCGACACTGCCCGCTCACATTTTTGTAAATATTTTATTATATCTTTTCATGTGACAACACTGAAGAAATGACACTTTGCTACAATGTAAAGTAGTGAGTGTACAGCTTGTATAACAGTGTAAATTTGCTGTCCCCTCAAAATAACTCAACACACAGCTATTAATGTCTAAACCGCTGGCAACAAAAGTGAGTACACCCGTAAGTGAAAATGTCCAAATTGGGCCCAATTTGCCATTTTCCCTCCCTGGTGTCATGTGACTCATTAGTGTTACAAGGTCTCAGATGTGAATGGGGAGCAGGTGTGTTACATTTGGTGTTATCACTCATAGGATTGGGTATATGGGATTGTATGATATTTTTTATTTATTATGGTTGAACTAGATACTTGTGTCTTTTTTCAACTTGACTAACTATAACTCTCTCCTCATACTGGTCACTGGAAGTTCAACATGGCACTTCATGGCAAAGAACTCTGAGGATCTGAAAAAAAATAAAAAATTAAATAATAATTGTTGTGCTACATAAAGATAGCCTAGGCTATAAGAAGATTGCCAAGACCCTAAAACTGAGCTGCAGCATGGTGGTCAACTTCTTTGGTCGGCCATGGCGAGGCCTGTTCTGAGTGGAACCTGTTATGGTATACCGCTGTATGGTCTTGGCCACCGTGCTGCAGCTCAGTTTCAGCCGGCTCAGGTCAGCCGGTCAGTGCTCAAACCATACGCTGCACACTGAATCAAATTGGTCTGCATGGCTGTCGTCCCAGAAGGAAGCCTCTTCTAAAGATAATGCACAAGAAAGCCTGCAGTTTGCTGAAGACAAGCAGACTAAGGACATGGATTACTGGAACCATGTCCTGTGGTCCGATAGGAATTTTCACTAAGGCCGGCTTCACACTGGGGCGGTGCGGGCGGCGACGGTAAAGCAGCGCTATATTTAGCGCTGCTTCACCATCGTTTTAGTCGCGGTATGCGGCCGCTAGCGGGGTGGTTTTAACCCCCGCTAGCGGCCGCAAAAGGGTTAAAAACCTCTGCAAAGCGCCGCTGCAGCGGCGCTTTGCCGGCGGTATCCCCGCGGTGTCCCATTGATTTCAATGGGTAGGAGCGGTGTATTCACCGCTCCTTCACCGCTCCAAAGATGCTGCTAGCAGGACTTTTTTTACCGTCCTGCTAGCGCACCGCTCCAGTGTGAAAGCCCTCAGGGCTTTCACACTGGAGACACAGCAGCAGCTGTTTCGGGTCGGTTTGCAGGCGCTATTTTTAGCGCAATAGCGCCTGCAAACCGCCCCAGTGTGAAAGCAGCCTTAGGGGTGTACTCACTTTAGACATTAATGGCTGTGTGTTGAGTTATTTTGAGAGGACAGCAAATTTACACTGTTATACAAGCTGTACGCTCAGTACTTTACATTGTAGCAAAGTGTAATTTCTCCAGTGTTGTCACATGAAAAGATATAATAAAATATTTACAAAAATGTGAGGGGTGTACTCACTTTTGTGAGATACTGTATATCTTTTTGATAATAATAAACAATTTTGAAGAGGCAGCTGTGTGGGTGTATGGTCCCTTTTTTTGCCGTTTTGGTTACACCCTACCCACACTGTGCACGTGGTAACACCTATTCACTCAGTTACACATTTTGTTTGGGCTCCCTAGACCACCTCTATATTTTGTATATAAAATAGATGAATATAGGGATGTGTCGATACTGAGTATTTTCACGAGTACTCCCGAAAATGCTCCCGATACTGAAACACACTGCAAAGAATGAAATGCGATTTTAACAGGAATGCGGTGTGATTCCTGTCCGAATCGCAAGCAGTTACCCACATTGCTCCTGTGTGAACCCAGGCTGAAATCACTACAACAAGCCTGGGTTCACACAGGAGCGGTGGGGAAACAGCATGCGATTTGGACAGGAATCGCACGCGATACTTTGCAGTGCGATTTGCACCAATTCATTTTGTATGGACAGAAATCACACTGCAAAGTATCGGTACTCAGGACTGACGAGTACCTAACCAAAAGTATCAGTACTCGTACTCGCTGATAAAAAAAAAAATAAAACATATCGCTGCATCCTTAGCTGAATACATGCCATTCATAAGAAATGTTTAAAGTTTAACTGACCTTGTTCAAAGGCAGAACTAGAAGAACTTCTGTTCACAGGGTGGCTCCACTGGCTTGCAGGATCTCCCTGGAGCCACCCTGACATGCACACTCTCGTCCAGAACTGTAACTTTACACGTAGAAACCCTGGATGCCCACACGCCCACACGCCCACACACACACACACACACACACACACACACACACACACACACACGAGGCAGAGAAAACCTCCTCTAAGAACTGAACCCCTGCTCCGCCCACCATAAGAGATTGACAGCAGTTTTCCTTCTGCCACTTTGATTATTCTGCAACCTGCACAGTGTGCACCCCCCAACTGGAATGCTCAAGGAAGCCACAAGGACAGTGACACATCAGCGGACATTTTATAAACAGCCAAATTGCATGTTTGGGACCAAAATAAAACAATACTTAGAAAGTGCTGCTAATTATGTGAAATTAGAAAACAAGATTAACTAAAAACGTGAGAGTTTAATACCACTTTTTACAGTGTTATAAGGAGAGTTTACAATTAAACGAATCCTACCTCCTGTCAATTCCATTGTTAATTTTTCATTTTCAATCATTTTCTTCTTTTCCTCTAGCTCTGCAATTAGATTTTCCTTCAGTTCAATCTTCTTATCCTCAAACTCTTTGACAGCAGCCTTTTTCTCCTTGATGTAGTTCCTTTCCACTTGTTCTGTCTGCAATTTAAAACAAAAAAAAAAATTGGGTAACTGCTGTGCTAATAACAATTCCAAACTAAAAACAGTAGTAATAATCTCTAGAGCAGCCGGCACAATATTGATGAACAACAATGATAACCAGTAAAAGATAGATGCAGCGCTCATATGATTGTCCATAAACATTAATCAATGGATATTTTAGACAAGAGCACACTTGGTGAGGTGTACACTGTGTGGACAGGAAAGGAGAACCACCGGCACCTGATCACACTGCTGCCTACCCTCCTCTTTGGACCCTCATTACAAAGGTCACCCAAAAGTAATACATTTTAGCTATAGGCAGAGCCTAATTGGTCTAAGTCAGCCCCTGGTTCCATATATGGTCTTCATAATGCAAACTAGTTCTCATTAAAAATTGGTGAAACGCAGGCCACACAAGTTTCCATCAGAGATTTCTAATCAGAGCTTCAGTAAAACTTTATTTTAATTTTTTTTAAGCTTTCAACCCTTACCCTAGTAGGGCTCTTTTACCTGTTTCCCTAAAAATATTGATCTTTGCTTTAATGTGTAACAAAATTTTAAATAAAATCATCATGTAAACATTTACTCTTAAGCCCAGTACACACGGGCCGAATGTCGAAAGACATCGGCTGTTTAAAGAAAAAAAAAAAAAACGTCCGACATTTGGCTGGCATGTATGCCACCCTGTCTGACAAAAGCCTTCGGACGAGCATGCTGGAAAACCAGCAGCTGATCGACTCCAGAACAACGCTCTCAGCCAATGGCATAGAGCGCTGATTGGAGTGTTCTGACGGGGGGGCATCCCCCTGTTAGGAATCACAACAGCTCAGCAGGGGAGATCTCTATTCTAACTTTGCATAGTTAGTACAGCGGCTCCGCTGGGTTGAATGAAAAAAAAAATAAAAATAAACTCAGTGTGTACCAGGCTTACACCCAATACTGAATGACACAGATGCTACAACGAACAATAACAACCATTTTATCGAAGCTCTGATAGAATCGGATTACCCTTCGATCTCCTGCAGCTAGTACATGCAGCCTCATAGCTCTTTCAAAAAAAAAAAAAAGATACAACCTAGGGAGAGTGGAAATCTCTCAATGTCCACAACAGTTCCGTAGACCCAGGAGCTCAAGCATCAAAAATATGCAAAATGTTGCCAGATTGTTAACTCTCCAGAATCTACCAAACCTCTAAAATATCAGTTTTGGATGCATTCATCCTAAAGGGAAAAAGTTTACACTGGCTGCCTGAGCAGTATGTTGTCCTAAAGGTAAGCAATTTGGTCTAATAGGGGATTGTGAGGTTGATTTACTAAAATTGGAGAGTGCAAAATCAGGTGCAGCTGTGCATGGTGGCAAATCAGCTTCAAACTTCAGCTTGTTTAATGCACAGCTGCACCAGATTATTTTCTTCACGCACCAGTTTTAGTAAATCAATGTTCAATTGTCACAAGCAAAAAAAAAAAGGGACGTGATCATATTAAGCCTATATTAAAAAGAAAACATGCACTTACCTCCAGCTGCAGGAATAGCTCTGAAATAATCACAAAAATTCAAGTTAGTTATAAAAATATTGTTTTAAAATAAGAAAACAACTTGACATAAATTGTTGGCAATTCAATGTTTTGGAGTCTTGTTTAGGGTTGCATGATATAAAATCTATTTAACTGAATGAGACATACCTCAATAGCATTCTATAAACATGTTATTGGTTAAAACCTGCAACCGCTTCATCTGGTTGTACGACAAAAAACTGACCTAACTCTGGCCAGCTTGTGCACGGAAGGCCAAAACGGAGTGAACCCAGAAGGAAGACCAGGTGAAGATGGAAGCTCGATAATGGAAGTTTGTGGTGCAGACTAGCACATTGTGGCATAAAGTTTCACGGGGTCTCCAACAAAATACATATAGATGACAATTTAAAATGAAAGGTGTGAATCTCCCATTGTGATAAAAATGTAAACATACTGACTGCATTAGGAATAGGCGAACCTCCAATTTCTACTCAAATAGAAAATCACATTCTCTAGGCAGCCACAAACACAATAATGCTATTACGGGTCACAAAATTAGTAATTAGAAGTACATCAAGATGACTAATTAAAATTAAGAAACCGTAGTGCTCACTTCACATCGCACCTGCTTTTATGGGTCATTTATAAAATGTCGACTGCAGTTTTCCTTCTGAGTTTTCTCTGCCTAAATCGGCAACTTAAAACGGTAGTAAACCTGCTGCATTGCATACTAGCTCATTATGAAATTCTTACCTTAGAACGAGACGTCGGTATCTCCCGGTGTCCATGCCGAGGGGGCTGACATTTTTCCTCGGCGTGTCTTCCGGGTATCGCAACTCCGGCACTGTGAGTGGCGCATGCGCGCCAGAGACTTCTTTCCGGCAAGGTCCAGCGTCTGCCGGACTTTAAGCCGAGAATCCCCGAAGCGCATGCACCACTGAAGTCATCGGCTCATTGTAAGGGGAATATTTCCTAAACCGTACAGGTTTAGGAGATATTCTTTTTACCTACAGGTAAGCCTTATTAATTATAGGCTTACCTGTAGGTAAAAGTTAAATAAATTAATTTACTACCGCTTTAAAGCGGCAAACCGCAGGCAGTTTAAGTCATAATGTGTTAGTATGCATTGCATACTAGCACATAATGACACACTTACCTGGAAACGTTTAGGGGATAGAGTACCTATAGGTAAGCTTTATTATAGGCTTACAGATGGGTAAAAGTTATACATGGGAGTTTATTCCCACTTAAATAAAAAATGTAATTAAAAAAGTTAAAACAGAGTTCTACTTTGCAAAACATTTAAGAAGTTTGGTCTTACCAGCATTTCTTAGTCTTTCTTTGTACTGCTGATCTAATTTTTTCAAGCGCTTTTGGTATTCTTGCAATGTCCCTGTTAAGGAAAAAGAAAAAAAAAAAACGAAAAAAAACACACAAACATAAATGTATATAAGAATATACAAGCTAATGCAACCATCTCATTCTATAAAGAAGAAAAGCAGACATTTGTTTTCATTAGGGATGCACCGATACTTTATTTTTTTTTTTAAGGACTCGCCGATACCAATTCCCGGCATTTAGGGAGATCAAAATTAGGAGGAGGGGGGGGGGGGGGGGTGTAATATTACCATCTGGATGAGACCAAGTAATGAAGAAACAGAGCACTCCCAACACTCAGCACTGTTGGCCCCACAACTACAAGGACCAACTGAAGGTAGAAGGTATTGGTTTTAAGTATCGGGGCATTTTCACAAGTACGATACTTGTGTAAATGCCTAGTGTCGGTGCAACCCTAGTTTTCATACATTTTATTCTAAGGTTTTTGATGATTGCCTCAAACTATAGTGGTACTACCAAATGTCTTACATGT
The DNA here is from genome assembly GCA_028564925.1 of Lithobates sylvaticus. NCBI lineage: Eukaryota > Metazoa > Chordata > Amphibia > Anura > Ranidae > Lithobates > Lithobates sylvaticus. The sequence goes on from CM053026.1 coordinate 184,684,046, forward strand.
GGTGAATGTAAAGCATAACAAAAATAAATAAAATAAAAAATGATGTTGGAGTGGGTGAATTTCTAGAACATAACCATCATCTAACGTATTTTTCTGTATTAAAGTTGGCCATAAACAGTTATTCACCAAGCGGGCTGAACAAAACACAGATTCATCCATTCACACAAATGGAGGTGGATAGAGGAATCTTCCTTGCTGGGACATTGTATTCTTACAGCTGTACCTGCCACTGTCAGGATCCATTAATCAGTGGCTGCAGCCGCTGGTCAAGAAAAAGTTTCCGATACTTCCTTCCAACAGAAGTCGATCAAATGCTGACACACCAATTGAAATTCAACCAGTCGCTCCTGAAGCAGAGGACATTCAATCAGTGTATGGCCAGCTTAAGGCTCACCAAACACAGCATGTTGCAATCTAAATGTAAAATCTTTAGATCTACCAACATATATGTAGTGCAATAGGCTGCTTGAAATAAAACTACAGTGCAATCCGGAAAGTATTCACAGCGCTTCATTTTTTCCACATTTTGTTAGGTTATAGCCTTATTCCAAAATGGATTTCAATTCACTATTTTCCTCAAAATTCTACAAACAATACCCCATAATGACATAGTGAAAGAAGTTTGTTTGAAATCTTTGCAAAATGTATTAAAAATAAAACAAGAGAAAAAAAAATAAAAATTACATGTACATAAGAATACACAGCCTTTGCTCAATAATTTGTTGAAACGCCTTTGGCACCAATTACAGCCTCAAGTCTTTTTGAGTATGATGCTACAAGCTTGGCACACATATTGTTGGGCAGTTTCTCAGATTCTTTTTTTTTTTTTGCAGAAAAAAAGTACCCTCTCAGACCTCACTCTCAAGCCTCACACCAAGCTCCATCAGTTTGTGAATGTTAAATATAGATCTAAATAAAAGAATTGCCACTAACAAGCACAAAGCCATTATTCAGATCTCACCCACACCTGAGAGAATCAATCAGGTTCACAAGCCTGTGGGGCTGGTGGTGTGGGTTGGCCACACACTCTAAACTCTTAAAGGTCACAAAAAAAAGTTTTTTTTTTTTTTTTTTATATATATTTTATTTTTTTTTTTTTTTTCTTTTATTTTATTTTTAATTTTTTTTTTTTTTTTTTTGTTTTTTTTATTTTTTTTGTAAGTTTATTTTATTTTTTTTTATTTTTATTTTTTATATTATTTTTTTTTAGGGCAAAGTTTTATAAATAATATATTTTTATTTTTTATATAAAAAAACACGCACAGAACACACACCTTTACGTCACCCTTCCTTGTCACTCTCCATTCCCCCCCCCCCCCCCCCCCCCCCCCCACAGACCCCCCCCCCCCCCCCTTCTTTTTTTTTGCAGGACCTCTCAAGCTCCATCAGGTTGGATGGGGAAGAGTCTATGCACAGCAATTTTCAGATCTCACCTGAGAAGTTCAATCAGGTTCAAGCCTGGGCCACTCTAGGGCAGTTTTTTTTTTTTTTTTATATATTCTTTATTTTCGTATTTTATTCAGTTTTACAAACATTTAGTTTTGATCATTACATCTTTTTCCATCTTAATTAAACATTCCACTTATTACAACAACATTTTCCTAGCCCTCCACCCCCCCAAAAAAAAAAAAATCCCCACGGCCTCACTCACTTCCTTCCCCCTCTATCAACACTGTCTCTCCATTAACCACAAATATCTCTCAGTTTTCCTAAATACCAGCCATTGACCCCAAATCCTGTGGTATTTTGCCTTTCTGTCTTGTGTCATATGTATAGACTCTTCTATAGTTCTTGTCCACTCTACCCTACCTATCCACTCTTTCAAGGTCAGAGCCTCCTGAGTTTTCCAGAGGTATGGAATTGAGGGCATTCACAGAGTTGACCATCATGTCCTTGGTCAACTCCCTAAAGCTCTTCTCACCCAATCGCTCAGTTTGGCCGGGCGGCCCACTCTAGGAAGTGTCCTGGTGGTTCCAAGCTTTTTCCATTTACAGATGATGGAGGCCACTGTGCTCATTGGGACCTTCAATGCTGCAGAAATATTTCTGTACCCTTCCCCAGATCTGTCTCGGAAGTCTACAGATAATTCCTTGGACATCATGACTTGGTTTGTGCTCTGACATGCACTGTTAACTGTGGGACCTTATATAGACAGGTATGTGCCTTTCAAATAATGTCCAATCAACTGAATTTACAATCCAATTCCAATCAACTTGTAGAAACATCTCAAGGATGATCAGTGGAAACAGGATGCACCCGAGTTCAATTTGGAGTGTCATGGCAAAGGCTCTGAATACTTATGTACATGGAATTTTTTTTTTAATTTTTAATAAATTTGCAAAAAGATTTCAAACAAACTTCTTTCACATGGTCATTGTGGGGTATTGTTTGTGGAATTTTGAGAAGAGGAGGATCTGGGCTGCTCTGTGAAAAACCATTGCACAGAGCAGGTAAGTATAACATGTTTGTTATTTTTTTTTAAATAAACAAAAAACACATATCACACAACTTTACCCGCTTGCCGACCAGCCGCCGTCATTATACAGCGGCAGGTCGGCACTCTATACGTCGGCTTGCGGGATATCAGGCGCACGCGCGCTGCACAGCGGGGGTGTCGATACTAGTGTCTGACAGTCGCGATGACCGCCGGCCAGGAGTGATCGCGAGCAGGAGACACAGAACAGGGACGAGTGTGTGTGTAAACACACACTTCCCTGTTCTGACAGGAGTGACAGATCGTGTGTTCCCATTAGCTAGGTACCACGATCCGTCACTTCCTCTAGTCAGTCCCTCCCCCTTCAGTTAGAATCACCTCCCAGGGAACATGGATAACCCCTTGATCGCCCCCTAGTGTTAACCCCTTCACTGCCAGTGACATTTATACTTTAATCAATGCATTTTTATAGCACTGATCGCTGTATTAATGCCAGTGGTCCCAAAAATGTGTCAATTGTCCGATGTGTCCCCCATAATGTCGCGGTCATGATTAAAAAAAATAAAAAATAAAAAATAATAATAATAATAATAATAATAATAATAATAATAATAATAATAATAATAAATAATATTTTGCAGATCGCCACCATTACTAGTAAAAAAAATTAAATAAAATAAATAAAAAAACTGCTATAAATCTATCCCCTATAACTTTTGCGCAAAGCAATCAATATAAGCTTATTGCGATTTTATTTAACAAAAATATGTAGAAGAATACATATCGGCCTAAACTGAGAAAAAAAATAGCTTTTATAAAAAAAAAAAAAAAAAAAATATATATATATATATAATAATAATAATAATAATAATAATAATAATAATAATAAATATATGTACAAAATATTTGTCGCTATTTTTTTGATTATAGCGCAAAAAATAAAAACCGCAGAGGTGCTAAAATACCACCAAAAGAAAGCTCTATTTGTGGGGGGAAAAAAAAGTACGTCAATTTTGTTTGGGTGCAGCATCGCAGGACCGCACAATTGTCAGTTAAAGCGACGCAGTGCCGAATCACAAAAAAAAAATGGCCCGGTCATTCTGCAGCCAAATCTTCCGGGGCTGAAGTGGTTAAAATATGACTGCGAAATTACTAACAAAAATACACAGAAAGGAGCATATACAGAAAATCTGGTTGTTGACACACTCAAAGCATAAGCCGACATATGTGCATATTACAATGTTTTTTTTATTGTAAAGACACATTTTTCTATAAAGGATAGTAAAATGGTTTCCTAATAAACAGTACCGTTCTAAAATAGGAAAAAAAAACGGCATGACACTATACAGAGAATATTTAAAGAGTTAAAACTTTGAGGCATGTCTGGAAACAAGCAAAACGTGTATAATCTTATTACATTTTGTGATTAAGTCAAGCAGAAATTTCACTGCACTCAGATCATTATAACTAAGAATAGACATACTGTAATGTGTAACTTGGCCTTTTTCCTTTTTCACATCATTCGATTCTGTGCTAGTTTTCATCACTAGAAAAATAAATTAATTGAGCCTTGTATGACAACAGCTGTTTTACAGACATTTATTACTGCCAATACCATTATATGAGAAATTACAGTTTTGAAGATTTTTGAACCATCTCATCCTAACCCTCACACAATGCAAAAACACTAGCAAATGTAATAATACAATTGTGCCATCTATTACATTTTTAGCAGTAACCTGTCATATTGCCAGCTGGTGTTGTATACAGTATATTCCATGAATGTCAGGCTTTACCTGAACAAATAAAATCATTATAACAAACTACATTGGTATGTAATATGCAAAAAGGTAAGGAAACTTCAGCCAAAGTTATGGAGGTAAAGATGAAGAAAGGAAATAAGGAAAGACAGAGAGAGTAAAAAAGACAGTGCCCACAACTGCTGACAATGCACAAATATAACACATGAACACCGATTCCTCCCCTTCCTTGCAACTGAAGAGCATCTGTCGCACAGTTCTGAGTCAGATTACCTAAAAAAAAATTCATTTCTGTCCACCTATGGTTAAACTTACAAAGAACACAAGATGTTCCCTTTTGCCATCATGTTATGGAAGTAGAGTGTTCCTAAATCACCCCTGCTCAGCTGTCAGTGTACAGTGCATCCAGAGCGTAGTCACAGCGCTTCACTTTTTCCACATCTTGTTAGGTTATAGCCTTATTCCAAAATGGATTATATTTGTTATTTTTCTCAAGATTCTACAAACAATTCCCCATAATGACAACGTGAAAGAAGTTTGTTTGAAATCTTTTTTTTTTTTTTTAATAAATTTGCAAACAAAATAACATGTACAGAAGTTTTCACAGCCTTTGCTCAATAATTTGTTGGAGCACCTTTGGCACCAATTACAGCCTCAAGTCTATTTGAGTATGATGCTACAAGCTTGGTACACCTATTTTTGGGCAGTTTCTCCCATTCTTTTTTGCATGACCTCCCACGCTCCATCAGGTTGGATGGGAAGTGTCGGTGCACAGCCATTTTCAGATCTCTCCATAAGATGTTCAATCGGGTTCAATTCTGGGCCACTCAAGGACATTCAGGGTTGTGCCGTATCCACTTTGTTATCTTGGCTGTGTGCTTATGGTCATCTTCCTGTTGGGGGGGGGGGGGGGGGGTGAACCTTCACCCAGTCTGAGGTCTAGAATGCTCTGGAGCAGGTTTTCATCAAGGATGTCTTTTTACAATGCTGCATTCATCTTTCCTCGACCTGACTAGTCTCCCAGTTCCTGCCGCTGAAAAATATCCCCACAGCATAATGCTGCCACAACCATGCTTCACTACAGAGATGGTATTGGCCAGGTGATGAGCGGTGAATGGTTTCCTCCAAACATAAGGCTTGCCATTCAGGTCATAGAGTTCAATCTTTGTTCCATCAGACCAGAAAATTTTGTTTCTCATGGTCTGATAGTCCTTCAGATGCCTTTTGGCAAACTCCAGGAGGGCTGCCATGTGCCTTTTACTGAGGAGAGGCTTTTGTCTGGCCACTCTACCATACAGGCCTGATTGGTGGAGTGCTGCAGAGATGATTGTTCTTCTGGAAAGTTCTCCCTTCTCCATAGAGAAGTGCTGGAGCTCTGTCAGATTGACCATCGGGGGTTCTTGGACCTTCTCCCCGATCGCTCAGTTTGGCCGGGCGGCCCGCATTAGGGAGAGTCCTGGTGCTTCCAAATTTCTTCCATTAAGACCCCTTTCTAGCGCTGCACTATTTTCCTTTTTTTATATTATTTTGTGCCCTATACCGGGGTTATTTGGTGTTCAGCTGCAAGATTATCTTCATGATATACACATTTTTCATTATTTATTCTGATTTGTTTTTCACCTAGCGCAATTCTTTTTTTGTTTAATAAGACCCCTTTCACACTGTGCCGCCACCAGTAAAGCGGCGCTATTTTTAGCACCAATCCAGTGTGAAAGCCCTTGGGCTTTCACACTAGAGTGAATGGAGCCGCTTTTTCGGAAGCTATTTTTAGCGCTGTAGCGCCTGAAAAACGCCCGCAGTGTGAAAGGGGTCTTAAGGATGACTGAAGCCACTGAGCTCATTGGGACCGTCAATGCTGCAGAAATTTTTCTGTACCCTTCCCCAGATCTGTGCCTCGATCCAATCCTCTCTCGGAGGTCTACAGATAAATCCTTGGACTTCGTGGCTTGGTTTGTGCTCTGACATGCACTGTTAACTGTGGGACTTTATATAGACAGGCTTTCCAATAATGTCCAATCAACTGAATTTACCACAGGTGGACTCCAATCAAGTTGTAGAAACATCTCAAGGATGATGAGTGGAAACAGGATGAGCTAAATTTTGAGTGTCATGGCAAAGGCTCTGCATACTTATGTAAATGTAATTTTTTGTTTTTTATTTTTTTAATAAATTTGCAAAAAGATTTCAAACAAACTTCTTTCACATTGTCATTGTGGGGTATTGTTTGTAGAAGTTTGAGGAAAATAATTTATTCCATTTTGGAATAAGGCTGTAACATAACAAAATGGGGTGGGGGGGGGGGGAATGGAAGCACTGTGAATACTTTCTGGATGCACTGTATAGTAGCAACCACACATCTTTTTTCTTTCCACAAAAGTTTGTCTTTCTGAATTTTCATCCTAGCAGTGTTGTGCTGTTCGTTTGGATGAAGGCAGTCCTTTAGTAAAGTGTATTTATGGTTAAAATGTAAAATCATATTTACTTCCACATTGAATTTGAGTTATTTCTAGCCTACTCCTATTAAACTAAATAATCTTGGACATTTGTGAAGATCCCACATTAAGTGCCATGAATTCTGTGACAGGTAATCACTATGCCCTGTGAGAAGGCACTGCTGTGTCACACATTTCACAGAGCCTGCCTTCTGAACTACAGAGGTGCTGATGAGGAGGAGTTTCAGGAGGCGGAGTCAGTACAGGAATCACTGCTTGCAGGCAGCAAGGTACCATGGGATATGTAGTCCTTAAAGCTGAACTCCAAGAAACCTGAAAATTCCTCCTTGATTTGGGGCTGCATCCACACTGCAAAATTTAAAGTGGAAATTTACTCTCCCAATCAACATTGATATTTTTTTTAATCCTCATGCTGCTAGCATTAGTAAACAGATCGGCAAGTACATTATATTTACTCGCTTTAAAACTTTTTTTTTTTTTTTTTTTTTGCTTTTACATTTCTTTAGTTACTTCCTGGTCTCTTGCCTAGGCAAATGATGTCATACATCCCAGGTGTCTTCAGGAGAGGTTTTCCAGCTGAGCTCACTCTCCTGTATGCACGGAAGGGCAGATGGTATCCAGGAAGTAAATATGATTTGCCCTTACTCAAGATGGCCACAACCAGAAAAGCAAGGGGGTGTTTTTCAAAGTGATTTCTCAGCTAAATAAAGCATGAACACATGGATGGATGGATGGATGGATGGGGGAGTTTGCTTTGAGTATTAAAAATGAATTAAATAGTGTTTTTGTTTTGTGGTGCTCAGATGCAGTGAAGATCCGATTTAAAGCGGAGTTCCACCCAAAAGTGGAACTTCCGCTAATTTGTCACCTCTCCACCTCCGGTACCACAATTGGCACCTTTCGTGGGGGGGGGGGGGGGGACAGAATACCTGTCTTTGACCAGTATCCTGTTCCCACTTCCGGGAGTCAGCGCCACAGCCCATGACATCACCGCGGGACTCCCTCCTCCTCCCCGTCGCTGGGCCAGTATGAGAGAGGAGCAGGGCCACATGCATGCGTAGGAGGGATCCCAGCGTTAAGCCGTAAGGCAACACTGTAGGGTTCCCTTACGTGCAATGGCAGTGGCAGCATCCAACAGCTAATGGAAGAAACAGCTGCGGTGCCGACATCAGCAGGACTCCAGGACAGGTAAGTGTCCTATTATTAAAAGCCAGCAGCTGCAGTATGTGTAGCTGCTGGCTTTTAATTACTTTTTTTGGGTGGACATCCGCTTTAACTACTCATTTTGTCTAGTAGATGGTAAAAGCAAATTTTACATACCCCACCCTCCCCCAGTGAACTCGCCCTCTACGCCCTCAAGTGCAATGCAGGCCAATGGACTCTGCATTGTTCTTGACCACATTAGGACCTTAGACCTCTAAAGCAAAAAGCTGAGAAGATACTGTGGGGACCTGTCTAGAGTGCTGGGGAACCTGCAGGAATAGAGGATCACTAAGTAAATCTACTTTTCCATTTCTATTTGAGCAGTTATCAACTTCCTGGTCCTCTTGCATGCTCCCTTCTCCGTTGCAGTGCAGGTACAGCCCCAATGCAAGGAAGTTTCAATGTTCCTGGAGCTCAGCTTTAAAAATCAAATGTAAAAAGCAGAGAAGAAGCTGCAAAGCATGCAGAGAATCCAGGAAGTTTTGGAAAGATATGGCCAGCAGACCGGCAGAACTCACGACATGAAAAGACTTTTCAAGTAAGCTTATATTAGATTGTCAAATTTAACTACGGTTTGTATTATTACAATGCTGATGTTAAAAAAAATGAAAAAGTGTATGCTGTGGCCAAAAAATACCTTTTAAGTCGTGACACAATCCACCGTGCAGATGTAAACAATGCATGTGAATAAGGATGCAATTGATTTATTTTTTTTTGTGTGTAAGAACTGCAAGTCAAAAAATAATCCTATGGTGTTTACGTTTTTCATCATCCTTGTAGGATGCCAATAATTGTACCTTAGGATAACAAACCCAAACTGCTGAAAGCAGCAGCTCAAAAGTAAATCACTGAATGTACCAGAGCCACCACAATAAAGTATAAAAGGCTACTACTAGGACACAGATCAAACACGGGGCATGTATAATGCAGGATGAAACATCACAGATAGGCCACGGTATATTACCTGTGACAACTTCTAAGAACACATCACAACAAATGCATACAGTTAGCTGCTGACAATGTAGACAGCAGTGATTTCTTACCCTGAAATATTTCTAGCCTGTGCTTGATATGAACCCAGTATAATAGACAACAATGTATCTGTCTCCGTACTATATTAGTCTGACTGATCAGCATTACATGGCTACTGGTATAAATTACCATAGAAGTTTAAGCATACCAACACAGCTACTGAAACAGAAATCAATGGCTGTCATGTAGTATGAAGAACTTAGAAGCACAAATGTCTTCGCTTTCTTAAATGCCAAATGTCGTCATTCCAACTGAGCCAAAAATGAAAGCTTTGAAAACATGTCTCTTACCTTCTTGAAGCTGCTGCAGCTGTCTTTTGAGAGAAGCCAATTTGTCTTGATACATTCTAAAAAGACACAATATGGTCCAAGTCAAACAGAGGATACATTTTTTTGATGTAGCTATATTTCAGAAACAAAATGTAAACTATAGCATGGCCTTTTTTTGCTTTTCTAACAGATGAATACATAAGCCAACTAGTACTTAGAAAACCGGAGATCCACATTTGCATTCTCATGGTATTTCAGGTTTTAAAAAAGACAACTACACTTTTAGAGAAGAATGCAGCTCCATACTACAGCAGAACTAAAGTGCAAATAAAAAAAATTAAATGTGAGCAGGCCATGAGCTGAACTGAAAGAACAGTGTTTATTTTTTTACATTTATTACATAGTCGGTAAGGCTGAAAAAAGACAGTTCAACCTGTGTAGGTGTATCAGTGTCTATAATGATTTCCCATATCTCTGTATGTTGTGTTCTGTAAGATGTTTATCTAAGAGTCTTTTAAAAATATCCATACTCCCGCAGCCACCACCAATTGTGGAATAGAGTTCCACATCCGTATTGCCCTAACTGTGAAGAACCCCCTACACCAGGGGTGTCAAACTCAATTTCATTGTGGGCCGCATCAGCATTGACTGTCCTCAAAAGGGCCAGTTGTATCCGTAAGATTAGATGTCCAGCGCATCCCCTTCCCTTACATTAGATGTCAAGAGCCACCCCACCATCAGAAGTTGAGTCCCCTACTCTCATTAACATCACAGCACATCCCCTTTCATTATGCTGCTGCTGGGAAGAAGCTGGATGCATTGCTTGAAAGCAGAAAGTAGGGGTCTGGAGGAGGACCAGAGGAGGGCTGGAGGACAGCTGCAGGAGAGGTGTGAGGGCAACATGAAATGGCCTGGAGGGCCGGATTCCGCCCAGCTGGCCTTGTGTTTGGCACCTGTGCCCTACACAGTTTAAGGTTAAACGGCTTCTCCTCCAGTTTAATTGTGTGCGCCGTCGCCCCCCCCCCCCCCCCCCCCCCCCCCGTCCTTTTACAATCCCTATGACTGAGTAGTTTCTTTCCTATGCTAGGATCCCCATTGAGATATTTGTAGATCGCTATCATGTCCCCTCTTAAGCGTCCCATCTCCAGCAAGAATAAATTTAGCGCTTGCAGTCGTTCCTCGTAATTGAGGTCCTCCAGTCCCTTTATTAGTTTTGTTGCCCTCTCCAGCTCCAGCACAACCCTTCTGAGGATTGGTGACCAGAACTGGACGGAAAACTCCCGATGAGGCTGAACCAAAGTTTTATAAAGTGGCAGGATTATATAGTTTTGTCCCTGGACTATATCTCTTTTTTTATGCATGCTAATACTCTGCCGTATTTGTTAGCTGAGGCTTGACACTGCATGCTGCTGCTCAATCTGTCCTCCATTAGCACCCCTAGATCCTTGTCCATCCTTGATTCTCCCAGCTGTTCTCCACCTAGTGAATATTTTTCATTTATGTTTTTTGACCCCAAGTGCATTACTTTACATTTCTGCACATTAAACCTAATTTACAATTTATCTGCCCATTCCTTTATTTTATTCAGGTTATTCTGCAAAATGTCTATATCCTGATGAGAGGTTATTACTCTGCTTATCTCTGTGTCATCCGCAAAAAATGAGACTGAACTAGTTATCCCATACTCAATATAATTTATGAATATGTTGAATAGAATTGGTCCCAAGACAGAGCCTTGGGGTACTTACCACTCCTGACCAGTCCGAGTACATATTTATCACTACCCTTTGGACCCGTCCCTGTAACCAGTTCCTTACCCAAGCACAAACCCTATGGTCCAAGCCTGCAGACCTCAGCTTGTAAATGAATGCTTTTGCAAAGTCTAGATACATCACATCCACAGGCCTCCCCCTATCTAGAGGACAGCTCACTTCCTCGTAGAATGTTAGCAGATTGGTCTGGCAGGAACATCCCCTCATAACCCAATGCTGATTATTTTTTTTATTACAAGTACTTATATAGCACCATCAGTTTACACAGTGCCACACACACACACACACACACACACACACACACACACACACACACACACACACACACACACACACACTTTTTAGAAGCCTATTAGAGCCTCTGGCTCTAATCACGTGCTTACAAAAAAAAATAAAAAATACCCCCACCACCATTGGAATCCATGGTCCGGCGCCCTGCATGTAGATCAGGGGGCCGGACGCATAAATAGGGGGGCAGCACCTGTGCGCCCCTAATGGACTGTATGCGTGTATGTATAAAATATATATATTTTAACATTCACATCAGTCCTGCCCTCTAGGAGGTTAAGGTCCCTAACTCACATTCATACATATACTAGGGCCAATTTAGACCACTTTACCTATCAGCATGTCTTTGGCATGTGGGAGGAAAAAGGAGTACTCGGAGGAAACCCGCCACAGGCACAGGGAGAACATGCAAACTCCATGCAGGTAGTGTCGTGTTTGGGATTCGAACCAACAACGCTAGTGCTGTTAGGGCAAAAGTACTAACTGCTTATCACTGTGCTGCCCAATTCAACATTATTTTCCTTCCAGAAATTCTTTTGGGCGACAGGCATTCTGCGATTCTGTTATGGAAGATCTCCGCGCTTAGAACCGGGAATAAGGTATGCGGCCTGTCCGTAAAAAAATTAACCCCCTAGAGGGCAATTTATATGTAAAGTGCAAAATATGAGGGACAAATGGCGCTCCCTGTAGGTAAGTATGGTAAGTATGGTAAGTATGGTGAACCTAAAAGGTATAGGTGAAAAAGTGCGTACCTATAAAGAGTATCTCCCTTATTAATCCTGCTAGGTATAAAGTAGATGTTATGATATAGGTGGGGTGTGCCACCCTAAACTTATCCACCCTATGCAGGGGCCCACAACAAGATCAATAGGCGCCCTATTGATCTTGTTGTGGGCCCCTGCATAGGATTGGACTCCCTTCCTTTAATACATATGATTTTTGTATTTTTCACAGCCGTATTTTTGGACTGTTCAACTTTTACACACTGAGTGTATGGTTTATACACAGGTTTTTTATTATTATATTTTCTATTAATATTATTATTCACTTTTAATTTTTGCTCTTTTGTATTGGGACTGTCACCTGCATTTTTATAGCACACTGCTCACTTGGCTCTTACATTACCAAAGGTATTCACCATTGGTGGTTTTGGTACAATTCTAAATCTACATGTATTAATGGTTAATATTATGGATACACTACTAGTTGGGTAGAGGATACATGCTAGCTGGTCAGCTGCTACCTCCCTTCCCCTGTGGTCTAGCCACGTATCTAATCAGCCACATTTATAATACACACTACACATCATTTATATTTGTGTTTCTATATTTTTTATTTATTTATTTTCTATTTATTAAGTTGCTCACGCTCACTAGCACTGGGATTCACAGATTGGAGCAGTTCAATAATATTGTTATTTACAGGGTGGATAAGTTTAGGGTGGCACACCCCACCTATATCATAACATCTACTTTACACCTAGCAGGATTAATAAGGGAGATACTCTTTATAGGTACGCACTTTTTCACCTATACCTTTTAGGTTCACCATACTTATTACCTACAGGGAGCGCCATTTGTCCCTCATATTTTGCATTCTGCGATTCTGTTTGCGTGATTTTACAACGATTCGTCGGGCAGCAATTGCGGGAAAAATCGCACCGTCATCGGGGTGCCATTGAAAGAGATGGGGATCGCAAGGACATCCTGCGATTTGCCGTGATTCTGAATCGCAAGCAGAATCGCCACAATTCTGCCGGCGATCCGGGACACCTAGATGTGAACGGAGCCCAAGCTATAAATCCTTCTAATCCAGCACCACGTAACAGAAATGAAGAGAAAAAGACATGTTTGTAGGTCAAATCAAGAGCCAAGATTGCTAATAATACTCTCTCCAATGGTACAGAGCAGCGAGTAAACAGTCACTTGGGGACAGGAAATGTAGTGATTGTAAACCTCAGACATGAAATATGAACAAAGTATATCCCTCTATAGTGTGTACTATAGAGGCATATGTGTGTGAGCCTTTAGTGCGATTTCTGTCTGCTGCTTCGTTCCTCTGCTATCAGCATGAGTAACTTCTGACAAGTTTTCCTGATACCAAGAGACAGCTTAGTGACAGCCCCAGCTCTGTTCCTGTGTGCTGTGTGAAGGGGTGTGTGTTAGTTTGCTCCAATCAGCTCTCAGACCTCTCCACACTGAGTTCTGAAGAGTGTAACTTAAGCTCGCCGCCCCCTTTTTTCTGACAAGCTTTATAAATTCTGGATTTTGAATGGATGTGGAGAAGAGAAGACTGCAAATAAACAGGTACAACTTATGCATGGGTTTAAACCACTTTAAGGAGAAAAAAAAAAACACTTGTAAAATGTCAATCTCTGACCTGACCAGACAAGGAAGAAAAATATTAACCTTTGTCTTTTTACACACAACAAACCATAGTCAGACTCCGGAGACTACTTTTGAACTTTATGGAGGTAAAGCATACTCCATACTTACAGAGCCTACCATAATAACTTCCACTCCCAACAGCTACATTTTGCACTATATTCTACATCTCAATTGGGACTACCATAGATATTCCCTCTGCCCTCACCCAATCAACCATCCTGCTCACACTTACATCTACTCACTGGTGGCACCTGTTTTCATAGTTGATTTTGTGCATATTTTTCTTCCCCATTTACCCCGTTGTATTTGACACCCTATTTGTCATATAATGCATACGCTCCGATTGCCTTGTTTTTAATGCACTTGTAACATTTCTTGGCAATCCAATAAAATAAAATGTGAAAGAAAGGTTCTTGCTCAGACTACAGTAAACATAGGCAAATTGCACGTATGGGGATTTAACTAAACAATAGAGTACACCAAGCCCCCGTTCACACCAGTGCAACTTGTTATGCGATTTGGCAGTTCCAAATCGCATGACAAGTTGCACCCAATTGCCGGCAATGGAACCGTTTATATTGCAGCGATTATAAAAAAGGTTCCTGCGCTACTTTTTACCAAATTCATTGTGACTTGCATAGACTTCTGTTAAATGAAGTCACAAGTTGCAATTAATTCAGCAGTGCAAATAGCACTGATGTGTGGCATAGAAATCGTGCTGAAGGAGCGTGATTTCAAAGCCAAACCAGTGTGAACCAGGGCTTACTGTAGTGGCACTAATTGCTTTAATGAAAGATGCTGTGTCACCAAACACAACATAAATAAATCACAGTATATTTCTCCTTCGGACACCTTCACCATGATGCATATACTACAAAAATACATACATCCTACATGCATCCTTGGTGTTGGTCTTATGCACACAAAAAAAGGTGACATATTATTGGGAGTCCTTTACTTACTGTTCTTTCATTTCCACATAGTCCACATTGTCATGCTTTGCCAGATCAGTCTCACTGGCATCTTCAGTGTCTTCACAGGACACAAAAATAAAAAATAAATTGTAATTAGTCAATGCAAAACTGAAACACAAAATATAAATCAATAGGCATTTAGAATTGTACATAGACTTTTTATTAATTATCATATCTCAGAAAACACAATAAAATGTACATACTGTAGCTACAATGTCAGACATGTACTACGGTGCATCTATACCCAAAACTTTTTTTAAAAAAAAATTTTAGGTAGCGGGAAGGATTAGAGCTCCTATCAGGTTTTACAGGTGTTGCAGGCTTCACTGGAGAGATTCCTTTATTTCCTGTCTGGTAAGAAGGTCGTCCTCAGACAGGAAGTGAGGGGAAATCTTTCTAAGGCCCCATTCACATTTGCAAATAGGGCCATTAACAATTACACCTGAGAGACCCAGTTGGGGTTCCTGGTGATTAGCTGCAGGCAGCAGCCCATTTGAAAGCAATTGGAGACTAACAGCCATCACAGCATATTGTGGCCACTCGCATGTAATCCCTCATGGAGCAATTACCTACCTATCTTTAGCCCTGGACGCAGTTGGTCAGGTGCGATTAGCCGTGGGAGCGGCACTGAATTTCTTTCAATAAGTTACTGCATATCCTTACGATCTCTTTTTTTGTTTTTGTTTGGTTTACTGCCTTTTTGGCCGGACTTATGATGTCATACCTGCCCAGGGGTGGGTGGTACTTTGTTCTTGCTTGATTCTGATTAGTGTATGGCAATTGTGCAAAATATCCACCAATCACATGTCTGATGAAAGTGTCCTGTATGACTCTGCAACGTTGCATTAGCTTGTTTGTGATGTGATCATACTTCAATGAAAAAAACATTTGGACTCAACCTGAAGATCCGTGGTGTGCTGGCAAATATCCACACTGTGTCACGGAAGATCCAGTCTCCAGCCAGTGATTGCTGCAGTACCCAATATCGTAAAGCCTTTTAGAGGAACAAGTGCGATGAGAATATTGACTGTCAGTCACCGGCTCTCTGCTCCCCCCCCCCTTTTTTTTCATGCTCATTGGACTGGGCTGTGGACGGGCAGAAGCGGCCAGCTCAGGCTCTCGGCGGCTTGCTGAGAAGCCGAGCCGTGTTCCGGTTCAGGCATGTGGGCGGATCCCCACCATATGGTCATGATCTTGTCACAGAGACTGTGCAGGCTCAGTCAACAGCTGACAGCGGGCTTCAGCCTGCTGTCTCCTAAAAATGGACCACAGGAGTGTAGAATGAACTGCAATCCTGTAATCCACAAGATAAGTACAGCCAAATTAACTTTGGCTGTACTTCTTTAAAACCAGATCCATTACTTGGTTTTGATCATAATATAGAAAAAAATACACGTTACTTTTAAATAGTGCTAACACAACTATATGAAATCTAGCTTTATATTATCTTCACATATTATCCTATACAGCAGAGATATTAGGGAGAATGAATGAGAGGTCAGGCACTGGAAACCAGGCTGTTCTGTATAGGAATGAAATTAGTTTTAAATGGTTCATTTCTCCTTTACTGGAGATTTGGATTACACCAAATTTATGACTGTAGAAACCCTTACTATAACTTAATGGAAAAACAAGCGTTATGTCTATTTATAGTCAAAAATCTATCCTTCAAACAAAATTTCCTGGACTGATTTAACTTTTTATGAAACGTAGCAAAAATGACTTGTAAATAAAGCTGCTCTCAACTGTGTCACAAGCAAGTTACATGACTTCCTAGTGGTGATAGGCGCTGTCCTGCCCCCCTATCATATGTTTTATTGGTCCATCGCTATGAACAGAATTGAAAGGAAGTGAGATGTCAGTTATGGTATCAGAGGTTTTGAATAAGACCAATCTGCTCTGGCAGCCATCACTCTAAGCACTGAGGATCTGGAGCCAAATCAGCACAATTATAGCACGCTGCAGCACACTAGTGCTGGTATATTAGTTATATAACACACATTATCATAGGAAATGAGCTTGGACATCCTCTGAACTGAGAAAATGCACAAGTTCAACTAGAGAGGAGTTTGGAAAACACCTGAGCTCACCTCTAATCATTACCATGTTTTTGGAGTTCTGCTTCTCAGCTCCACTAGATGGAGCTAAGGAGCATAGGAAATACACACATCTGGACAACAAGAGATACAAGGTAACCATTCTAAAGAAGGCCAGTGTTCTGACAAAAAGTGTCCGCCTATCGAATAGTGTCTGCTCCGTACTGCGCAGGCGCAGTGCTTGCACAGTACAAGGAGACTCCGAAAGTCTCCGAAGAACGGCGCCTGCGCACTGAGTACAGGTTGAAGCCCCACCATCCAAGTGGACATACGGTTGCTCATAGTAACAGGGCCCCTCGCGGGCACGCTTCGGGCACGGCCTCGCTTCGCTCGGCTATTTTTTATTCTAACTATGTCCTCTTGGATGGTGGGGCTTGAACCTGGACAGTGCGGACACAATTTGATACATCACCGGCAGGAATTAAAAAGTAAACGTAACCAATTTCCTATGCTTCCCAGCTCCATTTAGTGGCCATAATGTAGTATTTTACTGGTCCAAAAAAAAAAAACAACAACAACATTCATTCAGAAGAGAAAATAAATAGCATAAAGAACATTTGTTTTTGTGCCCTTTTTGCACAGAACAAATGTACATGCAGAGTCACCGGACAAATGGCTATGCATATTATTTTATAAATACATCCCAAAGGGCTTGTTCAAATCACCAGCAGCCCTTGACGCCCCTCTCAAACGCAATCTGCAGGAAAGAGATACAGGAGCACTGCCAGGCTTTAACGTGACAACACTATCACCCACTGCAAAGCAAAACATTGCAGCAGGTTTACAACCCTATCTGTTCATAGTTGTAGTTAAAAGTGGTATTAGCCACTTACCACCAAATCACATACATGTACGTCATTTGACTTCAAGAGGTTATACCAGGATGATGCTTGCAGCTACAGGCATCATTCCAGAATTGTTTTTTTTCCTCAGCGGGCGACCGTCTTTTATGTAAAAGTCATCCTAGCGGCTAATTAGCTGCTAGATGGCTTTTAAAGGTGGCGGGAGGGCCCCCCTCCCTCCACGCCTCTCCCGGCTCTACTGCCCCACAGGCGAGCCCAGAATAAAAGTGGGCTCACCACAGAGGTTGTTGCGGACCAAGGTCCCCGAAGAGTTCTATGGTATAGGAAACTGGAAGAGAAAAGCATATTCGTCACTTACAATTTCCCGAATGTAAACAGCGCCATTTTTCAATTTGGAAAGTATCTGATCACACCGATCTTGCTATGATCAAATGTTTGTAAGTGCAGAGGAGACAGCAGGGGTCTAATAAATCCCAGATCTCTACACAAAGAGGACCTGTCACATGCCTATTGCTGTCACAAGGAATGTTTACATTCCTTGTGACAGAAAAAGAAAGAAAGAAAGAAAGAAAGAAAGAAAACAAAAAAAAAAAAAAAAAAAAAAAAAAAAGGAAGAATAAATAATAAAATAAAAATGTAAGGCTCCCTGTCCTTTTCTTTTTTTCTAAATATTTGTGTGTGAAAAACTGCTGCGCAAATACTGTGTGACATAAATATTGCAAAGCCCACCAATGTATTCTCTAGGACCTCTTAGATGTGATGGTCTGCAAAAAAACTGTTTGTTGTAACTGAATATAAAGTCAAGTGTGAGTTGGAAATTGGCTTTAATTTGTTAGTGTACCTAAATCTGCTAATAAATTTAAAGAGAAGCTTCAGTCTCA
The DNA here is from genome assembly GCA_028564925.1 of Lithobates sylvaticus. Lineage (NCBI taxonomy): Eukaryota > Metazoa > Chordata > Amphibia > Anura > Ranidae > Lithobates > Lithobates sylvaticus. The sequence goes on from CM053026.1 coordinate 184,702,398, forward strand.
TCCAGAAAAAAATGAAAAGCAAGCAGCTACAAATACTGTACATTCTGACTTTTAATATTAGGGCACTTACCTGTCCAGGGATCCAGCGTTGTTGGCACCCCCAGCCGATTCTTCTATCGGCTTTGGGTGCAGGCGCTGGCATCTGCACTTAAAGTGTTTGTAACCCTAAAAAAATAAAAAAATTGACCCTGTTCCTTTAACCACATGCCGACCGGGCCATAGCCGAAAGACGGCTACAGCGCGGTCGGCTTATCCTGAGTGGACGTCCTACGGACGTCCTCCCAGAAACTTGCTCCCGTGCGCCCCCTGGGGCGTGCACTCAGGAACATCCGTGACCACCGGGTCCCGAGGACCCGGCGCATCACAGATCACGGTAAACGGCCCCTGATAGCGCAAAAATTAAAAAACCCAGCAGTGATTAAATACCACAAAAGAAAGCTCTATTTGTGATTTTTTGTTAAAAAAATTACATGAACATTTATTAGATAGAAAACATATAGAGCAATATATAATACAAACTATAGTCATGGACTTTGAGGCGCCAGCATACTTGGATTTCTGTTCAAAAAGAAGTCTTTCTATCTATGCTCCCGGACGGGTTACTTTAATCCTGGATAGCAATACCTAAAAACAATCCCAGGCTTTTTGCCTTGTTTATCTACATCTCTGCCTCTTTTGGGTGGCACTTACAAATATATTACTCATACAAACCTTGTATTTACTTCTAAACTCTGGCGCCTCATATACCTTTGGTTTACTCTTACTTGGTTTTATATACGCCCCCTGCAGTCCCTTTCTTTTTGGCATCTATACTCGACCCCATTTGTGGTGTTGGTCTGGCCTTGATTTTTGGTCTGGCGACTTATTTATTTGGGTACAAATTATCTTAGTGACCCTGAAGAAGCCAATGCTTGGCGAAACATGTTGGTCGTCTACATCTGAGAACAAAACTGTACCCCTGATCTACACCTACATAGATCTCCATACTTGTCTGCAAAGATGCTTTATCATCTACGGTGTTCCAGCCAACGAGGCCTCCTTCTCCCCTGTTAACCAGTGGGCCTCATACTGTCTGAACCACTTTCTTTATTATCATTTTTTGTATTATATATTGCTCTATATGTTTTCTATCTAATAAATGTTCATGTAATTTTTTAACAAAAAATCACGAGTGTTCTCTCTTCATTATACAAGTACCGCTATAATCCCCTATCTCTATTCCCCCCTTTTCCTATTCATCATTTAAACCGGGATGAGGTACATTTTACAGTGAGTTTTCCAGGCCCTTCCATCTATCCAAAGCTCTATTTGTGTGAAAAAAAGGACACAAAAATTAATTTGGGTACAGTGTTGCATGACTGAGTAATTGTCATTCAAAGCGTGAGAGCACCGAATGCTGAAAATTGGTCTGGTTAGGAAGGGGGTTTAAGTGCAGGCTTTAAGTGGTTAAAGCATTTTATACAGCACAGTGCTTGTGCTGTGTAATTTGGCCCCATGCATCACCTAAAAAAACCTGGCTGATTCTGGCAGTTTCTGCCCTCCCCCTGTAAACTGACCACGGTTTATCATGGCTGCTGAGTCCTGAGACCGTGGTCAGTTTACATGCCTTTTCTCTCCCCCGATCCCCGTCTCTGCCAGTCAGCTCCATCCACTCCACGATCCTCCCCTCCTGCTGGTAAAATAATAGTGTTATGTCTCTACAATCCCCTCTGTTAGATTATAACAACATGTGCCCCACTGTATGTCCTTTATTTTATTTTTTTAAAGAGCCTATATCTACCTTATTTCAGATCGTCTCCAGGCACTCACATGACTCCTCAGCTCTCTCCTCTCCTCTCTGGCTGAGGTCAGCAGGAGTTTTAGGCCCTCCCACTGTATCTGTCAGACGGGGAGAGGAGAGAGAGCCGAGTCGCCACGCGAGTGGCGGGAGACGATCTGAAATAAGGTAGATATAGGCTTTTTTTTTTTTTGTTTAATAAAAGCCATACAGTGGGGCACGTTATTATCTAACAGAGGGGATTGTAGAGACATGACAAGTGGCTTTACAAACACTTTAACGACCTCAATACAGGGCACTTACACCCCCTTCCAGCCCAAGCCAATTTTCAGCTTACAGCGCTGTCGTTGTTTAAATGAAAATTGCGCGGTCATGCTACACTGTACCCAAACAGAATTTTTATAATTTTGTTCCCACAAATAGAGCTTTCTTTTGGTGGTATTTTATCACCTCTGCGTTTTTTTATTTTTTGCTAAACAAATAAAAAAAAAAAGACCTAAAATTAAATAAAAAAGTTTCTTTTGTTTCTGTTATAAAATTTTGTAAAATAAGTACGTTTTCTCCTTCACTGATGGGCACTGATAAGGCGGCACTGATGAGATGACAGGCACTGGTAGACAGCACTGATGGGCATTGATAGGCAGCACTGATGGGCGCTCATGGGGGGCACTGATAAATGGCATTGTTAGGCATCACTGATGGCACTGGCAGGCATTGGGGATGGGCACTGATTGGCAGCTACCTGGTGGTCTAGGGTGGCATACCTGGTGGTCCAGTGCGGTGGTCCAGTGTGGTGGCCATCCCTGGTGGTCCTGGCAGCATCCTGGTGGTCCTGGGTGGACATCCGAGTGGTGGCTGCGCTGATAAACAATCAGCACAGACCCCCCCTGTTAGGAGAGCAGCCGATCGGCTCTCCTCTACCTGCGTCTGTCAGAAGCAAGTGAGGAAAAGTCGATCAACGGCTCTTCCTGTTTACATTGAGATGAGCCGTGATTGGACACGGCTGATCATGTGGTAAAGAGCCTCCGTCAGAGGCTCTTTATCGAGATTGGTGTAGTGGTGTGTCAGACTGACACACCGCACCATCAATCACCACGATGCGTGCCCCCACGGGCACGCAAGAGCAGTCGTTCTGGGAGGCCATCATATGACGGCCACCCAGAACGAGAGCCGTGCCGCCCAGCCGTCATGCAGCAAGTGGTTAAGGGAAACTGGCAATAAAGCCTTCACAGATAGTTTCCTACTGCACATGTGCGAGTCACGCTGTGCTTTGTGAATGGTCCCGCTATCTTCTGGGACCTCTGTGTGTCTCAGAAGGCTGGAGGAGGAGGGGGGGTCAGACATACATGTAGTTCGCCACTGCAATCTTACCCGGAAGCGGGTACCTGTCAAAACCAGGTACCCGCTCCCCCCCCAAAAAAGTGCCAAATGTGGCACTCAGGTTGGAGTGTTCAGGAACCCATGGATCTCTACAGGGGGAACACTGGGGGGTGCAACTTTCAGACCAGCACAAGACACAGACACCCCCTTTTTGCTGCCCATAGAGAATGAGCCTGACCCCCAGAGAAAGTTGGGGAGGAGAACACAGCTGCCTGGTCATGGGGGATCCAACACATGACAGCAGGGAGTCCGTCCATGACGTCACTTCCCCGCACCTCTGACATGTTGTCGGAGCGGAGTGTAAACAAAGCCTGCAGCATCCCTCACCCTCATCAGACTCCCGGCCCCGGAAACTCCGGTCATCCTCCTCCTCGGCGCTCTCCAGATCCTCCTCTTCATAGTAATCAGTGGCTGGCGCAGCGGCCGGAGACATCACACCGACCGAGCTCATGGTGCGGGATGTACAGCCGGACACCAGCGATCCCCGATCGGCCACACAGGGCACTCCCGGTCTTCTACCAGCACTGTGATACAACAGCCGCCGCACAGCAACGGGGTCCTCGGGCAGCCTGGTTTCCTGACTCCTCTTTCCGGCTGTCATTAGCAATGCCTGCAACGTGAGCCTAGAAATGTCAAGGAAAATGACCTGAAAAGATACGGACAAAACTGAAATAAAGATCTATGTGCATCCCGAGCACCTCAAAAAGACATGCCATTGAATAAACGTGCTGCGAAAAACAGATCGAATATGCAGGCACCTGAAAGACAGCCCTTTCCAACAACAACCCTTGTGCGTTTGGCTGGTTGTGCAGCGCTTGGCATTGTGGGAAGTGTAGTTCAGGACACTGCAATAGTTGGAACACAATTTCCAGAGATCGCTTACTGCTAAAGTCACTATAACGTGCAATACTGTGAGAGCACGATCCACCAGTTTCCTTTTGTATTATTGGGTGTCAGACTGTCAGTGCCTGGATTATAGATTTTATACTTTTCAATTCACAATATCGTAAAAACGCATCCACAAAGAAAACAACAGACAGAGCTCTCTTTTGGTGGTATTTAATCACCACTGGGGTTTTTATTTTTTGCTAAATAAACGGAAAAAGACCAAAAAATTTTTGGGGGAAAAAAACGTGTTTCTTAGTTTTTGTTAAAAATGTTTGCAAATAAAAGTTTTTTCTTCACTGGTGTGCATTTATGAGGCTGCACTATTGGGCACTGCTAAGCTGAACTGATTAGCACTGATGAGGCTCCACTGATTGGCACTGATGAGGCCGCACTGTTGAGGCTCCACTGATTGGCACTGATGAGGCCGCACTGGTGAGGCTCCACTGATGGGCACTGATAAGCTTCACTGATTGGCACTGATGAGGCCACACTGGTGAGGCTCCACTGATGGGCACTGATAAGCTTCACTGATTGGCACTGATGAGGCTCCACTGATGGGCACTGATAAGCTACACTGATTGGTGCTGATGGGGCTACACTGATCATCAGGACACTGATGTTCAGTGTCCTGATTCTCATTTTAAACAATGTACTCACTGTGCCCCGACAGCTTTGCTGGTTATCGGCACTGTTTTACTCACACAGAGACATCATGTGAGGAAAGGAATGCGGATGACCGGCAAGTCTGTTTACAGGTGACCAACTGCGATTGGACACAGCTGATCACATGGTATAGGGCCATTGTTATAGGCCCTTTACTGTGATCTGTAATCAGCTGTGTCCAAAAGACACAGGGGTAACCGAGCGCACCTGATGCACACCTCAGGGGGCATGTGTTCATGGATGCCCTCCTAGAACTGGAGAAGTGTGCTGTAGCCGTCTTTTGGCTATGGCGCAGGTGAGAAGGGGTTAAAACCAATGATAGGGCACTTATGCTGGGTCATTTTCTACTCCTATTGGCCATAGTACAGCCCCCCTCAAGCCTGTGGGGCAGTAAACCAGCCCATTGATAAAAAAATAAAAATGGAGACCCCTGGTATATAGGGTGATAAGGATGTGGTACAAATTGTGCCAAAAAAAAAAAAAATTTCATACATATATATCAGGGGTGTCCAACCTTTTGAGGAGCGAGGGCCACTTTGGCGACTTTGTAACCGGTCGCGAGCCACAATGAGTGGAGCAGGCAGATGACAGGTCTGTGTCCATTCTGTGTCCATTCTGCATATGCAGAGCAGACATGGACACAGCTCACTCTTCTCTATGGGCCCTCCGATCTGCCCAGACAGAAGGAGACAGATTCCCTTCTGTTTTTTTATATGGATCGGATTGAAGATAGGCGGGTGTAAACGGACACAAGTCCATTTACATCTACCACTCTATAGAGGTGAATGGAGGGTCCAATTGGGTCCAGCTGAAAAACAGACTAGCGGACCCAATCGGATCAATCGTGTGAAAGGAGCCTAAGGTTGCTTTTTACACTGATGTACTGCAGTTTACCTGCACCTCAACTGACCTCAATCTTCACTTCTTCCTCAGGATTCCTGCAGGTATGGCTGGTAGCTGCTGGTGGGTACTGCTGGCTGGTACTGTGGGCTGGTACTACTGGTATACATTTTTTTGTGGATCCTCACACAATGGAGATTTATAAGAAAATCCTAAAATACATGCCGATTTAAGACCACAAGATTAAAAATGTAACTAATTTAAAATGTGTTATAAAAAAGGCTTCATGCAAAGAGGAGAGTAAAAGTGTAACTAAAGGCAAAACTTTTTTAAATTTATTTTGCATAATGTAAGGGAGGGTTAGTTTTTTTTTTCTTCCTGTCATCTGTGTCCAATTGGCTATTGCCCTGATCGCTTCCATTTTGTAAAGAAGGTGCCCATTCTTTAGTCGAAGGGGTGGTGGTATTTCTCCAGTGTCTGGGTATCACTGCCTTCGCGGCTGTGAGTAGGAAACTTGTCAGTGATTTCTTATATTTTCTCATTGAACAATTGGTGATATGCAATAAGCAACATGCTGCATTTAGTTGAATCCTTGTATCTGTTATTTGTTTTATGATTTCATTTACCCGTCTCCAGAAAGGCTGAATCAGGGTGCATTCCCACCATATATGTTGTAAGGTGTCCTTCTCCTGGTTGCAGCGCCAATAGAGGTCAGGAATTGTAGAGAACCAGGTGGGATCAGTTTTCAATGATTTGCACCATAGCTTGTAGGCTCTATAAGCTTTCACAGAGACTAAATAATATCCACGAATTTGGGTTATTTTTACCAAAGAGATGTAGCAGTATAAATTTTGGCCCAAATTTATGAACAAAAATGACTTATTTGCAAAATTTTATCATAGAAAATAAAAAAAAGTGTTTTTGTTTTCAAAATTTTCGCTCTTTTTTCACTTATGTCGCACAAAATAAAAAACCCAGTGGTGATTAAATACCACAAAAAGAAAGCTCTATTTGTATGAAAAAAAATATTAAAATTTGTTTGGGTACAGTGTTGCATGACTGAGTAATTGGCATTCAAATTGTGAGAAGGCTGAAAGCTAAAAATTGGTCTGTGCAGGAAGGGTGTATAAATGCCCTGTATTGGAGTGGTTAACAATGAATGGCAACACGAGTTTGACATTACTTTTTTCACACATTTCATGCATATAGCTGTGACCGTGTAGCCCATACGCTGCAATGACAGTCTGTCGTCAGCTGCATCCTGCAGCTTTATGGAACTCTTTGCACAGCTAGCAATTACCTGAAAAGATTGCGGCTGGAGGTAGCTTATTGACACTGGGATTCGCAGGCTGGCTACACATCAGTGTGAATGGTGCCTAAGACTGTAGAGGCTGGAATCTGGAGCAGCTGTGCATGGCAGACCAAATAGATTCTAGCTATCATTTTCAAAGCTTAAAGTGATACTAAACGCACACTGTTTCATTTACATTGTTCCTTCTATTTCTGTATGTAGCTAATGGCACTGTAATTATTTTATTTAACCACTGTGTATATGCCCACATTTGTGACTCTATAATTACATGGGCTACTTAGATGGGCAAAACTAGGCATTGGCACTAGCTACCAACAAAGCTCTGCAAAATCCCCAACTGCAGTGGGGACATGAACAGAAGGGGGAGATAGAGAGCAGCAGCATCAACCAGATTGTTTGCAAAATACAGAAAACGAATCCCATAGTGACTGAGTGAGTATGAACAGCATGTAATACAGCATTTATTTGAGAGTTTTTTATGATGTGGGATTAATGATATTTTAAAGTAGAACTTTAGTCAGAAAATTAAATCATGCTAGATCACTTCATGCTGGCCCTCTTTTGCAGGTATAGCTATGTAAAACATTAAAAATAGCTGCCTATACTATTTAAAATCCAGTAATACACTGCCTGACAGTGCTCTGCACATGCTCAGTTGCTCTCTTATTATAGGCACTGATGAATTTGTAGAGGCCGATCTGCTGACAGCCTTAAAGTGGAATTAAACCCTCCTATCCTTCTTTTCAGCCAAGGAAGCTGCTTCTGTTTGATCTGAAGCTGCCATGGTGCCAGGTGATCAGTTATGACATCAGCTATTTGATGGTTTGAAATTTTGGCTGAGGACACAAGCAAATGTGACAGTTAGCAATTCCGTCATTTTAAGAAAAGTAACTGTTTCTTGGAACCGTTAAATTGATGGGTTTAAATGCACTTTATGATTTACTGCTGTTCAGGGGCTCTGGGCTTCATTATAATGTCATCCTCTGACAAGAAGAAACAGGAGCAATACTGGAGGCAATTTACAGCACACACTGATTGGTTACTATGCACAGTTACTCTAGTTTTAGTAAATCTTTGTTTTCTTTAAAAAGCAGTGGCTAAGGCTGTTCCTTGTATGAGGAATGATGAGAACTTAACCTCACTTGACTGATAAGAACATTACTTATCCTGATGTATCTTTATTTTATTATCACTTACATTTTCTCACAACTGACAAAAAAACTAACTTTGAACTAGCACAAAACTATTTCTGTCCACTAGAGGGGGACATCTGCAAAAGGTGCTGAGAACTAATAGTACATTCCTCACCTTGAACTAATAACTTTTCTGTATGCTTTGCCATTTGGAATTCTTAATATACCCAATGTGTATGTAAATCAGCAAATGTCAGTGGGAGTGTCTTGATAGCTAATGGGGGAGGTGATGATATGTAGCAACACTAAAGTAAAGAAATTATAATTGTAAATCAAAAAAGTGTAAATATTTTAGAGGTCTATAAGGCTATCCATACATTATACAATTTTCCTATTTAATTTCCTTTAGATTTACCTTAAACTATATAGTACAAGGTCCTGCCTGATTGCAAGTGATTTGTTTTGACCTATATGGTTTTGGTAAATCTAAAGAAAAACTGTAGAAGAAAATTGTATAATGTTATGGCCAGCCTTAGTCCTCTTTAAGAAAATTAGGGTATATATGGCTGTTTAGTAGTACACAATAAAAAGTGACACTAAACAATATTTTTACTCTCCTTCTTCTTCTTTAGCTATGCTATTTCTTTCATAGTTGGTTCAGACCTCCTGAAGGTTCTCTGGTGGGTCCAACAAAACATATTTTAGCAGTGAACCTATAGTGTACTTTGGCTCTTAAGCTAGGACTAATGGTGACAATGAACACATATAAGTAATTATAGGACTTTCATTATACCACACCTTAGATATATAATTTGTGGCATCCTAAAAAGTACAAACAGTGTGACATACAGCATAATACTAAAGACATACTGTATAAAAAACATCAGTTCATAAATGAGTACATGATATAGCACAAGTTGTTTTTTTTTTCCATTCTCAATGCAGTTCATGGAGCAAGATCTGTGTCTTTGTCTAGGTTCACACTATTGCCGCATGAGGTTCACAGCAGGGGTCCGGTGCGTCCCCGTTCACCATTTCAGGTCCGATTTCAGCCCGAATTTTGGGCTGAATTTAGACCTGAAATGGACCAAAAGACTCACAGGACCCCTGTGCAAATTCGCACCGGAGCCGCAGTGGAGATATGTTCACATGCTCCATAGAGAGCCGGTCACAATCTCCTACCATGCGAATTGGATGTGGTGAAACCCGCATCCAATTCGCATGGTAGGAGATTGTGACCGGGCTTTGGGAGTTATAATAATAATAATAATTTGGAGATTCTGAAAAATCTACATAACATTCCTATAGATCCAAGATGTTAACCAAATATAGTGAAAAAAAATTCAAGAAGTTATCTTTATAAATCACACTGCCCTATATAATGGTTAGGCTAGCTGCAATTAATTGAATATTATAATCAACTGTAGCAGATTTCATCCCCCTCCCTAAGAGCAGTGATAGTAAGTGAGTAAGCTGTATGTCACAGGTCCCGTGTATTAGTGCAAATGAAAGTAAAGGGTTGCAGATAAAAAAAACAATAAATAAATATGATGAATTATATTTCCATACCATGCCCATAAACCATATCGACATGTGGAAGTAAATACAATATAAAGTCCATAAACCACCACCAAAATTCTTGAATCAAGTGAGAGTGAAGTAATTCTGTTACAGTGAAAAATATAGTGCCGTCTTCCACCGATTATTGGGCAAACATCCTACTCACCAAACCGACATGACACCCATTACATGTATTCAAATAAGCATGGATGGCAAAGAGATGTATTCTCCAATGGAAAATGGGCAGAAAAGAAAGGTCCACAAACTAAGTTTATCATATATCAAAGAGAAAAGAGAGAACTCCTCATGGTGTAGCTTGTAACTATGTATTATTCAAAACAAAGTATTCACTTACAGTTAGGTATACTTTCAAAAGTCCATGGAACCGAGCAGGCACGCCGATCGCGTTCCACCTGTGTTCCAAACAAATAGCGGAAGTGACGTGTCAGGCACTAGACGACCCAGCGCTTTTTGTCAGCAATGTCTGACGTCATCAGGGGTCATGTGATCGGACCATTCACTTCCTCCACATAATATATACAGTCACCAATAAATTGGATATCCAATCCACTCAATTCCTCGGATATGGCTCAATGGGCGTATATAAAATATAATATGATACCTAAAATAGATAAATAAGCTTAAATTATATGATGTTATTTATTAAATCTAATTATAAAAAACAAACTTTAAAAACAATTCTGTGTACGGCACACCCTCTAGAGGTGTCCCAATGGAATTAGCTATAAATGCTCTAAAAGGAGTCCTGGTAAATATAGGCGCCATCTTGTGGATAAAAAGGATAATGCCCTCAACATTATTCCCATCTTCAATTTGTTAAAAAGGATAAGACATGATTGAAACACCATAACAATCAATAGTTAGAGATATAACATTTCAAATCAATATCCATATTAATACCAGCAGGATGTAAAGTAGTCAATTTAAAAATCCATTCCATCTCATTTTTAGACACTTGTTGTCTCATAAAGAACCAAAAGAAAGAGGGATCAGTAGGCAGGGGGATTTTCAACCTTAGTGAGGAAACATTTATGGCCAATGAGTTGAGGGTCTTGGAACTTGGCCTAAAATATGCCCCAGACCAAGGCCTGCATAGGTTTAATGCTTTCATTGATACCAGAAGGTTTATCAGAAAGCTTATCATCAAAAAACATTTTGCTGAGAAGCCCCCGTATGGAATCCAAGAGTACCAAAATAGTGGTTTTAAAAATCATTCCACCTTTAACCATAAGAAATACTCCAACCAGTTTTTAGATGTTTTTAAGTTTATGGTGGAACAAGACATTAGATTGATGAGAACTAAAAAAGGTCAGAAAAAAGGGAACATTCAAAAAGGTTTTGAGGCTCTTGAGAAAATGAAAAATATAGTCATACGTATGGCCGATAAAGGGGGAGGGATTGTGGTCCTTAAGAAAAAGGACTATGCTAAGGAATTAAATAGATTGGTGGGAGATAAAAATACTTATAAGAAATTGGGAGGCAATCCCATTAACAAGATAAAAGCCCATTTGATTAGACTTGTTAAGGAAGCCCAGACAAAGGGCATCCTAAGCAAAAAGGAAGCAAGATATCTCATCCCAGATGCCTCAAGAGTACCGGTTATTTACCAGCATCCCAAAATACACAAAGATGATCTATGTCAAACAGGGAGACCAATACTTAGTGGTATATATTCCATCTTCTCTAGAGTGGGTGAATAAATAGACTGTTTTTTGCAGCCTATAGTCCAAGCTTGTTCATCTTATCTTAGGGACAGCAAACATCTGATTAACTTGTTGCAGGATATTCCCATCATGGCTGACATGATCCTTGTCACCATTGATGTAGAGTCATTGTACACAAGCCTTAGACATCGGGATGTTGTTATTACTACGAAAAAACCTTTAGATATTCACACTGATCTTAAAATTGAACAAAAACAATTAATCATGTCTCTGCTAGATTTAGCTATGACCAATAACTATTTCTGGCATGAGGGCTCCTATTACAATCAAATAAAAGGCATAACTATGGGGGCAAAATATGCCCCCAGTGTAGCCAATCTCCTTTTGAGCCAATGGGAAGAACAAGCCCTATATAATAAGAACATTCCTGAGTTGACTCTGTACAAACAGTACATTGATGATATTGTCATTCTCTGGAAAGGGAGCATGGAGAAACTATCTGTTTTTCTTACCAGAATTAATACCAATGAATATGGGCTAAAATTTACCGGTACCTGGGACTTGCACCATATCACTTTCTTGGACCAAATCCAATGAGTTTTATTACTACTAAAACTTTTTTTTAAAAGACGGATAGGAATGGCTACATTCCCACGGTGAGTTGTCACCACCGTAAGTGGTTGGGGGCGTTCCCCAAGGGACAACTTATGCGCATCCGGCACAACTGCGCCAACATAGAAGATTATGTACAACAATCAGAACTTGTAATAAATAGATTTAGGGAGAAGGGCTAGCGGGAGGACTTATTGTCACCCATTCACACACAAGTATTAAACATGGACCAACGGTGTTTGTTGGAGGACAAACCTAAAAGGTCCAATAAGATTAGGAATAATGTAGCGTTTTTGATGGATTTTAATAGAGATTATAAATCCTTTGAACAGATTGTTAGAAGTTACTGGCCTATTCTATTGAGAGAAAATACCTTAGCCAGTTTTCTTCCCAAATGACCCACATTTATTTGTTGTAGGGTACCCATTTTAAGAAATAGAATCTCACCAAATATTTACAATCACCCCAAAAAGATCTGCACCTTTTTAAATACCATGGGTTTCTATTACTGTAAAAGCTGTAGGACCAGAAGACAGAAACTTTAAAAATCCTTCAGTACTGGAAAACAGTTTAAAATAGACAAATTTATTTCCTGTGATTCCACTCATGTCACTTACCTGATTTCCTGTCCATGTGGGCTCCAATATGTGGGGCGCACCACCAGGAAATAGGGGATAAGATAAATGAGCATCTTAATAATATAAAAAATGGGTTCCCAAAACACAGTTTCTCCAACCATTTTAGAATTCATCACAACCAGGACCCTAATTTGGTCTCCTTCCAGGGCATTGATTAGGGTCTTACCACAAGTGTCCAAAAATGAGGCGAAATGGATTTTTAAATTGAATACTTTACATCAGGGATCCTCAAACTATGGCCCTCCAGCTGTTGCAGAACTACACATCCCATGAGGCATTGTAAAACTCTGACATTCACAGACATGACTAGGCATGATGGGAATTGTAGTTCCTGAACAACTGGAGGGCCGTAGTTTGAAGACCCCTGCTTTACATCCTGCTGGTATTAATATGGATATTGATTTGAAATGTTATAACTCTAACTATTGATTGTTATGGTGTTCCAATCATGTCTTATCCTTTTTAACAAATTAAAGATTAGAATAATGTTGAGGGCATTATCCTTTTTATCCACAAGATGGCACCTTTATTTGCCAGGACGCCTTTTTAGAGCATTTATAGCTAATTCCATTGGGACACCTCTAGAGGGTGTGCCGTACACAGAATTGTTTTTAAAGTTTGTTTTTTATAATTAGATTTAATATATAACATCATATAATTTAAGCTTAATAGCTATTTGAGGTATCATATTATATTTTATATGCGGCCATTGAGCCGAGGATTGGAGTGGATTGGATATCCAATTTATTGGTGACTGTATATTATATATGTGGAGGAAGTGACTGGTCCGATCACATGACCCCTGATGATGTCAGACGTTGCTGACGAAATGTGTCAGGTCATCTAGTGCGTGACACGTCACTTCAGCTATTCATTTTGAACGCAGGTGGAATGCGATCGGTGTGCCTGCCTGGTTCCATGGGCTTTTGAAAGTATACCTAACTGTAAGTGGATATTTTGTTTTGAATAATAAATAATTACAAGTTACACCATGAGGAGTTCTCTCTTTGATATATGATAAACCTTCGTTGGCAGACCTTTCTGTTCTGGGCACCTGTTTTCCATTGGAGAATACATCTCTTTGCCATCCATGCTTATTTGACTACCTGTAATGGGTGTAATGTTGGTTTGGTGAGTAGGATGTTTGCCCAATAATCGGTGGAAGACGGCACTATATTTTTCACAGTAACAGGATTACTTCAATCTCACTTGATTCACGAATTTGGTGGGGGTTTATGGACTTCATATAGTATTTACTTCCACATGCGGAAATGGTATATGAGCGCGGTATGGAAATATAATTTATCATATTTATTTATTGTTACTTTCTTTTTCAGTTTTCAATACATTTCTATGCAGAGCATTTCATCCCTATCACATCTGAACAGCTCATGTGAGTATAGAGTCACACACGTGAGTGTATACACAGTGGTACATAGAAACAAATCAGCTTCCAGGTTTTTTTTTTGTCAAAGCTTAATTGAACAAGCTAAAGTTAGAAGCTGATTGGCTACCATGCACATCAGCACCAGATTTAGCACTCTCCAGTTTTAAATAGATCAACCCCACTGTGGCAGTTGTAAGGGATTATGTACAGCAGTGGTCATCAACCCTGTCCTCGGGGCACACTAACAGGCCAGGTTTTATGTATTACCGGGAGATGCAGACTAGAATACTGCAATCACTGAGCAGCACATGATATCACCTGTGATGTATTTCAGTTATCTTGCAAACCTGGCCTGTTAGTGGGCCCTGAGGACAGGGTTGATGACCACTGATGTACAGGACCGGATAAAGAGCATCATGGGCCTGTTGTTGAGCATTTTGGTGGGCCTTAAATAAAATGAAAACGCAAAACATTAAAAAAAAAAAAACGAAATAAATTAAATAAAGAGGGCGTGTAAGAGAGGGGAAGGCGTGAAAGAGAAAGAGGGAAGTGAGACAGAAAAAGGGGGGGTAGAGTGGGGGGGGGAGAGAGATGAAGAGAGGTGTGAGAGCGGGGGGTTGAGAGAGAGAGAGAAAGAGGGGGTGAGAGAAAGAAAGAGGGATGAGAGATAAGGGGTGAAAAAGAGGGGGTATGAAAGAGAGGGGGAGGGGGCGAAAGAGGGGGGTGGCCAGTATGTCTTCTATTGTTAACTTCTGTTGATAAATGATCAGTCTGCTCTGCAGCACCTTCACCCATCACCTCACATCCCCAAACACACAGCTCACCAAGTGGTAGAGAGGGTGGAGCCTGATATTCCGATCTGATCTCTTCAGCCTTGCTAGTCAGCGATAGCCTATCAGGGGGCTGCAACACCCATATTCTCTCCCAGGTGCAGCACTCGGCTACTAAGGGTGGTGGGCGGGGTTTGTCAGCTACAATGAAAGTGGAGGGAGGCAGAGCAGGGCGTTGAGGGGACAAGAATGGCCTGATTGAGCAAATAGAGCGCATACCTGGCATCTGATTAACATCTAACTTCTGCAACAGTGCCCCATCCTGATTCTCTCACCTCTAGAACTAGAGAACCGCCCCAAAGGACTTTTAGCGAATCAGGAGGCGGCAAGGAATCCCCACCCATATTCAATTCTAGGAGCTGTGTTCTGGTTCTAGAGGTGGTGCGCAGGGTTTATGAGCTATAGTGAAGAGGAGAAGCGAGACAGGGCACTAGAGTCGTTATGCGCTGATAGGGCGCAAGACAGGCGCTAATGGGGCGCAAAAGGGAGAAAATTAGGCACTAAAGTGGTGCCGGCTATGAGCCTAGTGCAGTCATGCTTTTGCCTCTGGTAATCCCACTTCCCCACTCACCTGTAGGAGCAAAGCACTGCCCCCCCAGGAAAGAATTCCTAATTCACCAATGAGGTGCTGGGCGGGTACAAGTTAGGTGGGAGTGAATAAAGTGCAGGTTAGGGAAAGTGATGAGTCACCTGACTTTTAAACCCCCCTCCACCTTAGAGCTGGGCTTATCATACAGTGTAGGTGTACGTGTTCCCTCCTATGAGCTCCCTCTGTGGCCTGTTCTTTTTTGAATGGCTGGGCCTATATGAAAGGTAGGGGCCTGGAGCTCCAATGGCCCCTACATTAATCCAACCTTGATTATGTACCAATAAGGGACTTCTCTTATGCATTTACTGTACATTGTATTTTAAAATATTATTAAATGCTCAGGGTTTTTAAACATAACGCATTAATGTTTCATACCTTACCAATCCACTTCTTCAGTACCGATGAGCATCAGGAAGATTACCATTTTTACCCACACCTTAATTGCATCACCATGGAATGTAGAGCTGTTGCATTGTATGCACGCAATGAAGCAACGTATAGTACATCATTTTTTGAAAAGTGTGCACAAACACATATTAACCGGATCACCACCCTCATCCCTAAGTGAAACCTTCCTGAAACTTCCATTAGGGGGGGCATATTCTGTGTACCAAGTCACAATAGACAGCAGCTGTCAATCTTATGGCTTTGAGGAGGAAGGAGGTAGGAGTGCCTTGCCACCCTTTGGCTTCAGAGCCATGTGTTTGTGTGGATGCACACAGCTCTGCTTGGGAGTGAACACGCAAGGGCTTCTCAGTAGGTTCCCATAAGAAAAAGGGGCCACTGCCACCCTGAACTAGTGTTTAATGATCCATAGGAATCCTGAGGATGAGAACACTGCAGAAAGCAAAGAAACAATGTATTGCGTAAGTTATAACTCCAACAGCAGGAGTTAAAGTGAAGTTCCACCGAATAGGTGAACTTCTGCTTATTCATCTCCTCCCAACCCTCCGGTGCCAAATTTAGCACCTTTCGGTCCCCTTTTCCATTTCTGGAGATGGTGTAGCGGCGAAGCTCAGCCCCCCCTTCTCCTTCCTCTGCTGCTGGGCCAATTAGAAAGCGCAGCGCGCATGCGCAGTAGGGAACCGGGTGTGAAGTCGAAAGGCTTCACTGGCAGGGTTTCCTTACCGGCAACGCACCAAAGATCGGCTGGGGTGTCAATATTGCGGGCTCCATGGACAGGTAAGTGTCCATATATTAAAAGTCAGCAGCTGCAGTATTTGTAGCTGCTGACTTTACATTTTTGCGTGGGGTAGGCCAACCTCCACTTTAAGAAAAAAGCTAAACCTTTAATATCACTTTAAGCTAAAGTTGTTGTTTTTTTTTTTTTGCAATGCAGCATCGGGAACATATGTTACCTCTAATGAAGTGTGTCCCATATCCAATTGGTTGTATAGAAATCTGTTACACACTGCTGCTGGGTTCTCCCCATAGCACTGATCTCCCGGATTAACATCAGCAGCTGCAAATATGAAAGAATTATGTCACTTACCCGCTCATCTCCTCCATTCATAGAACTGGTACTCTTCTTTCACAGAATACAAAGTGTTCTGTGATTGGAGGAGGCGGATCCTGTCATTCATCCGCCCATCCTAGATTCACGGTATGCTTTGTGTTATGGAAAGAATAGTACCAGTTCTATAAATGGAGATAGGTAGAATACTGAACAGATGTTATGCAATATAAAGTGGAACTGGGTGTTCTAAAGATAAGGAGAAAAAAGGAGATAATTAAAAAATGAAAGAGGGGAGGGAAAGGGAGTAAAAGGAAAGTGAACAAAGTAATCAAGGGATGCTTTTTAACGGTAAATAGCATGCCTAAAGCTGAAGTTTGATTAAGCATTTTTACAGTGGTCCAGCTTGAACTAATGTATGTATGTGCCATACCCGTGGAAGATGGAAATCACTGTAGTAGGCACTGCCACTACAGTGATCTCCACTAGCTTCCAGGTCCTGTGCTGAGCAGCTGCCCTGCTACTTGCTGAACACATGAGGACCCTTGGTTGACACTGGTGCCATTCAGATAACACTTTTCGATTTCACAATGAATGCTAAGGGTTTTCTGATTGGATGAGGTGGAGACTTGCTTACTGGGCACTTATACCCCCTTCCTGACAGGCCAATTTTCAGCGTTTAGCGCTCTCACATTTTGAATGACAATTCTGCGGTCATGCAACACTGTACCCATTGGAATTTTATCAATTATTTCACATAAATAGAGCTTTCTTTTGGTGGTATTTAATCACCACTGGGGTTTTAATTTTTTTGCTAAACAACCTAAAAAAGCTTGAACATTTTGGGGAAAAAAACAAAACAAAACATTTTAATATGTTTTTCTCCTTCACTGATGTGTGCAGATGAGGCTGCACTGATGAGGTGGCACTGATCTGGAGGCACTGATGAGGCTACACTGATAGGTGGCACTGATGATAAGGTACTGATTGGCAGCACTAATGGGCACTGATAGGTGGCACTGATTAGCAGTACTGATGGGCAATGAGAGATGGCACTGATTAGCAGCACTGGTGGGCACTAAGGGGACCAATGTCCCTCTAACAGAAGCCGGTTAACGGCTTTCTTCTTTTCTTCATGCAGACAGCGTGAGGGGAAAAAAAATGATAACTGACTTCTGTTTACTTCTGTGATCAGCTGTCATTGGCTGACAGCTGATTATGTGGTAAAGAGCCCGCTGTGATTGGCTCTTTACCCTGATCTGTAATCAGCCAAGTCCTAAGGATTCAGTGATCACAGAGTGCACCTCCCAACAGTCCCAGGGCCAGAACGAGAATGGGAGGACGTCCATGGACGCCCTCCTGGCATTTTAAGCCTACGCTATAGCCGTCTTTCAGGTATAGCTCGGGTGCCAAGTGGTTAATTCCATCCAATCAAAGAATGCTTTGCATTCGTTGAAAAAAAAATTGTGCTCTCTGATGGGCGTCTGTGCCAAATGAGCAAAATTCTGTGTTTAAAAATTTAAAAAACACCAGGAAAGCTGCAGTGGAGATCACATACATATTTACAAAATTTACTTTAATGTTATTTCCCCTTGGGGAAGTCACATGACTGGTGACGAAACGTGTCAGGGCGGGGCCTTTGATGTCATCATGCTGGACCAGGGGTGACATTGTCCACTGAGGGGAAAAGAAAGCGCACAAGCAAAAGAAAGCGGGACTTTGCATATGTCTGAAAACATATCACACCATAAATATATTTAAAAATGTATATATTTATTAGAGTTTACATAGTAATAAAAGATGCCTAGCGGCATAAAAACACACAATTTATACCATACAGTATAGAATACATATCATGGGACCACAAGAGTATGTGTTATCTTGATCTGGTCGAAGTGTTTCGTGGGACTCCCACCACACAAGCATATACAGTATATGACTCTTGACCTCAATGCGTGTGTGTTGCTTGTATAGACATCATTAAGATAAAAAAGCGGATATATATCTCCAGATAAAGTTAACGCCTACCGACCCATGAAAGTAACCCACCACATACAGATCTGAAATGGATGGTATAAAATAGATGATGGGAACCAAATGTGAATTTGAAGATTCTTATACATATAAAGAATATCATTTGTTTGTCTAATTTGGGATACCAATATTCCCAAGGTGATGTCAGACGTATATTCAGGTCTCATCCATGCACCATTCCATTAGCAGCCAACGTCTCTCTCATCTGGGTAAAAAGGATGTTGTCCATTGAGAGGTGATATTGGTTTGTGAGGCTGTGTAGCTCCTTAAAGGGCCAGTGCACCCATACATGTTATATATTGTTGTGCACAGATTTTAGTGCACTTTTTAATGTGAATGGTTTCTTGATTTTTAATAAAGGTGGATGATTTTCTAAAGGTAAAACACGATGATGGTCTTTCTTGAGTTTGATTACCATTGAAGACTCTTATCCTGGTGACTTGGAGAACGGTTTGGTGAATTAGAAGAAAAACTACACAGGGAGGATAAGACCCTCATGGTGGGGAAAAGCACCCCTTGAAAACGTTACGTGACTGTAATGCAACGCGTCGAGAGGAGGAGCCTAGTGACGTCACCATAGAACGCAGAGTGTGGACGAGCAGGGCATCCAGCCCTGAAACAAAAGCCTGACAAGTGTTCGGCTACCGCTTCACTATTACCGGGTGCATGTGAGTAGAATACCGCTCACTGGCTACAACATACACACACACTCTTTTTGGAAATACTGCGCAATTGGTGTATGTTTCTTTTCTCTCTATATGCAAACCTGCTGGAGGTGTCTGTAAGCACAGTGTAAAAGGCAGAGGACGAGAAACGCTTGGATGTGTCAGCAGCAAAAAGGAAAGTGACAGTTTATTTCTTTTTTCCTTTTTCCTGTGCCTGTGTGTCATTCTGTGTTTGATCAGCAACTTCCAGAAATGTATCTTTTTGCATGCAATATTAAGTATTGATCCAGCCTGGGAGGATACTACATAGGATTATTGTTCACTATTTTGAGTATTGGCGGCTGTAACCAACACAGCGGTTATTATTTTAAACTCAATTAATTGTTTTGTTCATTCATTGGCACTAGCTTCATATTGAATAATAGGAAATTGATACCTACTAACAGCAATCTTTTAAGTGCCCCACTCATTCAATCATCTAATCATTCAATCAATCAAGGCTAACTACCAATGGATGTTCCATATTCCACAGGAGCAACTTGACAGATTCTTGTCAATTATTTAACCCTTTTTAAACAATACCTGTTGGGGGTCTAAATACAAATTTTATATCACCGCACTACACGGTTTTATATACATCAAGTTCACGGTTTATATACCATATATTTAAAGTGTCATATAGGTTTATCAAATCTTGTTGTAAGGTTGATATAAGCGCACTCATCACACATTTATTTGTGTACTTTTAACAAAAGCACATATAGACCTATTGTAACATATAGGTCACTTATCTGATGTGAGCGAATTGTGTGACTGGTGGTGGCCAGCATGTGGTGAGTTGCTGCACAAGACCTTAAGAATCACACTCCCAGAGAGGACTCTCCCAGAGACTTTATTTACATTACATTTGCTTTTATGCTTTCACTATATTAGGCTCCATTCACATTTGTACAAAGTTTCGTGACTTTGGAGTGCAACTTTGGATGGGTGGGACTTGGATGTGACTTTGGCTTTTACCAATGATAATGGACAACTGTTGCATGTATAACATTCTGGTGTGATTTTCATGCGACTTTTGAGGGTTTACATTGCAGTCTATGGCACTCAAGTTGCATGAAAGTTGGACCAAAGTAGTGCTTGAACATTTCTAAAGTTTCTGTGACTTTAAGTTGCACATATTTGAATGGTTGTCATTAAAAAACATGAGGTGTGACTTGTCATGTGACATTAGCGTCCAAAGTCGCATGACAAGTCACACAAGTGTGCATGGAGCCTCATTGATTTAATGATGTCATTTTGGAAAGTGCTTATAACATGTTTTGATAGCAAATTGCAAGAGTCACCATTGGAGGTTTGCAGCTTTATTCATAAGATGTTTTGTTAGTTTATATGTTTATGCAAAATTGTTTTAAAGCGGACCTTCAGTCATTTTTTCAACTTTCCATCTACCCTTGTTGTTTTTACTTTGGATAGTAAAACATTTTTTTTCTGCCAGTAAATACCTTATATGGCCCACTTCCTGTTCCTTGTCTGATAAAAAGTCTAGGCTTATGACATCATGCACAGCTCTCTCTCTCGTGAGAGTTTGCCAGGAAGGGAGGAGGGATGAGTCATAAGAGGGCCAATGAGAGCTGCTCTTACAGTAAATAACACTCTACATAGTTTAAGGTTAAACCTCTTTTCTTCTAATTTTAATGAGTGGCCATGTGTCTTATTAAACTCCCTTCCACAAAAAAGTTTTATCCCTATTGTGGGGTCACAAATTGAAATCATATCCCCTCTCAAACGTCTCTTCTCCAGAGAGAATAAGTTCAGTGCTCGCAACCTTTCCTCATAACTAATATCCTCCAGACCCTTTATTAGCTTTGCCCTTCTTTGTACTCGCTCCATTTCCTGCATATCCTTCCTGAGGACTGGTGCCCAGAACTGGACAGCATACTCCAGGTGAGGCTGGACCAGAGTCTTGTAGAGCGGGAGAATTATCACTTTATCTCTGGAGTTAATCCCTTTTTTAATGCATGCCAATATTCTGTTTGCTTTGCTTGCAGCAGCTTGGCATTGCATGTCATTGCTGAGCCTATCATCTACTAGGACCCCCAGGTCCTTTTCCATTCTAGATTCCCCCAGAGGTTCTCCCCCCAGTGTATAGATTGCATTCATATTTTTGCCACCCAAATGCATTATTTTACATTTTTCTACATTAAACCTCATTTGCCATGTAGTTGGCCATCCCATCTTCTTGCAAGGTTTCAACATCCTACGAAGTTATTGCTCTGCTTAGCTTAGTATCGTCCGAAAATACAGATTGAACTGTTTACCCCATCCTCCAGGTCGTTTATTAATATATTAAATAGGATTGGTCCCAGCACAGAACCCTGGGGGACCCAACTACCCACCCCTGCCCATTCCGAGTACTCCCCATTTATCACCACCCTCTGAACTCGCCCTTGTAGCCAGTTTTCAATCCATGTACTCACCCTATGGTCCATGCCAACGGACCTTATTTTGTACAGTAAATATTTATGGGGAACTGTGTCAAATGCTTTTCCAAAATCCAGATACACCACGTCTACAGGCCTTCCTTTATCTAGATAGCAACTCACCTCCTCATAGAAGGTTAATAGATTGATTTGGTAAGAACGATTCAAGTGGTTGGATGGAAGCTTCAGAATGGCAAAGATGTTTTTATTACAAATTATGTGAGCAGACTGCAGTTCCTCTTCAGTGCATGTTGAAAGGTTATAGGATCACAATTGTAGATTGGTAGCAAATTACTATTAGAGGTTCTCACCATCATTCGCATATCTTTTTATTATCATGGTAATAGAGACTGATAAGGTATTTACTCAGAACACTAGTGGAGGTGATTTGTGGCAAGTTTTGGTGGAATTCCACTGGGGATTTCCACCACTATTTTGTTTCATAAATGCACATTTGTTTTTTTGCAATGTACGAGGGTTGGATAGACTGGTTTTAGGTCTCCACTGACATACACCAAACACTGTTGCAATAGCACTATAGATAGTGTTATTTATTTTGAGAATATACGGTAGTGCAGCACTTTCTTAGTTGAATTTTAATAACACTTTAACCACTTTAGTACCGCGCTATAGCCAAAAGACAGCTACAGCAGTGTACTATAGTTCTGTGAGGGTGTCCATAGACATCCTTCCAGAACTCCACCCCCTACAGCCAGTGGCACAGCTAGATATTCTTTCACCCAGGGAAAAGACTCCTTTTAGCGCCCCCCTCAACCTGAGAGAGAACTCCATCCACACCCCCCCAGCCCTCTGCCCAGGGAGAGAACTTCTAATGTAATAAATAAATAAATAAGCCATAGTATGGTAATCATTAGGGTTGCACTGATACTAGGCATTTGTATGAGTATCGGTACTCGTGCAAATGCTCCGAAACCTAAAACCGATACTTTCAGGATTGGTTCTTTCATCTGTCAGCGAGATTTCCACAATGACAGCTAAAATGTAAAAGAAAAAAAAGCCAACAATTATTGATGGTTAAGGAGCAGGGCCGCCGTGTCAAAACATCACTTGCGCCCATACGTCTTAAAGGCACATTTTTTGGTTGTCATTTTTTTCAAAAGGACAAAAAAAGTTTTCTTTTTTTTGCATTTAAAATGGTTGTAAACCCTTACAGACCACTTTGACCTACAGGTAAGCCTAGATTAAGGCTTACCTGTAGGTCCAAGAAATATCTCCTTAACCTACGTGGTTAAAGCGGTTCTGCACACAATAATGTAACATGATTAGGTCATTCTATTACATAGCATCTAAATAGTGGTAAAAGGCTGTTTTTTTTTTTTAGTGTCACCTTTTAATTACAGCCCGGTCTCTCCACTCATCCATCTGTGTCCGCGGCTGTGGGCGGGGTCTGTGCGGGGATCCTCGTCATTTCCTTTGAGTGCCGCACTGTCTCCTGGGATCTGGTGTCATTCATCCCAGGAGTCAGTGCGGACATCCGACCCCGAAATCTCGCGAGATTTGCGGACATCGGCCCGAAATCTCGCCAGATTTGCAGACATCGGCCCGAAATCTCGCCAGATTTGCAGACATCGGCCCGAAATCTCGCCAGATTTGCAGACATCGGCCCGAAATCTCGCCAGATTTGCAGACATCGGCCCGAAATCTCGCCAGATTTGCAGACATCGGCCCGAAATCTCGTGAGATTTTAAGGACGTGAAGTGTTTACACAGCTCGGCGCTGTTACCCATGCGCATGTGCGGGAACCAGCGAGGCATGCTGGTTCCCATAACGAAAGGGAACAAGGAAGTGACTGCTTGTGGGCTTCAAATGCCCACAAGCAAAATGACAATGCTGTTCTTTTTATTTTAAAAGTGCTGATTTTTCTGAAAAAACGGACATGGATACCGGACGGACACCTAACAAGTGAGTTTATTGTTAGACTCATAATACTTTTAACATGAGAAGAAAAAAAAAAATAATTAGTGTGTGCAGAACCGCTTTAAGGAGATATTTTACAAAAAAGGGCACAGCTGTCACTGGGCGCGCCGCAAATGAAGGCAAACATGTCGTCACTGACTGTGAAAAAAATATATATCTCTAAATATATAACTCGCGCTGAAGAAAAACGAAATCAGACGTGAATGAAACTGCTATACACAAAGTGCTACACACTTGCACATAATAAAATAAATAATACAGCGCTTAACAAACATGTGTCCATATAAGTGAAAACAAATAAACAATGATACATAATATGTAACAAAAGTCCATGTGAACGGTGAAAATAATAAACAACTAAATAGGTGCTTCACATCCAAAGTGTAAAGTTGCAGGGGATATTTCACATCTAATAATCAAAGATGCAAGGCAGAAAATCGCAGACAAGTTCAGGTGTGACAAAACACCCCCACATGTGTCCCCACTCACCAGATCACGATGACACCCAGTTTTGCAGTCTGGGAGTCAGATTAGACTTGTAACAATATCCACCGGGAATTGCTGGATGGCAGGAATGGCTGATGAAAATTAGGAAACAAACGATCCTTCCACATTAATTCTCAATCATGAGAGAAACAGGAACCCATAGAGGAAAGAAAGGGACCAATAGTGAAGTATGGACTTTTGTTACATATTATATATCATTGTTTATTTGTTTTCACTTATATGGACACATTTGTTAAGCGCTGTATTATTTCTTTTATTATGTCGTCACTGGCGGCTCTCGTGGGAATGCGCCGGAGTGACGTCATCGCTCACAGCGCCGGAGCAGCGATACCCTGAAGGAAGATGGACGCTTCGTGGAAGAGGGGACAGCGGTGACATCGCAGGCTTCTGTGTCAGGTAAGTGACACATAATGGACTACTATGCGATGCATACTAGCCCATTATGCTTTACCTTTGCAGGGTTTACTTCTTCTTTAAGTCCAAATATGAGATCTGAGGTCTTTTTGACCCCAGAGCTCATATTTAAGAAGGTCCTGTCATGCTTTTTTTTCTATTACAAGGGATGTTTACATTCCTTGTAATAGGAATAAAAGTGACACAATTTTATTTTTTTTAAAAATAGTGTAAAAATAAAAAGGTAAAATAAATACCGGAGCTCGTGTGCAGAAGCGAACGCATACGTGAGTAGCGCCTGCATATGAAAACGGTGTTCAAACCACACATGTGAGGTATCGCCGCGATCAGTAGAGCGAGAGCAATAATTCTAGCCCTAGACCTCCTCTGTAACGCAAAACATGCATCCGGTAGAATTTTTAAAAAGAAGATTTTTTAGGATAAAAGTTTGTCGCCATTCCACGAGCGGGCGCAATTTTGAAGCATGACATGTTGGGTATCAATTTACTCGGCATAACATTATCTTTCACGATATAAAAAAAAATTGGGCTAACTTTACTGTTGTCTTATTTTTTAATTAAAAAAAAA
Organism: Lithobates sylvaticus; assembly: GCA_028564925.1. Classification (NCBI taxonomy): domain Eukaryota; kingdom Metazoa; phylum Chordata; class Amphibia; order Anura; family Ranidae; genus Lithobates; species Lithobates sylvaticus. Next base: position 184,727,750 of record CM053026.1, read on the forward strand.
AGTGTATTTTTTTTTAAAAGTGCGCTTGTAAGACCGCTGCACAAATACGGTGTGACAGAAAGTATTGCAACGACCGCCATTTTATTCTCTAGGGTGTCTGAAAAAAAATGTATAATGTTTGGGGGGTTCTAAGTAATTTTCTAGCAAAAAAATAATGTTTTTAACTTGCAAACAACAAATCTCAGAAAGAGGCTCAGTCTCAGCCCCCCCCCCCCCATCTCAGATCTTATTCCCCCCCCCCCCCCCCAAGCTTAGATAATATTCTTCTTCCCCCACCCTCTTCAATCTCAGATCTTTCCCCCTAGATCTAGAATGACTGCACTTCCAAGTGGTTAAAGCAACAAGGGCAGAAGAGATGGAAAGTTGAGAAAATGACTGAAGGCCTGCTTTAAATGCACGTAGAAGAAGATATTTGTAATGACTGGTGTGATGACAGGGTCCCTTTACTATCCAATGATTAGAATTGGGGTGTATTTGTATGGAGAGTGAAGGAATGGTGGAAGTCCATGACCTGCAGTAGGAGTCTGTATCCGGCAGAGGGCAGCACACAGACAGTAGATGTAATGAGGACGGCGGTGCCTGTATTCCATGACCCAATTTCTCCAGTCCGCCCCCACACCTTACACATCACAAGTCCTCGGCCCGCCTATGAAAAAATCTGAAGTTTCATTAATAACGCGCCAGCAGCTGTCCGGCTACAAGTTAGCGGCCGTGCTCAGCCATCACTCCTGACACGAAGGGATCCCGCCCGGCACCTGAGAGCCGTCCGAGCACATGTCATTACGTAATCCAGCCGGCGAGCGGCCGCCAACGGGTTAACAAATAACCCAATGGGCTAAAAATAGCGTAGCTGTGAACACAGACTTCAGAATGTCACTGAACGGGGCGTGGCCTCACTCCTCACGTGGTCCCCCCAAAAAATGTAACAACACAAGCAGCACGCACTTCCCTGTTCTGCGCGACCGAAGCAATCGAGCGCGGATAACGCCGATGAGCGGCGGGCGCTCAAGGCAAGTGGCGATCTGCGATCGGCTGCTGACGCCTCGGTAGGCTGCTCCCGCTCGCGCTGGAGGTTCCATTTTTTTTCTTCTCTCTTTATCAGTAAAGTCTCCCTGAGGAAGGATGGGGGCTGTGAGGGGTCAGAAAGGTGGAGCGGAGTCGTGCGCGGAGCTGTGATACAAGTGCGGACGACTTGACGGAGCAGAGCGGGGAATCCCTCCGCCGGACACTCACTCCTGGAAAAGTCCCAGCCTCCTTCGCAGACACTTTGACAGGTGTGTCCCTCCGCCCTGCACTCACTCTGACAGGACTCCCAGCTGGGACCCCCCCGGGGGATGACACACACCACTTTGTACGGAGACACCTCAGCCAGGTAAGTGCCCCTCCCTCCCTGTCACTTCCAGCTGTGCCTCTATTCATACGCTGCTGACAGCCACATGAGGCGCCCGAGCCACTGGCCGCCCCTCATACAAGCCTAATGGACAGAAGTACACACTTCATACATCGTCTGCTCGGGAAACACTCACTTTAGTCTGCAGTCACACCTCAGCACTGCCATTTCTTACATTGGCCTATAGGGGACGCTGTCCTCTGTGATGTTGCTGTGTGGAGGTTTAAAAAAAAAAAAAAAAATGTGCATTGCGTGTGGAGTGATGCAATTCTATGGGAGGCAAAACGCTTTCTGTGCGAAACGAGTTGCAAAAGGAGCGCCAAAACTTTTCAGAGTTTCTTGGGTTTGGATGTGAACCATCACCATAGAGGTGCATTGAGGTCACATTACAGAACACTGCGGTGTGATTGGGCTCTGCAAGTGGACCTGTCATGCTGTGCTGCTTTTCATTCGCTGGGATTGGCTGGGAACTAGTGATGTGATACATCATGTGACCGCTGTCTAGTCCTCTGGAAGGCTGGGTTCACACTAACGCCATACGAATGGGTGCGACTCTCATGCAAATTTTTTGCTGGAGTTTAGTGCGATTTTGTGTTGCGATTTGTGCTAAAGACAGTGCGCATTGAATACATTTTCAGATTGGATTGGGTGCAGCTGCAATTTCTGCGAGGGGGGGGGGGGATATGTAAAAATCTACCCAGAAAAAGCAGTATTTGAGGAGTGCATGCAAAAACATGTTTCCGCAGTACCATTATTGGCACCCCAATTGCAGCCAGCAAAAATGCATGGCAAAATGTGTGAAAAATGCTCCAAAACACATGATTAACAAAAGTCTTTTTGACCCCAGATCTCTCCATTTAAGAGAACCTGTCATACTAATTTCTATTACAATGAGTGTTTACATTCCTTGTAATAGGAGTAAAAGTTACATAGTTACATAGGCTGAAAAAAGGCTCAAGTCCATCCAGTTCAACCATAAAAAAAAATAAAGAAATAATAAAAAAGTGATTAAAAATAAAGAATGGACAGTGTAAAAATCAAATCAGAAAAAAAAATAAAAGCAACCCTCCTATCCCTCCATGCGTGCAGAAGTGAAAAAAAAAAAAAATACCAGAAAATACTACTTATTTAGCGGGCAATTTTTTAGGGAAATGGCTGGTGTTGACGCTTCATCACGCCACCATGGTTGTTCTGGTGTCAGGATGATTGAAGCACATTACTTCTATTATTATATTGTTATACAAAATGAGTTCAACTCACCATAATGCAGAATCAGTGTGAGCCCCAAATGTGTCACCTGCCACAAGTTACGGATTTTTATATATATATATATATATATATATATATATATATATATATATATATAATTTGTAGTGGTATATCGTTTTCTACAATTATTATCGAATTCTACACCATGTCACCTGCCACACGTTACAGAGTGTCACTTCCTGTGTCCCAGGCAGCAGAGAGATGATGTAATCTCTCTGCTGCCCATGGCTGCCTGCACAGTGAGTGAGGGCAGAACTGCAGGGTGGGCACCGGGCGGTGAGAGATGATGTCATCTCTCTGCTCTGCTGCCCACTGATTGACCAGCTCACCCACCCAGCCTCCCAGCTGCGTCCGCTCTCACTAGAGTTGCCACCTCATCCCTTTAAACCCGAACACATATGAATTAAACAGGTTCTGAGGCTAATTTAATGCAGGTAAGGCACCAAGTGAGTTTAATTGCCACTTTAATCAGCCACAGAACCTGTGTAATTCATATGTGTTCGGGTTCAAAGGGATGAGGTGGCAACTCTAGCTCTCACCCACCCGCCCAGCTGCCCATCTACTCGCACGGTCAGTGTGACTGTGTGAGTGGACAGGCAGCTGGGCGGCTCACCCACCACACCGCCCGCACAGTCACCCGGCCACAACCTATATTTCGAGTGGGGGGCATAGCCCTGTTGCCCCCCCCCCCCATCTGCCCCTGCACACCACACATGTGAGCTATTGTTGCGAACATTGGAGTGAGAGCAATAATCTTCATGCTAGACCTCCTCTGTAACCCTAAACGGGTAACTTGTAAAGGCGTTTAAAGCGTCACTCATGGTGATTTTTTAAGTACCAGAGTTTTTTGCCATTCCACGGGTGTGCGCAATTTTAAAGTGTGACGTGTTGGGTGTCTATTCGGCGTAACATCTTTCAGATTATACAAAGAAATTGGGGTAAATATTGTGTTTTTACTTAAGAAAAAAAAATTGAGATTGAAAAACTGCTGCACAAATACCATGTGACTTAAAAAAATTGCAGCAATTGCCCTTTTATTCCTTTTAGGGTCTCTGCTAAAAAAATAAATGTTTGGGGGTTAGAAGTAATTTTCTAGAAAAAAATGCTGCTTAAGCTTGTAAACAAAAAGTGCCAGAAAAGGCTTGGTCGTTAAGTGTTTAAACAATACCTGGTGATCCTGCCATGAAGGTTCAGGCGCTACCTGTTATAGTTGGACTATGTGGTATCTCTTTGTGGTGTTACCCTGTCCTACCAGCTTCTGATGGAGGCTACAGGTGGCCGTTTTTACATGGTCCACCATTGTAGCCATCAGGAAATCTGACCTAAGAATTGCCTTGCAGCCATCTGTGGAGTGCATGTAGTCAGGAAGTGGTTGCAAATAGGCTGCAGGAGATCAGCAGCACTGAGATGGAACAGAGGATGCAAACAAATTATTGTTCCTCCTTTGTCAGCACAACTGATGTAGAAGTGAATAAGGGAAGCCCTGGTAGTGTCACGGGGGCAGAGTTATTTCCTGCTATGATGTAATAGCAGGGAGGAGGGGCCACACAGTTGTACTTGTGGATAGTCAGCACATAAGTTTTTATTGTCAGATGGTTGTAGAATTTGAAAAATGATAATGTGCTATTGTCCGTGAGAATCGCAGATAGAAAGGCTGCATCTTCTGCTTTAACTCTGTGATGTGAGATGTGCTTGCCTTACTCATCTCCCTGCACCATATTGTGAGGGTGGCTCATAGTCATGGGATTGAAAGTGAGGAATTTACCAATTATAGACTGAATGAGTCACTCAGGTTGCATCCATTCTATGCTGCAAGCCTCACATTTCCTGTCATTGCTGTCACATCAGGGATCTCAATTAAAACTGAGCTTCTCGAGTTGCCGAATGGAGTATGTTAGAGCAGCCGAATGGTATGTTTGTCATATGTGCTGTGCCTGTAAAACTTTGCATCGTGGATGTGGTGTTTTTTTTAACAGTCCATTATTTTGCCAGCTTACTTTAGACATCATACTGAAAGCATGCTGGCTACCTCAGTCAGTATTCCAAATGGGTTTAATACTTCAATCAATGATGATTTTATTGTACTTGCTAAAGCAGAGTGATTGTGTAGAGAAACGCTGGGTCCAAAGGTTGTGTGCATAGATCTGTGCGCAGGTAGCCAAGAATTGAGTCATTTCTACATATTATACACATAGACACACACACTATACTGAAATTGGGAACGTCCTTTTCTTATGCCCCTTTGAGTGCTCTTTAGATCTGCATGTTAACCGTTTTTTTTTTTGCTACGTTTCATGTAACAGTTGCAATTCAGTTACTTGCCAGACTATATAAGTGCCTGTGTTCTTAAAGGTCCCCCCCCCCCCCCTGTAAATAGCCTGCCATTGAGGTGCGTGTTTAACTGATGGTTCATTTTTTACTCGCTGTAAAGCTTCCTTATGCCTCGTGGCCGTGATTTTTGTCTGCATGTTTCCTAGAAAATAATATTGATACATTTTACAATTCTTGTGTTCATTGTTTCTAGTTAAAATTATGACTGCAGCTAACAATTATAAAGTTTATTTCCACTTTGCAGCAAATTGGGACAACACCTACTTTTATATGTGTTTTATGTTTTTCTATTTACATAGCATAACTTCACACAAAAAATAAGCAAATGCTGCTTACGTTTTTAATTAATAATAAATCCTACCTAGCTTTCCCCTGCGTTGTGACGTTAAAGTATAACTAGAGGCAAAACGTGTTCTGTTTTTTTTTTTTTTGAATGAGAGGGATTAGAACACCTGTCAGTTTTTTTGTTCTGTCTGTGCCTCTGCGACCCAATTACAATAGTGTGGGTGCCGCTGCGCTCAGGCTAGAGGATTCAGCCCATAGCCCACCACTCCATGGTGTCTGTGATTTCGTTAGTGAGATTCACACTCTCATTGACAGTGGGGAAAAAGATCACACATTTTGGGTTGTTCCCACTGAATTATTGGGGGGGGGGGGGGGGGTCTTCTAATGGGGACTTTAGTTTTGGTGACCTGGGGGGTCAGCAAGGAATTCCCTAATTTGCAGGGATTTCCTCTCTTCCTGTATGGCTATAGGACAGGCAGTGATGGGAAATCTCTGCAATGGAACACCTGATCCCTTAGGGCCAGTTCACACCACATGCAGTCCAGTGCGTTTATTTTTCTGCATCAAAAATGCTTAGAAAGTAGGTTATATGGTTTTCAATGGCATAGTTCACACCAGTGCTTGCAGTTCCAGTTCCAGAAATAAAAGGAGAACATGCTGCATTTTTCCAGCACTGGACTGTACTGGAACTCTGTAAAAAGCATCAAAAACTCACGGAAACGCACATGAGTGCTGCCAGCATTGAGCAGAGGTTGAAGGGGTGGGGAATCAGCCTGTCAGTGCTTAGACCATATGCCGCACACTGCATCAGATTCGTCTGCATGTCGTCTGTCGTCCCAGAAGGAGGCCTCTTCTAAAGATGATGCAAAAGAAAGCCCCCAAACAGTTTGCTGAAGACAAGCAGACTAAGGACATGGATTACTGGAACCATGTCCTGTGGTCTGATGAGACCAAGAATAAACCTATTTGGTTCAGATGGTGTCAAGCGTGTGTGGCAGCAACCAGGTGAGGAGTACAAAGACAAGTGTATCTTGCCTACAGTCAAGCATGGTGGTGGGAGTGTCATGGTCTGGGGCTGCATGAGTGCTTCTTGCACTGGGGAGCTACAGTTCATTGAGGGAACCATGAATGCCAACATGTACTGTGACATACTGAAGCAGAGTATGATCCCCTCCCTTGGGAGACTGGGCCTCAGGGCAGTATTACAACATTATAATGACCCCAAACACACCTCCAAGACGACCACTGCCTTGCTTAACCACTTCAGCCCCGGACCATTTGGCAGCCAAAGGACCAGAGGTCTTTTTTCAATTTCGCACTGCACTACTTTAACTGGTAATTGCGCGGTCATGCAATTTTGTAACCAAACGAAATTTGCGTCCTTTTCTTCCCACAAATAGAGCTTTCTTTTGATGGTATTTGATTGCCTCTGTGATTTTTATTTTTTTGCGATATAAACGGAAAAAGAGCGAAAATTTTGAAAAAAAAAGAGATTTTCTACTTTTTGTTATAAAAAAAATCTAATAAACTCAATTTTAGTCAAACATTTGGGCCAAAATGTATTCAGCCACATGTCTTTAGTAAAAAAAATGCCAATAAGCGTATATTTATTGGTTTGCGCAAAAGTTATAGCGTCTACAAACTAGAGTACATTTTCTGGAATTTACACCGCTTTTAATTTATGACTGCCTATTTCATTTCTTGAGGTGCTAAAATGGCAGAGAAGTACAAAACCCCCCCAAATGACCCCATTTTGGAAAGTAGACACCCCAAGCTATTTGCTGAGAGGCATGTTGAGCCCATTGAATATTTTTTTTTTTAGTCCCAAGTGATTGAATAAAGACAAAAATAAAAAAGATTTTTTTTTTTTTTCAAAAAAGTTGTCACTAAATGATATATTGCTCACACATGCCATAGTTATATGTGGAATTGCACCCCAAAATACATTTTGCTGCTTCTCCTGAGTATGGGGATACCACATGTGTGGGACTTTTTGGGAGCCTAGCCGCGTACGGGGCCCCGAAACCCAAGCACCGCCTTCAGGATTTCTAAGGGTGCAAATTTTTGATTTCACTCCTCACTACCTATCACCGTTTCGAAGGCCATAAAATGCCAAAATAGCATAAAACCCCCCCCAAATGACCCCATTTTGGAAAGTAGACACCCCAAGCTATTTGTTGAGAGGCATGGTGAGTATTTTACAGCTCTCATTTGTTTTTGAAAATGAAGAAAGTAAAGAAAAAAAACATTTTTTTTTTCTTTTTTTTCAATTTTCAAAACTTTGTGACAAAAAGCGAGATCTGCAAAATACTCACCATACCTCTCAGCAAATAGCTTGGGGTGTCTACTTTCCAAAATGGGGTCATTTTGGGGGGTTTTATGCCATCTGGGCATTCCATGGCCTCCGAAACTGTGATTGGCAGTGAGAAGTGAAATAAAAAAATTACACCCTTAGAAAGCCTGAAGGCGGTGATTGGTTTTTGGGGTTCCGTACGCAGCTAGGCTCCCAAAAAGTCCCACACATGTGGTATCCCCGTACTCAGGAGAAGCAACAGAATGTATTTTGGGGTGTATTTCCACATATGCCCATGACATGTTTGAGCAATATATCATTTAGTGACAACTTTTTGTAAAAAAAATATATATATATTTTTTTTTTTTTTCATTATTCAATCTCTTGGGACAAAAAAAAAAAATATTTAATGGGCTCAACATTGCTCTCATCAAATAGCTTGGGGTGTCTACTTTCCAAAATGGGGTCATTTGGGGGGGGTTTGAACTGTCCTGGCATTTTATGCACAACATTTAGAAGCCTATGTCACACGTCACCCACTCTTCTAACCACTTGTAGACAAAGCCCTTTCTGACACTTTTTGTTTACATGAAAACATATATTTTTTTTTTGCAAGAAAATTACGTTGAACCCCCAAACACTATATATAATGTTAAAGCAAAGGCCCTACAGATTAAAATGGTGGGTGTTGCATTTTTTTTTTCCACACAGTATTTGCGCAGCGATTTTTCAAACGCATTTTTTGTGGAAAAAATACACTTTTTTTTATTTTAATGCACTAAAACACACTATATTGCTCAAATTTTTGATGAAATAAAAAATATGATCTTAGGCCGAGTACATGGATACCAAACACGACATGCTTTAAAATTGCGCACAAACACGCAGTGGCGACAAACTACATACATTTTTAAAAGCCTTTAAAAGCCTTTACATGATACCACATTAGATTCACGGAGGAGGTCTACTGCTAAAATTACTGCCCTCGATCTGACCTTCGCGGTGATACCTCACATGCATGGTGCAATTGCTGTTTACATATGACGCCAGACCAACGCTTGTGTACGCCTTTGCGCAAGAGAAGGGGGGGCAGGGGTGCTTTTTTTTTTTTTTTTTTTTTGTTTTTTTTTTTTTTTTTTATTTAGCTTTTTTATTTTATTTTTAAACTGTTCCTTCCATTTTTTTTCTTTGTTATGATTTTTATTGTTATCTCAGGGAATGTAAATATCCCCTATGATAGCAATAGGCAGTGACAGGTACTCTTTTTTTGAAAAAATTGGGGTCTATTAGACCCTAGATCTTTCCTCTGCCCTCAAAGCATCTGACCACACCAAGATTGGTGTGATAAAATGCTTTCCCAATTTCCCAATGGCGCGGTTTATATCCGGGAGGGGGGACATTCCCTCCCACTGCTTGTAAAAGCAGTCTAGAGGCTAATTACCCGCTAGAATTGCTTTTACATGAAAGCCGATCACTGGCTGAAAAGAATGATACCAAGATGATACCTAAACCTGCAGGCATCATTCTGGTATAACCATTCAAAGTCCAGCAACATACTGGACATATATTGTAATCTTTTTTTTTCATGCAGCCTCTTGGCTGAACGAAAAAAAGAGATTGATTGGTGGGTATGCCCACCATTAGAATACCTCCCTTCATCCACCCACTTCTAATGATGGGCATACATGCACCATTTATATATGCCGATGCATGGGGGCATCCTCCCGCAAAAGTTATGCCGTGTACACACGGTCGGAATTTCGACCGTATGTACGTGGCATTAGGAGCCAATCGCTCCTCCCCCCCCCCTGCTGCCCCCATGCTTCGGCATATATGCTCTTTTTTTTAACTGTGGTGGTGAAATCACCTCCTACAGCGTTGGAGTCGCGGCTTTATGTATCGTGGGAGCAAACGCTGTTGCTGTCAAGATAAATAAATCCGCGTTGCAACTGAATGGCGCACCTGAAAACAAAAAAATGCTTAACACTAAAAACACAGTAAACAAAATTACATACCTGAAAAGCAAGCATGATAAAACATGATAAAACATAATAAAACATTGCAGAATAGAATGGAGTAAAAAAAGAGCAACAATAGAGAGAGAATAGAGTGAGAGAGAGAACAATAAAACGACAACTATTTTATTTTTTTTTTTTTTTTGAGATTCACAGGTAAAAAAAGCTCCTGACTGAATCAAAACGCTACCACAAAAAAAATGTTAGCGATCGCAGGGATCAGGCCTGACTCTGCGAACGCTGCAGTTATGTGTGCTTAGTGTTTTGTAAGTGACAGTGATCGATCGATACTGCACTTGGGTGGGCTGGGCGGAGGGGGAAAACGCAGGTGCTAGCAGGTATCTGGGCTGATCCCGCTAACAATGCGGTTTTTTTTGGAACCCTAAACTGCTGGGACGCTAGTATAGATCTGATCAGATCAGATATTGATCTGTTCAGATACTGTGCCACTAAGGGAGGTGTATGCTTTGCGCGTGGGTGTTTGCGGTACTGGCACTAACCTGGGGCGACGCAGACCTTATTTGACCCTAAAACCTAATTGATATCACCCGCCGGGCGATCAGGGGGTTAAACCGTTATTGGGTAATAAATGGCGGGTGCCCTGACAGTATAAAAAACAAGCTAACTAACCAGCGTCACCCGTAACAGTAATACAAAAAAAAACTGGTTACCTAGCGACACTAATGCAGCGATCAGAAAAACGATCGCTTAGTGACACTGGCAAAAGGGGGTGAAAGGGTTAACTAGGGGCAATCAGGGGGTTAAAACCTTTATTAGGTAATATATGGGGGTACCTGACGCTATATAAAAACCTGACGGGGAACCTAAATAACGAAATAACTAACTGGCTAACCAGCGTCACCAGTGACAGTTATACAGTGATCACTGGTGAAAGGGTTAACTCTAGGGGCAATCAAGGGGTTAAAACCTTTATTTAGGTTGTAATATGGGGGTACCTGACCTATAAACCTATTTATGAACCTATATAAACATGGCGGTTACCTAAAAAAAAAAAAAATGGTTACCTAGCGACAGCAGTGACACTAATACAGCGATCAGAAAAATGATCGCTTAGTGACACTGGCAAAAGGGGGTGAAAGGGTTACCTGGGGGGCAATCAAGGGGTTAAACCTTTATTAGGGGGGGGGGGGTAGGGGGCTACCTTGGACCTAAAACTAACTGCCCTGACAGTTATTACAGTCACACTGACACTAAATGCAGTGATCAGTAAAAAAATGATCACTGCAATTAGTGACACTGTGACTGGGGGGGGAGGGGGTGATCTGGGGGGTGATCTGGGGGTGACAGGGGGGTGTTTTGTGTGCCTATGTGTACTGGTGTCAGTGTACTGTTGGTGCACTAACCTGTGTGTGTTGACAGCTCGGCGTTCCGGTCACATAGACCGGCGCACCGAGCGTGACATCACTTCCTCTGCCTGTGTTTTGATTGACACAGACAGAGGAAGCATCTGATTCGCCAGGAGCGATCGCGAGGGGGTGGCCAGAAACCACTGGCCGTCCCCTCATCCCGGATCGCTCCTGAAGCGATCCCGACCGTCCCCGCCGGCCGGGGGGGGGTCCGATCGGACCCCCCACGCGCCTGAAGAATGGCACGTACAGGTACGTGATTCTGCCTGTACGTGCCATTCTGCCGACGTATATGTACATGGGGCGGTCGGGAAGTGGTTAAGAAGCTGAGGGTAAAGGTGATGGACTGGCCAAGCATGTCTCCAGACCTAAACCCTATTGAGCATCTGTGGGGCATCCTCAAACAGAAGGTGGAGGAGTGCAAGGTCTCTAACATCCACCAGCTCCGTGATGTCGTCATGGAGGAGTGGAAGAAGACTCCAGTGGCAACCAGTGAAGCTCTGGTGAACTCCATACCCAAGAGGGTTAAGGCAGTGCTGGAAAATAATGGTGGCCACTCAAAATATTGACACTTTGGGCCCAATTTGGACATTTTCACTTAGGAGTGTACTCACTTTTGTTTGACATTAATGGCTGTGAGTTATTTTGAGGGGACAGCAAATTTACACTGTTATACAAGCTGTACACTCACTACTTTACATTGTAGCAAAGTGTCATTTCTTCAGTGTTGTCACATGAAAAGATATAATAAAATATTTACAAAAATGTGAGGGGTGTACTCACTTTTCTGAGATACTGTAGAATGTGTGTGTGTGTGTGTGTGTGTGTGTGTGTAAAAAAAAAAAAAAAATATATATATATATATATATATATATATATATATATATATATATATATATATAATATAAATTTTAAAAATGTATTTCACTTTATTTGCATTTGAAGGATTTACACAGTACCAATTATCTAGATTTAGGAACTGAAGAGGCATATAAAAAAAAATGAGTTGGGCAATCAAAGATGCTGTTAGTGTTAAGAAGCAGGATGGGTCTGTAGGCATTATGGCAATGACTGGATAAGAAAGTCTTTGGAAACATTAATGAAAATGTGTCTTGTTAATGTATGAAGCTGAATTTGTTTTCACCTAGAACAGAAATCACACTTCTTGTGTTTAATTTCAATGGCTCGATGAAAATAGTAGCTGTGACTGAACCCTGGCTGGCTTTTATACTTGTTTACAAATGGCTTGAACCTGAAACCTTCTTTTCATTGGTCTGTTTGATGTAGTCTTTATTCTTGTTTGAACTGCCTATTTTTCATTCTGTGGTTAGTGGTAAAAAGAACACATTTTACATAGAGAAGTGGAAGAATATTCACAAATGAAAATCCTGGTTATCGAAGTGTTTACATCATAATGATGAACTCCTTTAAATGGTTACAAATGATCTTCATTCAGTACATTTTGTAGACCGGATTCACATTTATTCTTTTGCATAGCATGTTTTTAAAGTATATTTAGACCTAAAATCAAAACTGTAATGTATTTCAGATTTCATTAGTTCCAGAAATGCAACGCCCTTGTCACTTTCTATGAGCTTAACTGAAATCTCAAGCAATGTTATCTGGATTGCAAGCTCTCATCTACAAACTACCCCACCTCCATGTAATGAAGGATGAAGAGTGGAAGCTGTGTTTGTAGTCCACATCAGGAGAGCAGCCTAGGTGTTAATGCTGCTTTTCCATAGGTACAGTGGATTGAGCGTAGCTACTCTAGGGGAGGAAGTCTTTTTAGACTTTAAGACTCTATTCATACTTGGCGTTTTGGGATCGGGCAGAATCGCTGCGATTTCTGCCCGCAATCACAATACGCAGATTCAGGTACCATTATTTTCAATGGCACATCAAATGCAGTCAGGTTTTGCTGCGATTGTCACGTATTGCCCAAAAAAGAGAAGGAGCTTCTTTTGGGTGACGAGCTTCAGGTAATGCAATTTGGCAAAATGGCACTGCGCTTTAATTGGAAATAATGACACCTGTGGTTTTTGAGATTGTGGTGCATTTTAAGATCGCAGGCAGAATCGCAGAAATTCTGCCGCAGTCCCTAAGTGCCAAGTGTGAATGGAGCCCAACAGTCCAAGCTGTTTGGCAAAAATGACAGAGGGTTAAAACAAACCATATAACACTTATAGGGCTACTTACAATGATCTGCTTTTATCCATTTATGTAAAACCTTTATTCCAAAAGTAAAAAAACAGTTTACTGTAACTGCTTATAAAGTGTTAGCTAGAGTTCAGCTTCAATTTGTTAATCAAGTCCATCTAAATCTGCTAGTCTAAAGGCCCATACACACGATCTGACTTTTTGACAACCAACATGCAAATTAGCTGTTTTGGACCAACATCCGACCGTGTGTACGCTCCATCGGACCAACTTTTTCCAGGTTTCATCAGACTTTTGTTGGCTGTGTGAACGGACCAACTTTCTGCCAACAAAAGTCTGATGGACCAAAGTCCGACGTGTGTACACAAAACCAACGGACTTTTGTACAAAATTACAAACACGCATGCTCAGAACCAATGCAAAAGATAAGGCAACAATATAGAAGTTGACCAAAGGTGGCGCTGGAGTATTCGAACGTCCTCTTTTGAAGTGTCGTCAGTACGTTGAAACGGCACTACGTTCATGTTTGTTGCCTAAAAAGTCAGATCGTGTGTATGCAATACCAACTTGGGGCCAACACCCTTTGGACAAAAATCCATGGGAAAGTTGGTCCACAGTCCGATTGTGTGTATAAGGCTTAACACTACCCTCTCCCAGGCTGACAATGCTGCTGTCCAAAGGTGTCTCTGTTCTTTATCTGGAGTGGAATGGAGATCATCGGGCGAAAGTAAAGGGGAAAGAAAATCTGAAAAAAAACTTGCAGACACCACATTTTAAAGTATGTGTAATACTTAATTAAAAAATAAAGTGATCACATGACCTCTGTTCTGAGCTGCATAGGGGGCTTCCAGATTTGGGGGTGGAGACTCCTTATGATGATGGGGACGTGGCAACAGCAATGCACTGATCTTCTAGGGAAGATCTCTGCAGGGGGGCATGTCAGCAGGAGGCCGGTACACTGATCTTCCCAGTAAATAGCTGTGGGAGTCGGGGGCTGCATCTGCCAGTACTTCCAAGTAGATTGCAAAGATGCAAACTGATCATACTGTAATGGATGTGATTATATGCCTGGTGTGGTCAGTTTGAGATAAGAAAGCTGAGGCACTGGCTGGATCACCAAGTTTTTTTTCACACAAAGGAAACAATGCAATGAGAACAGGATACTGATTCATGCTGTGGACAGAGATCAGAAATATTAAATGTTGGAGATGCTGTTTCCCCCGCATCCTAGTCGCATGACAGAGTGTGACCGTCTCTCAATAGAGCTGGTTCACACAGCTTCAGGGCGGCCGCGGTCCACAATGAAGACCGGTCCAGTGTGTCTTCTGGTCCAATTCAGGTGTGAATTCGGGCAAAAATTTGGATCTGAATCAGAGCGGGGATGCACCAGACCCCATGCTGTCAGCCATGGCCGCAGCATATGTGAATGGAACCTAAGGCAAATGTTTAATTCTCTCTAGCTACTCTTGGTACTCTCAAACCCCTGCCACACTGTACAGCCCGAGGCCCACAACGTTATTTTAGCCTGCAGCGCTTCAGAATCCGGAGTCTAATCTTCTATATTTTCTTTGAAGTATTAGCTAAGATGCTTCAGACTACATAAGATGAACAAATGATCAACTCTTAAACATGAAGAGACCAAAATGAACCTCTTAAACTTGTGTGTGTGTGTGTGTGTGTGTGTGTGTGTGTGTGTGTGTGTATGTATGTATGTATGTATGTATGTATGTATGTGTGTGTATATATATATATATATATATATATATATATATATATATATATATATATATACACAGATTGGGAAGTGATCTAGTGTTCTTGTACACTAGCAGTGCTCATATTGAGAGGAATTTTGTACGTGGGTTAGGTGGCATTTTTAAATATTTCGGTGTAATCTCACTGCATGTTATTACATACACGTAATCTGTGATATGATTTCTTGTTTATGAAGGCTGTCTTTTTCTATTAACTTATTGCAGAAACATGAATGTTAAAAATGTATTTTATTGCACTGTTGTCACAGGGTTTCATTAATGGACACTTCAGTGAACTTTGTCATTTTTAAATCTTTATTAACGAAGCAGAGTTGTAAAAGAGCACATGTTTTGCATGTACTTGATCATTGCATTTTTAAACATTTTGTGCCATCTTTCCCTAGTTTCTTATATGCCATGCATCACATCCATTCACCATACTGAAGAACTACATTGTACAGGGGGTCCCCGAGTTACGAACTCGTTAGGGACTGCCCGCCTGTACGGAAGTCGGAAATGTTCGTAAGTCGGCCGTGCATGCGCAGACCGATAAATACGGAGATTTCCGATGTTCCGTCTAATGCCGTTCTGCGCATGCGCGGCAAATTACGGACATTTCCGGCATTTTCCGAGGCTCTGTATGGCCGCGCATGCGCAGAACGGCCGGAACACGGCGAAAAACAACGAAAAATGGCGGAGGGTCCCCGCAGCGCCCCGTTCGTAAGTAGGGGTTGTTCGTAGGTCGGGCGTTCGTAAGTCGGGGACCCCCTGTAGTCACTTTCCAGGCCACAATGTCCATATTTTAGATGCAGGTAGACATTCATGACAACATCCAAATTCCTTTTTAAGGTTGTGTGTGTGACATCGGGGGTGGTTTTAGCTTAACCACTTCCAGACCAGCCTCGTTTTGGATTTTAGGTGTTTACATGTTTAAAACAGTTTTTTTTGCTAGAAAAAAACTTAGAACCCCCAAACATTATATATTGTTTTTTTTCTAACACCCTAGAGAATAAAATGGCAGTCGTTGCAATACTTTTTTTCACACCGTATTTGCGCAGCGGTCTTACAAGCGCACTTTTTTTGGAAAAAAGTAACTTTTTTGAATAAAAAAAATAAGACAACAGTAAAATTAGCCCATTTTTTTTTTTTTGGATTGTGAAATATAATGTTACGCCGAGTAAATTGATACCCAACATGTCACGCTTCAAAATTGCGGCCGCTCGTGGAATGGCGTCAAACTTTTACCCTCAAAAATCTCCATAAGCGACATTTAAAAAAATCTACAGGTTGCATTTTTTGAGTTACAGAGGAGGTCTATGGCTAGAATTATTGCTCTCGCTCTACCGATCGCGGCGATACATCACATGTGTGGTTTGACTACCGTTTTCATACGCTGCTCACGTATGCGTTCGCTTCTGCGCGTGAGCTCGTCGGGACGGGGTGTTTTAAAAATTTTTTTTTTGTTTTTTCTTATTTATTTTACTTAATTGTATTATTTTTTACACTGTTTAACCAGTTCAATACCCGGCCATAGTCATATGACGCCCACAAGGTGGATCTACCATCCTGGGTGGGCGTCATATGACGTCCTCGGATTCCCGGCCGCCTGGGGGGCGCGCGCGCCGCCGGCGGCGCGCGCGCGCCCGCGGCATCGCTCGGGACCCGGTGCGAGTGCCCGGCGGCCGCGATGTCCGCCGGGCACCCGCGATTGCCCGTTAAAACAACGGGACCGGGCGGGACCGTGGAGCTGTGTGTGTAAACACACAGCTCCACGTCCTGTCAGCGGGGAGGAGACCTATCATGTGATCCCAGTACAGAGGATCACATGATCGGTCTCCTCCCCTTAAGTCCCCTCCCCCTACAGTTAGAATCACTCCTATTAGGGACACACATTAACCCCTCCAGCGCCCTCTAGTGTTAACCCCTTCCCTGACAGTCACATTTACACAGTAATCATTGCAATTTTATAGCAACGATCGCTGTGTAAATGTGAATGGTTCCAAAAATGTGTCAAAAGTGTCCGAAGTGTCCGCCGCAATGTCGCAGTCACGAAAAAAAAAATCGCAAATCGCCGCCATTACTAGTAAAAAAAAAAAAAAATTCAATAAATCTATCCCCTATTTTGTAGACGCTATAACTTTTGCGCAAACCGATCAATATACGCTTATTGCGATTTTTTTTTTTTTTTTTTTTTTTTTTTTTTTTTTTTTTTTTTACCAAAAAATATGTAGAAGAATACGTATCGGCCTAAACTGAGGAAAAAAAATTGTTTTTTTTTTAAAAAATGGGATATTTATTATAGCAAAAAGTAAAAAATATTGTGTTTTTTTTTTTTTTTTTTTCAAAATTGTCGCTCTTCTTTTGTTTATAGCGCAAAAAATAAAAACCGCAGGGGCGATCAAATACCACCAAAAGAAAGCCCTATTTGTGGGAAAAAAAGGACGTCAATTTTGTTTGGGTGTAACGTCGCACGACCGCGCAATTGTTAGTTAAAGCGACGCAGTGCCGAATCGCAAAAAGTGCTCTGGTAAGGAAGGGTGTTTAAAAGCCCTGTATTGAAGCGGTTAAAAAAAAAAAAAATTGATCACTTTTATTCCTATTACAAGGAATGTAAACATCCCTTGTAATAGAAAAAAGCATGACAGGTCCTCTTAAATATGAGATCTGGGGTCAAAAAGTCCTCAGATCTCATATTTGGACTTCAAAGATAAAAAAAAAAAAAAAGTCATTTAAAAAAAAAATGACATTTGTAAATTCCCCTTTAAGACGTATGGGCGGAAGTGACGTTTTTGACGTCGCTTCCGCCCTCCTATGGTATAGAGATGAGTGGCGGCCATCGTAGCGTCACTCATCTCTATACACAGGCAGGGAATGGACCAGATCGCCTCCGCCACTGCCGACGGTTCCGGTAAGCGGCGGAAGGCACGGGAGAGCGGCGGGAGGGGGGGGGCACCTCTCCCGCCGCCGATAGCGGTGATCTTGCGGCGAATCCGCCGCGATGACCACCATTATCGGAAAGGGGACCGCTCACTGTGAAGAGGGATACCTCGGTTGTGGCAGCAGCTGCTGCCGTTACCGAGATATCCCTCTTCAAAAAAATGACGTATATATACAGTGAGCGGTCGTGAAGTGGTTAAAGGGTAGAGCTTACCAGTGAGCTGAGTCCATATGCTGTTTTTAAGGGCTTGTAGGCCCACTTTTATTAAAGAAAGAGAGAAAATGTCCAATAACAGAAGAGTTGACCACACAGGGGTTTCAGCTTTCCACAGCAACAATGTAAGTAAAACCAAAAATACCAAGCCACCTGGCTCTCTTTAGCAGCACTGCTGCTCAGACTTATGCTTCAGCCCTCTCGGCTCTTTAACAGAGTTCCTGTACACCCAGTACCTCAGCACTCTTTTCCAGCCCACAGGCTTGGACCCCCCTGTCTGCTCTGACAGACAGACCTGTGCAGACATGCACACTTCTCCCTTGCTTGCCTGGACGACTCCGGAGAGTGGAGCCCAGAACCATGGTCAAGTGTCTACAAATAGCCCAGCACACACCTGACCAGTCAGTATGCTGGTGGATCTCCAAAAACCTGGACCCAGGACTAGGGATTTCATCCGACCCGGATCGCTATGAAATCCTCGGGCTCCAGATCCCAAAACTGATTTTTGTAAACAATGAGGCAACTGAAAAGCCAGTTTCCTCCCAAATAAGCTGGAGCACCTCAACCTACCTGGTTGAGAATCCTCCGTCCAAACACTGGTGGGGTACCTCACTACCACTTATTTATTTTTATATATATATACTCATTCTGCCTCTGGCGTAGAGCTGCACGATTAATCGTTAAAAAATCGCGATTCAGCCCCCCAAGTGCAGAGCTGTCAAAAAAAAACCAAACTCAGCCAGCAAATGTTTTATCGGCAGCGATAAAGAAAAACAATGTATCTCTCCTTTCTTTTAGATCAAAGGGATGAATGTCCATCTGTAAATGAGGTCAGGTTAACCACTTGAAGACTAAACCTTTTTTGACGTGCAGCAGTCTTTCAAAATCATTTTTTTAGGAAATAATATATTTATATACAATTAAAGCAGAGTTGCACCCAAAAGTGGAACTTCCGCTTTTAAGCACTTCTCACCCCCTGACATGCCACATTTGGCATGTCATTTTATTTTTTTGGGGGGGGGGGATACCTAGTTTTGACAGGTACCCAGCTCCCACTGTCCCACTGTTCCGCTGTCGCCGCCTAGACAACTCCTCCGCTCCCTCTCCCTCCCCTGCAATCTTATGGGACACGTCCACAGGTCCCAGAAGATTGCCCAGCCACTGAGAAGGCGCAGCGCGACTCGTACATGTGCACCCGGCTGTGAAGCCGCAAGCTTTACATTGTAGCAAAGTGTAATTTCTTCAGTGTTGTCACATGAAAAGATATAATAAAATATTTACAAAAATGTGAGGGGTGTACTCACTTTTGTGAGATACTGTATGTTGGTACTGTGCCCACTTTGCTTGGTACGGTGTTTGTGTTGGTACCAGTGTTTAATTTTGACATCTAATTTTTATTTAGTTCTAGTCTTTTGACTAAAATGCAGTTAGTTGTATTTTTGTCGACTAAAATCCTAATGGGTTAAGTTAAATTTGAATGCATTATTTCTTTAGAACTGCAAAACATATACTAATTGGAGTAAAAATCTAATAACCTGTTTATTATTAAAGCGGTTCTGCACTCATTTCATTTAGTAAATCTCTTTGCCTTCCAAATCAGGCAAAGAGTACTAAATGAAATGTTTTTTTTTTTTACTTACCTTGTAATTGAAGACTTCCGGTCTTCTCCCTCTGCGGCGGCGGGCGGGGGTCTCTGCGTCGATCGTCGTCACGCCGCACTGTCTCCTGGGATCTGGTGTCATTGATCCCAGGAGTCAGTGCGGGCATCTTCCGAAATCTCGCGAGATTTCGGCCACATCTTCCGAAATCTCCCGAGATTTCGGCCGCATCTGCCGAAATCTCGTGAGATGTCGGCAGATGTGCCGTTACTGCGCACGCGCGAGTAACGGCGGTGCATGCTGGGCCATCAACAGTGCCTGTGGGGTTTCACATGCCCACAGGCAAGATGGCCCCCAGCACTAAAGAAGAAGACGAGGAACTTCAGCGGACGAAAACCGGCGGCGATCGAGATGGAAGATGGAACAGGTGAGTCCCCTAATAAAGGTAAGCATACTTTATATTACGTCCTTAAAAAAAATTTTTTTTTACAGAGTGCAGAACCGCTTTAATGTTATTGAGGTTAGAACATTCACTACAGACACAGATTTAGCCGTTGTGATATTAATTAAATGTAGTTTTAGTCAATCTTTTGACTAAAATACCATTTAAATTTTAGTCGTATTTTAGACTAAAATAGTCAAAACGCGGTGCGATTCCGATGTAGTAGTGTTTTTGTATTCGGCTCTGTTCACACAGAGGCTTTTTGAATCGTGGATTTCAAAACCCACACTTAAAATGTCAAATCTCACATCAGCATGTTCAGGTGCCCTTCATTTCAATGGCACCTAAAAATGCGGTGCGATTCAGCCTTGATTGTTAAGCGACAAATCGCGCTGCAGTCCCGCAAACCAAATTGTGCGACGTGTTGTCCAAAAAATGGCTCTGGAACTTCTTTTGGGCATCGGAATCGCACGTATTTTTATTTTTTTTTATTTTTTATTTTTTGGTGCCAAAAAAAAAAAGCTCCTGCTCCTTTTTATTGAGACAATCACTGCAAAACCGTACTGCATTTTAGGTGCCATTTAAAATAATGGCACTTGAACCTGCGTTCTGCTGTGATCCTAAAACGCCAAGCTGTGAATGGAGCCTTTTCTGCACTGTCTTTCTGTAGTCTCTTTGATGCTGTGCACAGCATTGAGGCTGTTGCTGCGCCAACTGTACAGGGTATGGCGCATGTGTATTGGTTTTTGTGGTGCCCACTGCACTGGGGGCATGTGCTGTCACATTTGTACTTTGTTATGCTCCTGTGTGTGGTGGTGTTTATGCAAATTGATGAAAAATCTAAAGGTGTGTGTTTTTTTTTTTTTTTTTTTTTTTCTGTTGTCAGATGTAACATGCAAGCAAAGCTATCTGTTTTGCCCTGCATGGCAAAACATGGATTCAATTTTAAGGCTTCATTCAGGCTGGCATTGACACCTGTTCTATGTGCAGGCCACGCTTGGTATTACACCTGCATCTACCCTATACTGTATGCAGGCAGGCTATAGAGTTGGATGAAGGTGTAGCCGCTGCATGGACACGGATACATATCAAAATTTGTGATGCATGCAGAACACGCACTGCCCGTGTTCAGAATTTTGATGTGCAGCTTGGGTGGACTCAGGAGCAATAACCAATGGGCCTGGGCATGGAATGGGTATTTATACTCGTTTTCTGTGAAGCTTTGTTTTGGAACCTCTTAGTATTACGCTAAAATAGAAGTGCATAGCAGACAGACAAAATCTGTTCTTCTAATTCAGTTATCATCTGTTTTTTATTTGGCTTGTTTGAGTCTTCCCTGTAAGTAGCAATAAATCCCTAAATCGTGCCGTGACTGACTGACTGACTGTCTCTCACACAGGATCTGAGCAACAGCTGTCCTTATGGGTTGCCTTTAATAGAGGAAGTGGGGCCAACACCCTTCTTAGACTTTTGTGCAGAAAAATCTAAGCTTTGGTGACTCTACCAGCTAATGCCAGTTTTGGATGATGTTGGCAACTATTTATACTGTTCTCTTTAGGCTGGTACACACGGGCCGAATATCAGCTAGTTCAACAGAAATCTTTGGCCCATGTGTACAGCTGTCCTTTTGATAGAAGGCTGTATGAGGGACATGCTCTAAAACCAGCATCCGACCAGCGCATGCAGCCAATGGCTGTGAACATTGATTAGTGTGTTCTTGTGGTAGGACAGCCCCCCTTCAACACAAAAGCACAGTGGGATAGATCACTGTACTAACATCGCTTGTGAAGCACAGCAATCTTATTAATTAATAAAAAAAAAAAATTTAGTTCGGCCCGCTGGATTGAACGTAGAAAAACTGAATGTGTACCAGTCGTAAGTATCTGATGAATTATCAGTTGCATGCATTATGTCCTGTCCACAGCATTGATCATACAGTGGCTATAAAAACTCTACACACCCCTTTAAAAATAGCAGGTTTTAAGGATGTAAAAGAATATGACCAAGATAAATCGTCTGAATTTTTTCCACCATTAATTTGACTTCTATTCTGTGCAATTCAATTAAAAACAAACCAAAATCTTTAGGCACTTTAGCCCTAGATTATAAAAAAAAAAGTGTGTGTGTGTGTGTGTGTGTATATAATATATACATTTTTATTTTTTGTACTATTAATGGTGGTAAATGATGATGACTTGTAATGGGATAGTGCCGCGGACAATGTGACACTAACTGACGCTGGGAGGGGGGGACTGCTAATGACATCAGTCCAGGCTTCTGTCCGACTAGCATGCTGGAAAACCAGCTTCTGACCGGCTCCTGATGACAGAGAGGGCTGATTGGAGTGTTGTGGTGGAGTGATGTCCCCCTGTCACACCACAACAGCTTAGCGGGGGGAGATCGCTGTACTAATGTCTGATCGTTGGTACAGTGTCTCCAAACTTTTTTGGTGTGTGTGTGTGGTTTTTATTTTTAATGTTTTGGTATTGTACAAGTTATAGGTCACATTAAAGGTGGTGGGGGGGAAAAAAAATTCAGTAGTCATTTTATCTTTGGTCTGAATGTTTTACACCTCAAAAACCTTGCATTTCTACAGAGGTGTGTAATGACTTTCTATACCCACTGTAATACTGACTGTCCCTGTTGAAATGCAGTCCCCACTACTTCTCTGTGTCGCTGAGAAATATCGTTCTATCTCACGTAAAAGGAAAAGAAAGTTTAAAGCCAGGAAGTTGACTGAAGTAGGGGAAACGGAACAGAGTTATTCAAGCACATCACTGTAGAGCTGTAGTATTTGGGCTGGCTGACCTCTTGCTGCTATAGAGACTGTCTGTAGGGAAGACCCTGCAGCTGTGTTAGGCAAAGCCTCAGCCCAGAAATAAAAGAGAACATGGACTTAGGTGTGGCCGCACTAGATTTGTTGCTCTGATTTTCTGGTATGTATGCTGCAAAACTGACTAACCATGATCTGTCCTTGCCTTTTCATTTCTTTGCATTTATTTCACTTTTCTTTACATTTTAGTGTTAACTTTACTAACTGTATCAGCGGTGCCATTCATTTCATTATTTTTACGCTGGGAAAGGTTGAACGCAGTCACAGCTGTAGAGAATAAATCTCTATAGATGGCTGCTTTCTTCTCTGCAGGGTGTGTCAGATACTTACCACTGATCTCCTATTAGGAATAACTTCAGGGTGTGTGTGTGTGTGTGTGTGTGTGTGTGTGTGTGTGTGTGTGTGTGTTTTTTTATTTCTTTGTTTTATCAGTAAATTTTGTAAAGGCTCAGTCTGCTTTAATTCTATAACATAAAAAGACAGCGTTCTATAGAGTGCTTTACTTTAAGTATTTTTTAGATATAGATGTACTTCTGAAACCTTTCGGGGTCCTGTACGATGTGTACTAACTATTATGGGTGTATCCAGAGGAAGTGTGTGTGTGTGTGTGTGTGTGTGTGTGTGTGTGTGTTTTTTTTTATTTTTATTTTTTTTAATGTTCTCGTTGCCACCAAAGAACTTGCTGGAGAGGCCTAGACTGATCCCAGCATCTTTAGCACTTGTATGCATGGCTTTAGCACACAACATGCCATGCTCTACTGATATTTAGTTATTCAGTGTTCTCACATAGAGCCAATAGTAGGTAAACTTCTCAGGCAGGTTTACTGAACCATGTGAAGTGCATTATATAAGGTCTGCTTGTTCTGTGACAATTAAAGCCAAGTGCAGATTGGACACAGGGAACCCTCTGAACACATTTAAGTGCCAAAAAGAAGACTGTCATTACAAAACCCAGACTGTTTAGATCCTGTCTGTAGTTTTAGGTTTATGGCTTGAGCAGCTAATGTGCAATTGTCTTGTAGCACGTTTACCATCCATGTTAAATAGTTTGCTAAAGGACTGTGTATCGTAAACAACTGCCATTCTTACTTATTTTTTTTATTTTTTTTTTTTAAGCCCATCTCTGGAATTCTTTCCGGTGGGTTCCTTCTGGTGTCCACGTCACTTGTGAGACCTGTATGTTTCCTATTGACTTTCCAGCAGCTTTCCTTTGGCTTTCCAGCGGCAAAGTCCTCTCAGGATCCAGATAGGTGATGTCAGTGCAAGGGGGCTGTAGAGGGAGGTGATCTCGGGCGTATCCGCAGTGCTGGATTAGCAATCCCTCGCACCCAGAAACAATACCGCAAGGGACCTGGACCGAGAACTTGGGTAAAACGCCCTCCAGAATAGGTTAGAGGGGTGTGTGGTGGTGGGGGTGTCATACATTGCCCAGAGTGGAGCCCTAACAATCCGTTTTTTTTATTTATTTATTTGTTATCTTTTTTTTTTTTTTTCATCCACATCCCAGTCTACATGAAATCTAGCGATTGCTAAACTATTTTTCTCAGGGCAAAATTTTGAATGGTGACAACAGCGGGTTATGCCTGTGTAATATGTTTGCTGAAACAGCGACTTGTAGTCTTCATTGGGAGCTCATGTGACAGGGAGGAATGCAGAAGCGTATTTGGGATACAGAGAGCATTGCTACCATTTCACAGGAAGGGCATACAATGGACTTTCATGGCAGGATCTCCACGTTGTATTTTAATGCAAACTGCATGTTTAAAAATGTTGTAAATGACTCCACCATGCATTTTTATTTCAGGCCAGATATGTCTCTTAAGGCCCATACACACGATCTGACTTTTTGACAACCCACATGCAAATTAGCTGGTTTGGACCAACATCCGATCGTGTGTACGCTCCATCGGACCAACTTTTTCCTGCTTTCATCGGACTTTTGTTGGCTGTGCGAACGGACCAACTTTCTGCCAACAAGTCCGACCGTGTGTACACGAAACCAACGGACTTTTGTACAAACCAATGCAGAACCAATGCAAAAGATCAGACAACAATACAGAAGTTGACCAAAGGTAGCGGTAAAGAGCAGAAAAACCAAGTGATTTGGTGAAAGTTGGCTGAAAAAGTCCTGCCGTGTGTATGCAATACCAACTTGGGGCCAACGCCCTTTGGACAAAAATCCACGGGAAAGTTGGTCCACGGTCCGATCGTGTGTATGAGGCTTTAGACAGATTGATGCCCCACTTGTAGATCAACAAGCCACTGATAAGAAGGGCCTTATGCTCTCTATAGGTCGCTTTTGAACCGTTCCCAAGGTAACCTGCAGCTTCCAGGCAGGACAGGCTAGTCTACAAACATTACGGCCAAAGATGGAAAAATTTGACAAGTGTTTGTCAAATTTGTCACAACTTTTTGTTATCCATCATGCACACTGTATGCCCCTTTTTTAAATTGCATAGTGTCGTAGAGAAAGCCCGGCCTGCCCAAGATGTGTTGCTTATTCTGCTGATCACTTCCAGAAGTTCTGGAAATGCCCCAAACTAGTGCGTTACTGGAATAGAATAATGTTTTTAAATCGGGCATTTCAAGTGGTTTTACATTATGATCCTTTGACCTGCATATTGGGGTTCTTGGATGGACTATACATGCCCCATGCTCGAACCGCTATCTCTAGACTATTGTTTCTGGCTCGTAAATGTGTTTTGCCAAACACATTGCCATTGCCCCAATGCCCCCCACCTCTTGAGTAATGGTGTGCACAGGTTAACTCTACCCTGCTTAACCACTTGCGGCCCGCCTACCATACATTTACTGCGGCAGGGTGGCCACTCTGCGTCAGATCACCTACCTAGGATGTGATCTGACACTTCCAGGTCTGAGGCTTGCCTGCCGCTGGCGACCAGCTCCTACACACAGTAGGAGCCCAGTGGCGGGTACTGCGGACTTTGTCTGCCAGCACCCACCGATGCCACAGGCAGAACGACAATCTGCATATATAAACAAGGCAGACTGTCTTTCTGTCAGAAGAGACGGTATTGATCCTGTGTTTCTGCAAAGCAGGGACATGGATTTTTGCCTCCCCCCCCCCCCCCCCCCCCCCCCCCCCTAGTCAAAGCAGCTCCCCCCGCAGTGGGTAAGCACAACCTAGGTACAAAGTTAACCTTTTGATCACCCCCCCTGATGTTAACCCCCCTTCCCTGCCAGTGTCATAAGTACGGTGACCGTGCATATTTTTTAGCACTGATCACTCGATAAGTGTCACTGGTCCCTGAAAAGTGTCAGGTGTTCGATTTGTCCACCCCAATATCGCAGTCCTGCTATAAGTCGCTGATCGCCACCATTTACTAGTAAAACATTTTTTTAAATATCCCATAGTTTTGTAGACGCTATAACTTTTGTGCAAACCAATCAATATACGCTTGTTGGGATTTTTACTTACCAAAAACATGTAGTAGAATACATGTTGGCCTAAATTGATGACGAAATTTGATTACACAGTGGTTTGGCAAGCATATCGGGTGTTTATAGTAGTAGGATGGCTTAGAGTTGTTGTTTTTTTTTTTTTTTTCATTTTTATCTTATTTTTATTTTTGTTCTCTGGTTTGTTAGTGTACATTGGGTATTCCTTACTACAACATTGTTTAATCAAAGTAAGAACATTCTCCTTGGCTTGTAATATTTGTCTGATTCAAAAATCCCTAGATGCCTCACTGTTCCTCATCGATGACAGTTTTTACTTTGTAAATCTTTTGAAATTGCTTGCTAACACCTGAAATATGTAAGGACAGTAGGACACATGTACTGTTGTGTAGTTTTTTTCTTTGGTAATTTTTTTTTTTTGGGTCGTATGCAACATGATGAAACCTTTAATAAAAAGTTATTTGAAAAATAAAAATATTGTGAATCACTTTTGAAATTAACATCTTAATAACGTGATCTCCATAGACCGTTATTAGTTATTGCTTGGTCTTCATTTGGTTAAAACAAACTCGCAGCTGGAGTTGATCATGACCTTGTTACTGTTTTCTTTGTCTGGTGATGAGCTTCTCAGTGATCTGGGCAGCTGGGAAGGGCCCCCCGCCGCTGATTGCAGTGATTCCTGGGCTCACCCGTCCCTCTGAGTAGCTTGGGAATGCAGTAACATCCATTCCCTGATCTCCTAGGCAATGGATGAACATGAAGCGAAGAGCATTTTGTCGCCTTCCGTTTCAGTTGTTTTATTCCCAAGCTTCTGTAGCTGGGAAAACAGCTAAACAAGCAGGATCTGAGCTTGATTAGCTACAGTGGAGGGCAGAGATGACATTCGGGGACTGATAGACCCCCTAATGTTCCCCGTCTAATAGCAATAGTTAAATGAGTAAAATAAAATCGAATTTATATTAAAATGACATATTATATATATATATATATATATATATATATATATATATATATATATAATATGTCATTTTAATATAAATTCGATTTTATTTTACTCATTTAAAACTGCGCTAGACACTAAACAAATTAAATAAAAAATGAATGTAGCAGCAACACCAAGTGCGATATAACACAAAAATAATGTAAAAATATATAAAGTTGCGCTTAAAATGAACAAAATTTTAATAAATTAATCATACTATTGTGATAGTAGACAGTACTCATTTTAAGCGCAACTATATATATATATATATATATATATATATATATATATATATATATTACATTTTAAAATGCACACACAAATGTAAATTACGCACATAGGGCTCACAGATTGTTTGTTTGTGCGCGGTTAAGTTACATTAATGATTTTTTTTATTTTTTCCCCATTTTATCTAAAAAAAAAAAAAAAAAAAAAAAAAAAAAAATTGTCTTCAGTTGTCTGGCATTTCATAGAAAAGCTTGTCTAAACAAGTGCATTTTCTGAAGTTCTGCATCTGAAAGTGAAAATCTTTGGTCTTATGCAACTGAGCAGTATGTTTGTGGGGCGTTTTTTTTTTTTTTTTTTTTCTCTTTCTTTCTTTGCATCAGAAAACGCCTACTAGTAATTAACAGGGAAATATTAAGTGAGGAGGAACCTAAGGGGATGTTTGATATGATTGCAACAGATGTTTCACAAATTTGCTTGAACTGCCAGTAACAACTAGTGATACATAACCCTGTTTGTAAACGGACAGCCTCTTGCTTGAACGCGGACTGTGACTTTGTTTTAGGTCATAAAATCGAAGGCAGGAAGGTAGTCGACCAAAGGATTAACTAAACCCAAATTGTGCATTATTGTTTTCTGATGAGTCTGCAGAGCATTGCACCCACAATCTGTAGATCGCGGGTACATTGTCGAGCTCCTGCAGACTTTGTCTCCAGCTTGCCTGCCTGTACCTCCATAGAGACAGACAGTTACAAAGCTGGAGAAGTGTTGATGAACTAAGAGAGCTCTCATCAGTACCCTTGCAGTTAATTCAGCACTACAAGCCGTATGCTATGGGGGAAGATGGGACTTGTAGTTTGTTCATTCAATCTGATTGCTGTGAATGAATCATGCGGCTGTGTGGGCTGAGCCCCGCACAGCCCTACTGTTTGAGAGAGTCCCCTGCCTGCTGTCACAGGTCAAGGATTGGGGGGGGGGGGGGGGGGGGTAGACCAAGAGCATGTTACACATTACCTCCTAAATATGGGGTACATTTATTTATTTTGTTTTCTACAGGAGCCTGTAAAACATTGCACCCGTGATCAGTGGATTGCAGGTACAGTGTTAGGCTCCTGAAAAAATATACTTGGAGCCCTTTCACACTGGAGGCATTTTTCAGGCGCTACAGCGCTAAAATTGGTACCTGCATAGCGCCTGAAAAAAGCGGCTCCATTCACTCCAGTGTGAAAGCCCGAGGTGAGCTGGTAGGATGTCAGAAAAAGTCCTGCCAGCAGCTTCTTTGGAGTGGTGAAGGAGCAGTGAACTCACGCCCCCCCCCCCCCCCCCATTGAATTCAATGGGGCATCGATGCTATACTGCCGGCATTTTGTGGGCAGATTTAACCCCTTTTCGGCCACTAGCAAAATAGTGCCGCTAAAATGACGCTAAAATAGCGCCACTTTACCGCTGACGCTGGTGTGGGCACAGTGTGAAAAGGGTCTTATATTTATGTGCAGTAAATCCACATACAAAAACGCATATATAGTAATGATAATTTGGTGTCCATAAAACACACCCAGGAATAATAAATTGTTTACGTGAACTTCAAAAAATTTGTGTCCAAAACAATAAAAGGGAAAAAAGATTCTCCTTTTTTAGTCCTTTTTTTAAAAGTGGAGTTCCACCCAAAAATGGTACTTCCACTGTCCCGATTCCTAACCCCTCCCGCCCCCCCGTGTCACCTTTCAGGGGGGAGCAGATACCTTTCGAATACAAGTATTTTCTCCCACTTCCGGCGAAAGATTGCTGCAGTATTCACGGCAATCTGCGCCATGTCTGGCCGCTCCTCCGTCCCCACCGCTGGCTTCTGGGAGACGCACAGGTCACAGAAGACAGCAGGGACCACTCGAAACGAGCAGCACGTCTCTCATGTGCAGCAGGTAGCCAGGCTGTGAAGCCTGATTCCCTTACTAGCAATGCTGGCGCCTCCACCTGGAGCTGAGGGACAGGTCAGATTCGGGTGAGGACATCGCGGGTGCCCTGGACAGATAAGTGTCCTTATTTTAAATCTCTGGGTGTCAGGAACACTTCTAGACAAAACACAAAGGAGAGCAGCTTAGTTGAACATCCACGGCTTTCCCTTCCCCCTGTCAGGATCTTGAGGTGGTTTTAGGAGTGCGGTCACAGTGGAATACTTATGCTGTACACTAGGACGGCTTTGCGCTCTTTTGTGTTTTGGTCTTACTAAAGTACAAAATGTCGTTGACATAATGACCATATGAGTGAGAATGTATTCAGTACTGTGAGCCCAGGCCGTGCAAGGCCAGCATGATGAAGCCGGTTAAATGTTAGGGTTATTCAGCTGGCAAGAGGTGATAGCGCAGGATTGATGGATAAGAATTTTCATATCCAGGTGCTGACAGTCTGTTTTTAGCTCACTTTATTTCATGCTATAGGATTTTGACCATTTCTTTTGTGAAATGCTTTATTTGTGTTTGAAGAAAGAACATTATAATGCCACAGTCAGGCTATTAAGCAGGGTGGATAAAAATCGATTTTATTTTTTTTGTCAGATTTTTTTAGATTTTTATCAAATTAATTGAAATGCTTACCAAAGATGTTTTTTGCTTTTTTTTTTTTTTTTTAAGATGCATTAATAATTTAGTTTATTCAGCATGGAATGGAGCTTAGTTATGTAGCATGAGGCTGTATATTCTGCAATATTTACATTTTTGGTAAACTCATTCAATGAATGCAAGCTGAGATAACTTTCACTGCATTGATGTATTCACATACTTTCACAGTGAGATAAAACAAAGTCCAGGCATATTCCTTTATCCCATTGTTTGCAAATCTACAGTATGTACACCACAAACTGTATGATTGTTTGAAGATAAATGCATCTATACCAGGCTCTAAGTGTGAGGAGGAAGGGCAAGCAGTAAAAATTAAAGTGAAACCTTCTAAGCGCTTATAAACATTTGTGATCTTTCTGCACATAGCTTGAAGTGCTTTATTCTTCCCTTGAGGAGCAAAATGGCAGCAGGCCGTAAAAGAGACCCAGTTTGGGAATATTTTCTAACCTGACAGCTTATTATTCTAAATAGGAAACTTTAATTTCTTCTATCACCTTCCAGGACGGCACACCTGAGATGAGGGTTCCTCCCTACAGGAAACACAATCAATTGACAGCTTGTTGTAAGTCCCCACCCTTCCCCTTGATCCCCAGTATTGGTTGTGATTCTCCAGAACACAGCAGCATGTTTGTTTTGTTTAAAGACTAAATAAATGACCAGAAGGGTCGGATGGTCCCCTGTTGAGACAGGTTCTAGGGAGGCCAGGGAGGGTTGAACTAACCTGCAGGCTTGTCCTTCTCGCAGGTCGCCCCCAAGGCTGCACCAGCACTCTGGCCACAGGGAGTGCATGCTATCGCTGCATGTGCATAAAACCCCGCCACCAGCTGCTTTCTTCATTGCCGGGAATCATCTTGCAGAAGTGCTGCACTCCAAGTCTCACTCTGGTACACGGCCGCATCACAGGAATTGGGCCGCGCTGGAGGAACAGCGCGACCAAGAAGTGTTAAACGCTGGGAGAACAGCATGGAGAGCGGCGTGGAGAGACAGAGCAAGGCGGCGGACAGTGGTCGGCTCGCTGTACTAGCCACACAAGCATTACCAGCAGCCCAGGACGCAGCCAACCTCCTAATGGAACAGGAGGCAGGGAAGGTGACTACAGCTGGGGACAGATCCATGTCGGGGCCCGTGAGTAGAAACCCCCCTTGGGAAGGGAGGAGGGGAATGGGGTTAGGGGTCTGAGAATTCCTGGACCGACCAGAACAGGCTGGGCTTCATCAATCACCCCCCCCCCCCCTCTCTCCAGTACAAGCCCGCAGTTAGGGGGAAGACAGAGTAAAATGACATGTATGTTCTATCTCCTGTCTTAAAGAATCCCCCGGCAGAACCCAGGAGGGCCCAGATAAACAGCCTCTAGCCGCTACAGAGCATAGCTCCTCAAAGAAATGTGGGTACTGTAAGAAAACACTCCCAAAGTCCCATTCAAAACCCTTCTGCTATAAATGTATCAATAAATTAGCAGGGAAAAAGGCTTCTACTCTGAAAACGTTTCTTTCATCTATGCAGACAGAAATGCTGGCAACATTCAAGTCTTTTCTTGAAGCTGTCAGCAGGCCAGGGTCCTGACCCAGAGAAGCTTGCCCCTAGAGAAGGCACATCCTCCCAGGAGGGGGACCTAGTGCTCTCATGCAGCCCTCACAGTCACTCCCTCTTGCTCAGGTAGAGGAGGATGGGGGGGATAGAAAGTTGGGTCAGACCACAGACCTTCAGCCGGAAGGTCCTACAAGCTGTGGTCCCACCCTGAAGGTAGGCCTATGTTTACTTGATTATCCTCTCAGGTGTGCTGTCCCGAAAGGTGATGGGAGAAAACCTACATTAGACTTACCGGTAACGGTATTTCTATGAAAATTCCAGGACGGCAGACCTACTTCCCACCCTATGTGGAGGGAAAAATGAGCTGAACACTATGTGGAGTGATTCTCCTTCTGAACCGGTTTGGGATTACTTTATTACAAACTGGGGATCAAGGGGAAGGGTGGGGACTTATACCAAGCTGTCAAGTGATTGTGTTTCCTGTAGGGAGGAGCCATCTCTCAGGTGTGCCGTCCTGTAAGGTTCATAGAAATACCGTTACCGGTAAGTCTTAACGTAGGGTTTTGTTTGCAAATATTAAAGATTGTAACTACCAGCAAGGAGGAGTCCTTGCATTTAAAGAGCACCTGTCATTTCAGATCCATCATGGCAGCGCCTGTTAGTGGGCATCCACTCACTGCAACGTCCCTCACCTTGTGTCATTGCTGCATCACCACCCGCCCCATTAAAGTGAATGGGTCTGTCGGTGAGTGAACAGCGGGTCAGAGGAGGAGCCACTGCAGAACAGAGATGACAGTTGCTCTTTAAAAATTATGATTTAAATCAAGCCTTTTCACCAGTGATTTAAATTGACTTGATTTTAAATCAAATTCACCCTGCTATAAATAATTGAGTCTTTCATGCTAAAAAAATACCTTTTTGGTTACAAAGAATGACTTGCCAGTTCACACCTGTCCAGGGCGGGGCATTGTGTATTGACAAGCACATTACTGAAGTGCACTTTAATGCATGTTATAGCGCATGGTGATGTCCTTCATTGAGAGAATTCCAACACTGCAAGTCACAATACATTCATTTAGTTTGACTGTCTTACAATGTAACTAAAGGCAAAACTCCCTCGGAAGTAGAGTTACCCTTTAAATTTCTGGTTGTTGGGCTTACCCCTACACAAATTATTGATTTATTTGTTTTTTTTATTTGATTTTTTTTTCCCCCCTTTTTCTTCTATTTTGTAATGCACTTTCCTTATCGTTGTTAGGGCTCTTATGAGGCACATGGGCAGTTTGACTCCTACAGCGTAAAAACCTGTCCTTTTTTGCTGCTCAAGGGAGGCACAGGTGCAGCGTATATGCCACTGCCAGCAGTCATTCAAAATCAATGATGGGCTGAAAAAGGGGATATGGACACTGTTCTGAGCGGTTGTGCTTTGCGCTAAAAATGTTGGGCGACGTACACCCCAAACTGTAAATTCCTGCTTTTGGGGCAATTGCATCTGAATGCATATGTACAAGTTTCAGCCTTTTATTGATTTTGATAGGCTGCAGACAGCAGCTGTATGCTGTACATGTGCTTCCTGGGCACCCAAGAAAGCCATGTTTTTATACTGTAGGAGTCCCTAGCCTATAGTACATTTTAGGCCCCTTTCACATGGGCGGACTGATCGGGTCTGCCTGTCAGTTTTTTTAGGGAGACCCGATTGGACCATCCATTGCCCCCCCGCTGACATCCAATACTACGCTAAAAACAGACGGATGGGTATCCGTTCCTCCATCTGTCTAGCAGATTGGATCAGATGGCAGCTTGGTGTAAACGGACAGGTGATCTGTTTACATCTGACAACCCATAGAGGACAGTGGGCAGTGTATGTGTCCGTTCTGCATAATTAGATACGGACAAGCCTTCCCCATGTTCAGTGGGGGTCAGTGTACAGATTCCGGGCTGAGCAGGTAGTCTTCTGGCGGGGTCCACCCCATGTGAAAGGGGCCTTATGCGTATATTTTTTTATTTATTTGTAATAGCCCTCTTATTTATAAAGAACACAGGGAGAACCCTTCCTGTCACTGCATGCATGGATTGAAGACTTTATTTTGTCCCTGATATAATCTCTTATGTATGTTAGCATTGCTGCCATTTTTTTTTTTTTTTTTTTTAGCTTTAAAGTACTGTATTATTTATTTATAACGAGATCAGCTCTTCTGCATTGCTTTTGAAGCTTGCTGTCAGGTCTGTAATTTGCATGAAAAGATCATATACTTCAGTAGAGTGTTGTCTCTTCTATTCCGTACATGTTTACTTTAATTTCAGTAGCTGTTCACTCCTTCTCTAGCCATGCTTACTGCATTATTGTCGTTCTTCTTAATATATATATGGTAGGTCTGTGAATCTTCTATTTAAAAAGCAGACTATGATTGGGTATGGTCAGAATCAGCTGACAGATGGCTCTTGTTTAGTGGTTTGTGCGGTAACCCCAGTAGAACCCTATGTGACCTTGTTTCTTTGGTTAGATCAAGCTCTGTACAGCTGCCTCTCAGTAGACATAATGCATGTAGGGTTTGCTGCACTGGATATTTCCTTGACCCTCATTTGCCATAATGTGTCAATGTGTTTTTTTCCCTAATTATGTGTGTAAATGGCCCGCGATGTGCTGCACATTAGGCACACAGTACAGTAGTTCTGTCAGCAGCTCTGAGTAACACCAATGCATTGTTGGTGTTGCTTAAAACATGACAAGAACCTGAATTCCAGCCTTTAGCATTTTTATCATACAAAATCTAAAACTTACATTGCTGACAAGATAAGCACACCTCTCCATAAAAATGAACCTAAAAAGACACATCACTGCCAATACAAAGCAGCAAATGCACATTAGCCCTAGTTTTGATTTTACACACGTAAAGCCAAAATTCACACTAATTCTGGAATTGCCCTTTTTTTTTTTTTTCTTTTATGGGCATTGCTCAGCACCTTTTTTAGCTTTGTCTACATTCCCAAGCTACCTGGCTGTTTCTGAAGTGTAAGGTGCCGAGATAATTGTTGAATTAAGTCTGTCACAAAATTTTTTTTTTGGCGCTGCCATCGCTGACTACTTCTGAAAGTACTGGTTCAGCTTTTAAGTTGGGTATACGCTAATAGAAATTTTTTTGGAAATTTTTTGTTTTAATTACTTTCACTAACTAGATTTTGTTATTAGAGGCGACAAATGTTTGTTTTCGAGTGACATTCAGCCAGTCATCAATGTGAGAATATTCATACAGATGTTCGAAAATCTACTATTGTATCAATAAAAAGGAAAATCTACTATTGTATAACTAGCTTAGGTCATTGACCCCCCCCCCCCCCCCTTCAAGTGTGTAGATCAGGAAAGTTCTCATCTGCAAGCGTTGTGATTGACAGGCAACTAGCGGTCAGCAGTGGCAGCCTCCATATTTTTCTTATGACAGGTTTCCTTTAAGTTTTAAGTTTATTTTTTTTTATATGTAAACCTAATCAGTAAAACCTCCTAATGTCATTTCAAAAGTCCTTTTCAGTACCTTCTAAATCCGGAATATTTATTAACCTAAAATGTTATAAGATGGCAATACTCTGTCCCCCATCTCCCAACTGTGCTTCAGCTTTGTTCCGCTGTCCCACAGGCTTTTGGCGGGGTCAGCATTTAAAGCGCATGGGAAACTATAGGTCATTCAGTTAGAGCCCAAACACAACTTTTTTTTTTCTGCACTTTACATTTTTGACGCACATTATAATGCATATTGCCATATGATTTAATGTGTTTCCATGAAAACCCATCAGGTAAAAAATGTAAAGGTGTGTAAGCCTTAGGGCTTACATCTAAGGCTGGATATGCAGGTTCATGGCCATATTGTGTCCGGGTCATATCCCTATAAAATGTCATTATCCCTACAGACCCCACCAGGCAAAGGCCCATCTGTTAGGAGGTAGGAATCGATTACAGGGTTTATTTTCCTGGCCAGTCTGTATTTTATTTATTTTTTTCAGACTGATGTTGGAGTTATCTTCCCAATGCACACTTGTGAATGCTGAGCACATCCAGATCTGCAGGTTCATGTCACCGCTTTTAGAAGTTTAAAGCATAGCTTAACTCAAAACCAAAAATTGTATATATTGCAACTAACCAATCATTAGATGCTATGGCTGCATTCATTTTCAATTTTTTAGGATTTTGTGTTCCTTTTTTATTTTCATCTGTTTATCGTGTCAGTAAGGCCCCATTTACATGAATGCTGGCACTCATACCTTGTGAATGAGATGTTTATTTTTGCATCCTTCCCCCGAGCTGTGTGCATAAGGTACTTGTACCCATACTACTTTGCGAATAAGCCATGTGTATTTGCACCTCCATCTGCCCGTTCTGCGTGTAGGTAGCCTGTGGAAGTTGATACAGGAGCTGGTGCACTGCCCTGAACACAGTGTACATGGGCTGCCTGCGTGCAGAACAGGCAGATGCAGGCGCAAAGACAAATCTCCTTTTCAGATCTAACAAGTATGTAGTGGGGCCTGCCTGATTGAGTGGTTTAACTAGGTCCTCATATTACATTGTTCTGGTAAATCTAAAGTGTATTGTACAAAGATCGTATGGTCAGAGTGCAATTGGTAAGCCCAATGCCTGGTACACACATTCAGTTCTTTTTCTTTCAACCGAGTGGGCTGAATGGGGGAAAAAAGATTGCCGTATGAACACAAGCAATGTCAGTACAGCAATCTCTCCTGTTGTGCCCCCCTTTCCCCATGCTGCTTCTTCTTTATACTTTTCACGTTGTCTGTGTCCTTTGATGGAGTGCATTATGTCATGTGGCTCATCTCGTGCATGCACCATATGACATTATATCTGTTTTAAAAAAAACAATTTTAACAAATGAATATAATGTTGTACGGTACATGTTTATGATGAACCGCATGACATTATGCACTCCATGTTGCAAATGCGCAGTGCAAAAATACTTTGAGATGTTGCAGATGAGGTACGAGATCTTCATAATGCCACTGATGAAGTTGCCTTCCCAGGGCCTTTGAGAAACCAGGAAGTGGACACAAGAGGCAAGTTAAAAAAATAAATAAAAATAAAAGATTTTAAGTGTTCTTATTTACTTAACTTTTTTGGTGCCAGCTATGAGTGTAATGTCACACACACACACTCACTATTCCATTTCTATTCACACTAAAGGGTGTGGAAGACAAATACACTGCCTCTGAGCTGATAATCATCATACATCCATCACCTAACAAATTAAACAAAAGCGGTGTTGTGTGGACACAACTATTATAAAATACATTTTTCATGTTTTAAGTGTGTCCAAATCCAAAAAAACAAACACAAAAAAATGTAAAAGCAAATTCCATCTCTTGCAAAAAATGTAATATATGTGGCCACGTTAGAACGGACCTTTTCCCTATTTGATTCAAATTTATCCCTGCATTCTGCTGATGTAAAATCAAAAAGGGTATTTCCCCTGATTTTACATCAGCAGATTGCAGAGATGAATGATAGGAATTTTAGTCAAATGGAGGAAAGGGTCTGCTCTAATGTGGGCACATTTTATAAAAAAAAAAATTATTTTTATTTTTTTGTGAAAGGTGGAATTTGCCTTTTAAATTTTTGGATTTAGATGCAATTACACATGAATATGTAATTTTATAATCGTGTTCACATAGCATTGCTTTTGTTAGGTGATAGATGTATGATGATTACCAGCTCAGAGCCCGTGTATTTGTCTTCCACACCCTTCAGTATGAATTTAAATGGAGTACTGTGTGTGATGTGTGTATAAATATATATTATAATTAAATAATTCCAAAGTTATCCTTGGACATTACACACATAACTGGCACAAAGCATACCTTTATGGATTTATTTGACATTACTTCTGTGTTCACAATAAATGAAATGAATGAAACTGCAGGTTTAGGATTCATCTCTGACTCGCTGATGAGGTAATCTGAAGCTTGGACCCATTTGTTAATGAGATCTGGAAATCTATTGTGATTATGTATGTGGTGTAGAACCTAGGGGACGAGTCTGCTTAATTATTAAGTAAAATTGTAGTTCTTGGTCCCTTGGGTCAATTTCCTCCCATACACTTTGAGAAAGCATGCCGAGCTGTCACTGCAAATCAAGTTATTTCTCTTTGGTATGCACCTAAACAGGTTTGACTGCTCAATGAAGTTTAATGAGTCTCTCTTTGTTTCCCATAAGAAATTGGCATCGCACCAACAGTAACATATGATTGGTATGTGTTAGCCTCTTAACTCCCCCAAAATCTATTTTCTGTGCTTGGTTAAATGCCTTACTCTTCTGACGACTTACTGTGTGTTTACTCTGTAAGGATTCTACACAATGGCTGTTTGCCAAGATATGATTTCAGGCTATAAAAATGGAATGAAAAATGGATGTGTGTGTTGGTTTTTATTTTTTTTATTTTTTTTTTGTGTGTGTGTTTTTTTTTTTTTTTTTTTTTTTTTTTTTTTTTTATTAAAAAAAATAAAAAAAAATAAAAAACAATTACTTTACATTTCTAAACCTATTTAAGGAACAGTATATAAATTCAAAGAGACAATCCTACCTAAGTGTCAGCTTTCACTTTTCAGGAGCCAAGTTTCCATTTAATGGCTCCAGTAAGTTAGGCGTCAGCTCTGCTTCAGGTTCACAGGCTTCATGGCTTGTGTGATTTGTTCTGCGCTACGTTTTGGGGTCTATATATGCATTTGTTATGATGGCTTCTTTGTTTGGGAACAGCAACACGTACCACTGGAGTACCTGAATAATTTTATCTT
This sequence comes from Lithobates sylvaticus, assembly GCA_028564925.1. Lineage (NCBI taxonomy): Eukaryota > Metazoa > Chordata > Amphibia > Anura > Ranidae > Lithobates > Lithobates sylvaticus. The sequence continues at coordinate 184,766,199 of CM053026.1, forward strand.
TTGGAACAGGCATTTGCCAAACAAAAATCATTCTAAATATTTGATCCTATCCTTATGTTAGAGTTGTGACAAGAACGCTTGCTGTATCTGTAGTATTGCAAATCTTCACTGAAGAGGTCCAAAGCATGATTTGGACCTTCAGGAGATGCAACCATATAATGTAATACAGGGCTCAAAATTTCAAGTCCTGAGCTACTAGCCAGGCCTTATTGGTTACTCACCACCGGTTAACCCCTAAACCCACCCTCATAAATTATCTCATGAAATGACAATGTTAAATGTTTTTTATGCAGAATTAAGTTGCAAAAATAAATATTAACATACTTAGCAGTGCCCATCATTTCCCGACTCCCCAGCCCATCAACGCAGTTTGAGAAATGCATGGGGATCAGAGGCGAGGAAGAGGAGAGCCGGCCAGATCATCACACAGAGTGGGGATCGCCTGCTGTGACATCTTTGATTTGAATTGCACGGCGCCTGCAGTTGCACATAGTCCCACCTTTTGGATTGGCTCCTATGATGGACATCGCATATCCTGGCATTGGACCAGTGTTCTGTCTATCAAAGGTGCCGGTCCAGGAGGAACTTTGTGTGACTGCGGGTGCCAGGAATTTCAAATTTAAAGCTGTCACACCCGCTCTGTGTGGTGATCCCACCGACTTTCCTCTCTTCCCCTGGCTGATCACTGAAGGAATGGCTCCCATTAAACCCCGCCTGCCAACGACGCTCGCCCCCCTCTGAGGCAGCCCCACACTCGCCCTCAAGCTTTTTTCACTAGCGACTAGAAATTTAGTAAATCCTTTTATTAAATACATAAAACCAAAAGTAATGCACTCACAAGCAAGAAAATTATGATCATGTCCCATTTGTAGAAACCAGTCCCAGTAGTTGGGCGTGAGCAGGAAGTAGCGTAGGCAGAAGTGATGTAGTGACATGTATATCCCATAGTTTGCAGGTGCTATAACGTTCGTGTTAACCAATCAATATACGCTTATTGGAATTTTTTTATTTTTTTTACCAAAAACCTCTATAAAGAATACGTATTGGCCTAAATTTGTAAAGAAGAAAAAATTTTTTTTTTTTTGGATGTTTTTTTATATCCGAAGGCAAAAAAAAATTATTGTGTGTGTTTGTTTTTTTTAAATTGTCAGTCTTCTTTTTTTGTTTATAGCACAAAAATGTAATGCAGTGGTGATGAAATACCACCAAAAGACAGCTCTATTTGTGGGAAAAAAATGACCCAAATTAAATTTCTGTACAGCATTGCATGACCCCGCAATTGTCAGTTAAAATAACGCAGTGCCGTATCGCAAAAAGTGGCCTGGTCATGAAGGGGGTAAATCTTCCAAGGTCAAGTGGTTAAATAAAATTAATCTTTTGGGTTTTACTGAACTATTAGAAGCGTTCTTTTCCTTTTTTACTTGATGACATTTGCTTACTGGTCTATGGGAAGCGGAGAGGTGCCTGGATAGGTGGAATAATGGATCCTGCTCTAATGCTGTAATTGCATATCTGAACCATAACTGGCAACTCATGATGTCGTTTGGAAGAGGATATAATAAGTAAACATGTCACTTTAATCTAAAGAAGTCATTTGGACTGGTCATATTCACTTTATGTAACATTTGGTGTGTTTAAGGACAATTATTAATTTTGTTGTTTACTCATTCACTGAATTTGTTTGAATATATTGTTTCACAGCGCTACTAATGATTTATGCAGGATATATTCCTATTATGTAATTGATACGTTGTTGTTTTCATTTTTTTTTTTTCTTCCTGTCAGAGCGCCGCTGATTCCTATGGAGAGATCTGGCGACAACGGACAGCATGTCGTTTTCATCAGATCTCATCCGATCCGCCAAGACGAATGGCAAACGTATCGCCATACGCCTGTTTTTAGATGATCGGATGGCAGACTGGTGTCAGCAGACACATCTCTGCTGACATCCGTCTACCCATAGGTGTCAATAGATGGCCTGTTCGGATCTGCCTGAAAAATGGACAGGCAGATCCGAGCGGGCCTTACAGTGTTAGTTGTTCAAACTCTACTTCGGCTTTTTTTTTTATTTATTAACACTTTAAGATCTTTAATTTCTTCTTGAAACCAGTTGTTGAGGAAGAATTGCTCTGTTGGTGTAAAATTGTATATTTGAAGATTTTTGTTCCTGTGTAGCAGGGCAGCCGCTCATCATGGGACCCTGAAGATGGCAGTAATGACTGTAGTAGAGGTGACTACTGCAGCGATTCTCTGTCTCTATAGTGGTCCCACAGGTATGGCATGTGCATGCTTACATGTACAAGAATGACCGATGAAACTATGCATAACATGCATACCTGTTGTTGAGCTTTAAAGCTAGTTTGGAATGTGTCTCTTTTTATTGTAGTATAAATGCCTTACAAGTATGAGGGCCTAGTTGTGAAACGCCTTCAAGTGGTATTTTCTTTTATAACGGGACATGACCTTGTCCTCTTGAACCCATACAGGTTTCAGTGCAGCAGGTTAATTATATAACCTTGTTTTACTAAAATTAAGATGAAGAAAATGCAACTTTTAAAACATTTCACCTAAAGACTAATTTCTCTTTTCACAATAAATAGAAAATGTTTTCCAATGCCATTTCTGGCCCAGCCATCCTAGTGTGCTTTTTTTTTCCTCCGTAAATCTGGAACATATTCGCAGTGCTGCACTTTTCCCACATTTTGTTATGTTACAGCTTTATTCCGAAATGGATTGAATTCATTATTTTTCTGAAAATTCTACATAACCCCATAATGACAACCTGAAAGAAGTTTGTTTAAATTATTTGCAAATTTATTAAAAATAAACAAAAATAATCACATGTACATACAGCCTTTGCTCAATACTTGTGTTGATGCACCTTTGGCACCATTTACAGCCTCAAGCCCTTTTCAGTATGATGCTACAAGCTTTGCACACTTTTATTTTTGGGCAGTTTCTCCCATTCTTCTTTGCAGGACCTCTCAATCAGGTTGGATGGGGAGCGTCAGTGCACAGCCTTTTTCATATCTCTCCAGAGATGTTCATAGGGGTTCAAGTCTGGGCTCTGGCTGGGCCACTCAAGGACATTCAGAGTTATCCCGTAGTCACTCCTTTTGTTAGCTTGGCTGTGTGCTTAGGGCAGTTGTCCTGTTGGAAGGTGAACCTTCGCCCCAGTCTGAGGTCGAGATTGCTCTGGAGCAGGTTTTCATCGAGGATGTCTCTGTACATTTCTGTATTCCTCTTTCCCTCAATCCTGACTAGTCTCCCAGTTTCTGCCGCTGAAAAACATCCCCACAGCATGATGCTGCCACCACCATGCTTCACTGTAGGGATGGTATTGGCCAGGTGATGAGCGGTGCCTGGTTTTCTCCAGACATGATGCTTGCCATTCAGGCCAAAGAGTGCAAACATTGTTTCCTCAGACCAGAGAATTGTTTTTTTTTCCCCAATGGTCTGAGAGTCCTTCAAGTGCCTTTTGACAAACTCAGGCAGGCTGTCATTTGCCTTTTTCTTTTTTTTTTTTTTTTTTTTTTTTTTACTGAGGAGTGGTTTCCATCTGGCCACTCTGCCATACACACCTGATTGGTGTAGTGCTTCAGAGACAGTTGTTCTTTTGGAAGGTTCTCCTCTCTCCACAGAGAAACGCTGGAGCTCTGTCAAAGTGACCATCAGGTTCTTGGTCACCTCCTTGACTATGGCCCTTCTCCCCAGATCGCTCAGTTTGACCGGTCAGCCCTCTAGGAAGAGTTCCGGTGGCTCCAAGCTCCTACCATTTATGGATGATGGAGGCCACTGTGCTCATTGGGACCTTCAATGCTGCATACATTTTGTGTGGATTGTATCAAAATTTGATCTGTGCCTTGATACAATCCTCAGGGGTCTACAGATAAATCCTTGGACTTCATGGCTTGGTTTGTGCTCTGACCTGCACTGTTAACTGTGGGACCTTTTTTATATAGGCAAATCATTCCAAATTCCAAATTGTGTCCAATCAACTGAATTTACCACAGGTGGACTCAAAGTTGTAGAAACGGCTCAAGGATGATCATTGGAAACTGGATGCACCTGAGCTCAATTTTGAGTCATGGCAAATGCAGGCCATACATGGTCGAATTTTGAACGAATTTTCTTTTCAAAATCAGAAAGTTTGTTTTTTTTGTGATCCGATTGTGCCACCATTGATTTTCAAAATTCGGCCGACTGAGTCTTCAATTTCACCTCTTGTTGCTACAGAAAAGAATTTTCTTTTCTGGGAATCTTCTTTTCTCCCCGTAAATTTTCTTTTCTTATTACATTTCTCGCACGATTATGCCATCATTGATTAGAAAATCGGTCGTTTTTCAAAAAATTTACAACATGTCCGATTCCTCAAATTTGATTTCCGAACGAAAATCGGTTGTTACTGCAGCCCACTATTGATGAGAAATTCATACGAAAATTATTTCGAAATTCGAACCCTGTATGGCCGGCCAAAGGCTCTAAATACTTATGTACTTTTTATTTAAAATAAAACAAGTTGCAAAGATTCCAAACAAACTTCTTTTCACGTTGTTTATTATTGGGTATTGTTTTGTAGAATTTTAAAAGGAAAATAATGAATTTAATCCATTTTGGAATAAGGTTGTAACAAAATGTGGAAAAAGTGAAGCACTGTGAATACTTTAGTTAAATTTTTAATAGTTCATTTTATTTTTAGCAGTTTCCAAAATGGAAAGTAAATGAACATAAGAGCAATCCAAATCAATATTTGGTGTGACCAGCCTTTGCTTCAAAACAGTATTACTTTTTTCTAGGTACTCTTGCACACCGTTTATTTTTTTTTTAAGGAACTCTGCAGGTAGGTTGTTCTAAACATCTTGGAGAACTAAACACGGTTCTTCTGTAGATGTAGGCTGTGTTGATGGGGGAATCCCTCCTTTGGAGCAATTTGTGTTTTTCCAGCGGGTGAAGCTGTGCTTTCTCAGGAGAACACAGTGATTATTGCTGGCGGCTGTAGCCAATGGCAATAATTGCAGGAAAAAGTTGATGGATCGGCTTTGGTATAATCAGCCTGCCCTTACATGGTTTGAATCTTGGCCGGTTCAGCAGGGATTTGAGCGGTCAATGGCTAGCTTTCGCCTTGTTTCCACGTAGGAGGTATGACTTTTTGGCAGCAATTCTTTCATGAAGACGGCTTCTGGTCAGACTTCTCCGGACAGTAGATGGGTGTACCCGAGTCCCCACTGGTTTTTACCAGATTTGTGTTGATGGCACTGCTAGACCTCTTGCAGTGTCAAAGGGAAGTGTAAGCATGATGTGTCTTTCATCTGCTGCATTAAGTTTCCTTGACCGACTACTGCATCTACGGTCCTCAACACTGCCTGTTTCTTTGCAAGTATGCTACACAATAGCGGCTGTGTTTTAACAGCCTCTCCTGCTATATAATACAAAGCAATTCTGGGCTGTCATTTTGACAGCTGGTTATTGCTGGTAACGGCAGAGGGGTAGAAGAACTGTAAAAGATGCGTCTTGCTTCTCAAAGTAAAGTTTTTATATCTTCTATTCAAAAATCCCCAAGCGGTTAATTTAATCTGTGGCCAGACTATAGACATTCAAGTAGTTACTTTATTTTTAAGGAGTAAATGTGCTTTATTTTAGGCCTCCTCTGACCTCTTTAGTTGTAGGTGGTTTGGAGTAATTTTATCTCCACTTCACATTGGCAGAAAGCTTTTAGATGTTTTTAGTTTATGTATAACATACATTTATAAAGTGCTGTAATTTTTAGCGCTTCACATACTGTACATTCACATCTGTCCTTACCCATAAGGAGCTTAAGATCTAAGGTCCCTATCACACACTTTTATCGGCCTTTTCTTTTCTTCAAAGAAGTCTCTTATCCTTTTAATTTAGGATATTTACTCAGTTGCGTCAAGAATCCATTGGCTTAGTTGGATTGCCTTAGTTGGAATGGTGGCGCCGGGACCTGAGAGCCGAGGGACGATTTGTCTCGGGGGGGGGGGGGGGGGCGCCAACGCGGGCACCCAGGACAGGCAAGTCTGCTTATTAAAAGTCAGCATCTACATTGTTTGTAGCTGCTGACTTTAAAAAAAAAAAAAAATAATAATTTTCCCGGCTGGCCCTCTCCTTTTTAATGTTTTATATAGTTATCCCTGCCAAAAGGGCAAGCCTGCAGTTATCTAGAAAATACCTAATTTTCTGACTACTGCACTTTAAAGCGTTTGTTCCCCCAACACTTCATATTCCTGAGATGTGCCTGCTGTACCATGTACTTGTATGAGAATGTATGCTGTTTGTATTGCTTCATTTATGTGAAATCCCCAGTGTTTCTGCTAGTCGCCTTGCTTTCCTATTTAAAACTGACCACATTAAGCAGGAGAACACACCATGGTCAGTTCTCTGTGCTGGGAACTCAGTCTGCTCTCCTTCAATGATCGCTTGTCCTGATGTGCCCCCACTGCACAGCCATTCACTGGGAGGCTCAGTGTGCTATTGCTTATCCTCCCCCAGCTCTTATGCAGCTCCTATATTTTTGCATATTTATACTTGCCTAGGTGGATGCAGCCTCAGACCGATGCTGCAGCGGTACCCTGGCATCTCTTCACTGAGAACCGAGCCACCGAACATCGCCGATGGCTCAGTTCTCTCGCCTCCCTGAGCAGAGAGCTGCTGCCTGTCAGTCAGCATCTCTCCTGCTCTGCTCCACTCTCATTGGAGCACTGAGCTGTGGAGGGGCAGGGAGCCGCCATCTCAGTCCAGGCAACTGGCGGAGCCAGACTTTCTAAGTCGGGATGACACGTTGTCTCGACTGATTGCAGTGATGTCAGTGGAGAGCGGTCTTCAGACCGATCTCCGCTGAAAACGGGTCACAGGAGTGCAAAACGCATTGCACTCCTGAGACCCATAGGAGAAGCCCAGCCTAAAAAGCTTAGGCTGAACTTCTCCTTTTTTTTTTTTTTTTTTTTTTTTTAAGTTCTGGATCTTACAAGTACATAACATACTTGGATCAGCTGGAGGATGCCTAATTCTTTGTACATGTCGCCCTTTCTTTTTCATTTACTTATTTTTTGTTTTGGATAATTTAACAAGTTTGCTCCCTTACTTCTCAATTGGCACAAGTCTGTGCCTGCAATGTATGGTAACCCTGTTGAATGATGAAACGCCAGGTTCTAGAGACAAAGCAAGACCGGGGCTGTTTGATGCACGTTAACACCCAGTTCATGTCTCCCAAGTCCTATCTTGGTGCTCATGAACATCTTTACGTCAGTAAATAATGCTTTCCAGCATTTTCTTCATTTTATGATCAGTTTATTCTTTGTTGACTCCCCATCTGTGCAAGATATTTATAGAAATCGCACAGGCTGGAAATCAGACAATTTCTGTTCTCCTTGCATATTTTTTTTCTGAGGGGTGTATTAATAATGTACTGTTTAACCACTTGCTGACCGTAGGCTGTCCTATGACGTCCTTGGTTGGCAGTGGATATACCGAGATAATGCTTGCAGCTACAGGCATTAACCCAGTATTACTATTTTAAGCCAGAGGTTAGCTTTAATGCAGAAGTGATTTGAGTGGCTAAACAGCCACTTTAACACTTCTGCGGGCGGTGAAATGTGACCCCAAAATGTTTCCATAAAGAGGACCTGTCACGGCCCATGCTGTCACAATGGATGTCATTCATCCCTTGTGATCGCAATAAAGTTAGTACTAAAAATAAATTTTAAGAAACCGTGTAAATTTTTCGGACTAAATAAATAAAAATTTTACTTTTATTTTTTTTTTTTTTATAACGTGGCCTATGGAGATTTTTTAAGTACTGTAGTTTGGTGCCATTCCATGGGCATACACAATTTTAAAGTATGACATGTTTGGTATCTATTTACTTGGCATAACATCATCTATTATTATGTTTTGCCCAAAAATTGAGCATTCTATTGTGTTTGTGTGCAATAAAAAAAGTTGCGTTTCATGAAATGGCCGAGCAAATAATGTGTGACATAAAAAATTGCAAAACCCACCCTTTTAAATCTCCAGGGCCTCTGTATATGTGTTACATACTCGTGTGTGTGTGTGTGTGTGTGTGTGTGTGTGTGTGTGTGTGTGTGTGTGTGTGTGTGTGTGGTTCTAGCAAGGATTATAATCCTTGTTCTTGACCCATGAGATTTTTCAAACTGGTAATTTGTGACTGGTGACTTTACCCTGTGGATCTCTTGGCATGCTGTTGGTAAGGATAAAACATCAAGGTATAACTGTTTTGGCTTTATTCACCTTTATAGCAGTCATTGTCAATTTTATGGCGTAAAGGGAGCCTGAAATTAGTCCCTTGGAATCACCAATGGGCCGGTACATTATGAACAGTAAATGTATTGCTGGAGAAGACTATCGAGCTTACTAGAGAAAATGATAAATGGAGCCTATAGACATGTTACACAAGTTTTGGTTTGGGGCTGGAGACCTGCACAAGACAGTGAGATACTAGGGACATGTTACTTAAAACTAGTAGAGATCACTGCTCCTGTTCCCAACCCCACTATAGACTCTTGGAGTGGCCCTTTGGCCTCCGGTTGAGCACCAGGGCATTCAGAGCTTTGGTCACAGTAGGGGATAATGTATAAGCTACAGTTAAAAATTCTTATGCTGTATTCTGGAAATGATTAAAAAGTGAAACAACATTACACTAGTCCAAACTGTCTTTAGATACTGCAAAAATCTAGTTTCAAACCATAATAATTTTAATGGTTCATATGAACTGTTTTGTTTTTCTGTGCTTAATATGTATTTAAGGCCACATGCGCACTGTGTTCAATCCTGGCGTTTTTACCTGAGGAGGCTATACCTAGTAGTACTTGCATTCAGGGTCCTAAGCATTCATAGATGTATGCCTGGAATGCAGAAGACCTGTGTTGCTGGCATATGTCCCTGCAACAGTGTATTTAGGCCTATGGTGTATTTGACAGGCTGCAGGCAACGGGATTGGATGCTGCACCTGTGCCTCCTGGGTACATGAAAACACCAAGACTGAATGCACATATGATGTACTTTACAATGTGCATTGTGCTCTACTTGCTTCAGGAGTTCTGAAGTTATCATAAAATAAAAGAAGATTAGGGATTTAAGGGGGGAGCCTGTCAATGGCACATGAGTTCCCCCTGCTGTGCTAATTGAAGGTAAGGGCTCTGGACTGCATGTAGGCATTTTATGAAAGGGACACAAAATGTAATACCGCAATGTATACCAGTGTGGATAGTGATATTGACACTGTGGTTATTCGGTCTTGGTCTTAAATTATTGAGAAAGTGCTGGCATAACTATTAAATATGTAATATTTACCCCTTTTTATTTAGCTTTACTTTAAATATCTTAGGATGATTTGTGGAGCCAAGAGTCAGAGATCTGACCATTGCTATTTTTTCACCCACCTGACTTTTTGATAGTTAAACATACCATCTTCCAGCTCCTAGGTAACATTTTGGTATAATAAATCTTTCGTATTGGCGTATTGTAGGCAGCGTGGTTTTTATTTTATTTTTTTCAGTGTTCCAATGTCAAAGGTAGAACTTGGCTTTAAATGTATAAAATTCTGAACAGCTGGAGGACAGCTAAACTATGAGAATGAATGAGGCCCCAGTGCCTGAGTATGCGAAGAGGAGCCAGCTTGGATGGTTTAGCTAGGACAGCTGTGTGACGCCAGGCATGGCCACACATTGATCACTGGAACGTGGAGGAAGTTACGTTTTTAAAGCTGGACTCTAGACTTCATTCTTGTAGACTTGGACAGGCTCCTCTCCATACAGAAATTGCTTACCCTAATTTAATCGTACAATGTAAGCATTCTCCAATTGTGCATTAGAAGCTACACCAAGTCGAACAGAGCCTCGTTCCCTGGATGAAGGTCATTCATAATCTTTTAGCATTTTACCTTCCCAGTCTTCTTGTTTCTGCCCTGAGGCTTTCTTTCATTGGATTTCCATCATGCAGTCTCAGCAGCACCTGTGAGCATTGCTGGGGCAGTCCTCATGCAAATGCAGCATGCCTAGGAATGCCCACTCCTCCAGACTGACATTCACCCACCAAGGCATATTGATATTTAAATCCTTCCAAGAGTCTGCCCACTGAGTACTAAGGCAGGGTGCTGTTGATGATTTCCAGAAGCTATGTATATCACCCTACATAGAAGACATCACTAGGCCCAAAATGGGGTATGCAATGAATGGTCTTGTATGAAATTTTCATTAACATGTTGGTAATTGAAGAACCAGAAAAGGCAAAATATAAGCAGATTAAACTTCAGTTTTAACAAAGAATGCTACACCTTTGGGAAATAAGTAAAGGATACGTTCACAAAAAAACTAACTTGTACTTTATCTTTACATTTGAACTGGAGTCTACCATAAATACCCACGCACACAGTATCACCTTAGGTTGAATGCAAATATATTATATTATCTTTTTTTATTTTAAGGAGAGATTCTTGTTGAGATGCATGTCATTCCACTGTTTTGTGGCTTTGTTCCACAGCACACCACATCTGGTTGAGGAGAGATAATGTTTTTGAACATACCGTATTTATCGGCGTATAACACGCACTTTTTCCCCCTTAAAATCGGGGAAAGTCGTGGGTGCGTGTTATACGCCGATACCCCAAAAAAAAGTGGCCAAAAAATTAAAACGGCGCCGAAAAACAGCGGCCGCCGCCGAAAAAAAAAACGAGCGCCGCCGGAAAAGACCGATCTGTCTGTTCCGCTCTGCTCGCAGTCCCGCCTCCCTGCGCTTGCTTCCGAAACAGCAGGGAGGCGGGACTGCGAGTGGAGCCGGAAAAGCCCGAGCCGTCTGTTCCGCTCTGCTCGCAGTCCCGCCTCCCTGCGTTCGCTTCCGAAACAGCAGGGAGGCGGGACTGAGAGCAGGAGCCGAACAGACGGCTCGGGCTTTTCCGCCGACGCTCGTTTTTTTTCGGCCGCGCGGTCTTTCTAGGCGGCAATTTCAAATGCGGAAAATATGGAAATGACGCTGACAAGCTGCACATCACACTGGGCAAGCTGCACATCACACTGGACAAGCTGCACATCACACTGGGCAAAGCTGCACATCACACTGGGCAAAGCTGCACATCACACTGTGCAAAGCTGCACATCACACTGGGCAAAGCTGCACATCATGCTGACAAGCTGCAAATGATGCCGACAAGCTGCAAATGATGCCGACAAGCTGAAAATGACGCTGACAAGCTGCAATGACGCTGACAAGCTGCAAATGACGCTGGGCAAAGCTGCAAATGACGCTGGGCAAAGCTGCAAATGACGCTGGGCAAGCTGCAAATGACGCTTAAATGTAAGTGTTTTTTTTCCCTAAACTTCCCTCCTAAAACTTTTTTTCCTTAAAATGCCCTCCTAAACTTGGGGTGCGTGTTATACGCCGGTGCGTGTTATACGCCGATAAATACGGTAATTGCAAAGTACACTGGTTAGTGTGGAATAAACTGTACTTTGTTTTTCTCAAATTATAGCTCAAGAGGACATTGAATGTTGGAAAAATAGCAAGGAGTCTATTTTATGGAAAGTAGGATGTACAAATTCAAACTAACATATCTGCAAAGAAAGCTTTTATTTATTTATATTTTTTTTTTTTTTTTTAGATTGGGCATTTCCTGCATATTTGGTCAACGAATGAGAAGTGATTTTCTTAAAATCATTCCAAGCATTGAACTTATGTTAAAGTAGATTTAACCCAGTCACTAAAATATCATAAGCTTTAATGTGTTAATGTTTATTACAAAAGGCATTGTACGCTTTCAAATGTTTTTTGTTGCTTTTAACCAAATGCTAGTGTAGGTATATTCCCTGTGCATGCTTTACCTTGTAATGATGAGCTCACATGTCATGGCTGATGGAAGAATCAATGTCCATGTATTAATACCGCTGGTCTGTTCTTGGGGAACGGAAACGTTTTTTTTTTTCAGGTTAAACGGCATCCAGTGCTTGCCTTGCCATTTCCTCTGTGTTACATCACAAATATGGGTGTGCAAATGTGATGAAACGCATCTTCCAGCATGGTGAGCTTTCTGTTGAAAGAAGTTCAGGAATAATAAAAAAAAAAAAAAAAACATACATACTTGCCTAGATGACTGCAGCTGTCCCCCGCTGCCTCCAAAAAGTGAATGATCAAACACCGCTGTGAGCAGCGAGCCAGTTACTGTCAGTCATTGGCTCTCTGCTCTGCCCCTCCAGCACCCAGAGGCTAAGCCTGCTGCTGGTCCAATCATCTGGGTAGATCCTGACATTAAAGTCAGTATTAATCCAGATACTGGCTCTGTAAAATCAGCCAACAGCAGACTTGCTTGCTGTCTGCTGAAAACTGGCCACAGGAGTGCAGAATGAAGTAGGGCCAAAATAGATTTGTCCCTACTTCTCCTTTTAATTGCTCTGACTCCTTTATTTCTGTCAGATAAACTTACTATGTAGCTCTTGCATGCAAAGCACTGGCTACACTGAATGACTCAGGGATTGTGGGATATTTTGTTTCTTCATAGGAAGTGTCGGGTCTTAGATCATGGATCTCATACATAAACCTGGTGGTACCATGCTGCATGGCTTGTGTTTGAATACAAACAAACGTCTGAAACAGGAATGGGAAGAATAACTTTACTATAGGCTGTGCATACAGGTCAGCAAATGACCCCATAAAACTACATGATCCATGCATATCTTATGCAGGTGAAACACACAAGGTGCAGGGAGGAAGGTTTATAATGCCTTTAAATCTGCAGCTACCATTAAAACTAAATCCCACACTATTGGGTTTTACTTTTCCTGTACATACTCTGACATTTTTACTAATATACTTGCCATACCGTCCAGTGTGATCGGAGAGGGGGGAGATCGGTGGCAGCAGCGCTGTGGGCTGCATGTGTAGTGCCCACAGCGCTGCTCTGTGACAGATCCACCCATCCATCCATACTCTGCATACGCACCCATCCATACTCTGCATAAGCACCCATCCATCCATACTCTGCATAAGCACCCATCCATCCATACTCTGCATAAGCACCCATCCATCCATACTCTGCATAAGCACCCATCCATCCATACTCTGCATAAGCACCCATCCATCCATACTCTGCATAAGCACCCATCCATCCATACTCTGCATACGCACCCATCCATCCATACTCTGCATAAGCACCCATCCATCCATACTCTGCATAAGCACCCATCCATCCATACTCTGCATAAGCACCCATCCATCCATACTCTGCATACGCACCCATCCATCCATACTCTGCATACGCACCCATCCATCCATACTCTGCATAAGCACCCACCCATCCATCCATACTCTGCATAAGCACCCATCCATCCATACTCTGCATACGCACCCATCCATCCATACTCTGCATACGCACCCATCCATCCATACTCTGCATACTCACCCATCCATCCATACTCTGCATACAAACCCATCCATCCATACTCTGCATACGCACCCATCCATCCATACTCTGCATACGCACCCATCCATCCATACTCTGCATAAGCACCCACCCATCCATCCATACTCTGCATAAGCACCCATCCATCCATACTCTGCATAAGCACCCATCCATCCATACTCTGCATAAGCACCCATCCATCCATACTCTGCATACGCACCCATCCATCCATACTCTGCATACGCACCCATCCATCCATACTCTGCATAAGCACCCACCCATCCATCCATACTCTGCATACGCACCCATCCATCCATACTCTGCATACGCACCCATCCATCCATACTCTGCATACGCACCCATCCATCCATACTCTGCATACGCACCCATCCATCCATACTCTGCATACTCACCCATCCATCCATACTCTGCATAAGCACCCACCCATCCATCCATACTCTGCATAAGCACCCATCCATCCATACTCTGCATACTCACCCATCCATCCATACTCTGCATACTCACCCATCCATCCATACTCTGCATCCTCACCCATCCTCATCCATCCATCTATCCATGCTCAGCCATGCTCGGCCATACGCAGCCGTACCCAGCCATACTCAGCCATACTCATTCATGCTTAGCCATCCCCATCCACGGCTCATCCATCCCCATTCATGCTCATCCATGCCACATCCATGCCACATCCATGCCACTACAGTGCCTCACAAAAGTGTAACAGGTTGTCAAATTAGATTTGAAATGTATGTCCCTAGAACATCTGACGGTGCTCCCTGCATGTTGGTCCTCTGTATGTGGCCACGCTGTGGAATTGCCGTACTCAGGAGGAGTAGGAGAATCTTTTTTGGTATGTACATGTTTTGTGTTAGAAATATTGTGTAAATGGACAACGTTGTGTACAAAAAAAAAAAAATACATTTTAATTTTCTTTACACATTTTCCAAAAACTTGTAGAAAAAATGATATGTTCAAAGATTAGATAGATTATACATTGGGTTGTTTTCTTTCCAAAATGTGGTCATTTTTTGGGGCGTTTCCATTGTCCTGGTTCTCCAGGGCCTTCAAAAGTGTAGGAGGTAGCCAAGAAATTATATGTGTAATTTATGCTCCAAGAACGCCTGATGGCGCTCCCTGCATGTTGGACTTCTGTATGTGGCCACGCTGTGTAAAAGTCTCACACATGTGGTATCTCCATACTCGGGAGGAGTAGTAGAATGTGTTTTGGGGTGTAATTATGCATATGCTGTGTGTGAGAAATAACCTGATAATATAACAATTTTGTAAAAGAAGATAAAATCTTGATTTTTTTTGCAAAGAATTGTGGGAAAAAATTACAACTTCAAAAAACTTGCCATGCCTCTTTTTCTAAATACCTTGGAATGTCTACTTTCCAAAAAGGGGTAATTTGGGGGTATTTGTACTTTCCTGGCTTGTTAGGGTCTCAAGAAATGAGATTTCAGTACATCAGATGTGATCAATTTTCAGAGATTGGCACCATAGCTTGTGGACTCTATAACTTTCACAAAGACCAAATAATATACACCAATTTGGGTTATTTTTACCAAAGATATGTAGTGGTATAAATTTTGGCCAAAATATAAAGAAAAATTACAAAATTGCTAAATTTTATAACAAAGAAAAAATTTTTTTTTTTTTTTTTTTACAGACTTTTCGGTCTTTTTTCTTTTATAGCGCAAAAAATAAAAAAAAAAAAACAACGGTGATTAAATACCATCAAAAGAAAGCTCTAATTGTGTGGGAAAAAAAGAAAAACTATTTCATTTGGGTACAGTGTTGCATGACTGAGTAATTGTCATTCAAAATGTGAGAGCACCGAAAGCTGAAAATTGGTCTGGTTATTAAGGGGGTTTAAGTGCCCAGTGGTCAAGTGGTTAATGTAAATTACTGTATACTCAAAAAAAATATTGCTCTCACGACTTTGTAAAAAAAATTTCTGAATCTTCCAAATAAAAATTTTGTAAACAAAAAAAAATAAAATAAAACCTGGTGTTACTACTATGAAGGTCCTTGTTCAGGCACTTCTTGGGATGACTACTCTCTCCTAAGGGCTCTGTCATGTTGTCTTCCTGTCACATGTGCACCTTATAACACTTACAAGCGGCTGCGATAACACACACATTGCAGAGGCATGGTCAACCCTTGCTTATATCTAGATAATAGTAAACCTTGGCTTCAACCCAAATGACAATACACTAAAAATCAATATGTAAAGCTGCCCCTTTTAAGTAGACAGACCACCTTCTGAAAAGTAAGGCGCTAACACATGTCCAATATCTGCGTGTGAACAAATAATAAATGATAATCCAATAAACTTAGAAGTCCAAAATAATAGTATTAAACTGCACAGTCCAGAAAAAATATTCATAAATCTTTGCTGAAAAAACTTCCATCACGTGATCCTGGTCTTAAAAGTGCCTCAGGTACTCCTTTTTATATAAGGGCTTGTTCACACTGACTAAACTTCTGACGCTCATGAAGCGCTTCTATAGCATTTGTATGACATTCGTATGGGCATCAGACAGGCGTCAGTGAGCTTTAGAATGGGGCGTTTAACAAGCATTAAAAACGCTCCCTAAACGCCCTATGTGCAGTTTTGTAGTGTTTGAGTGTTTTTAAAACTGCTCCACAATGGAAAGTTAGGGAAACAAACAAATTTTAACGCGCCGCAACCGTGCCAAAAACGCCTGCCAGAGCGTTTGCCAAGTGTTACCATAGGCTTGAACAGGAGGGGTTAAAAGGCTTCAAACGCCTCCTGACTCGACATGTGGCTTCAATTTTGATGCAACGCTAACACTTAGTGTGAACAGTACAATGTGCTGTCTATTAGATCTTGGGCATAGGTGTTTTGAGGGGCACTTTAGCAGCGGTGTATACACACCCCAGTAAGCGGCGGAGGGCATCAGAGTGCGGCGGGAGTGGGGGCCTCTCTCCCGCCGCCAATTTAAAAGTGATCTTGCAGTGAATCGGCCGCAGAGACCACTTATCTGAAAGCGGACCGCCCGCTGAAGATGAGGATACCGGGGTTATGGCAGCAAGCTGCGGCCATAACAACGATATTCCTCCTCAAAGTAGTGACATAAAATGGGGGGTCTGTAAGTGGTTAAGGGTGTGCACACTTATGCAGCCACATTATGTTGTTCAACTGAGTTGTACAGTTTATAGGTCACATTAAAGGTGGAAAAAGTTCTGAAATAATTTCTGTCACAAACAGCCTGGTTCAGTTGTCCTGCACACCGCTCATTCCGAGTCGGCGTGCGTTTAAAACAGCCGAATGTCCCAACCAGATCAGCTGTTTATGTTGGTGCTGGCGATTGCCTTTTGACTTCACGGCTGGTTCTCCATTGTGCATGTGCGAGGAGGGGCCCAAACTTCCGGGAGACCGGGCCATGGTCTCCCGAAAGTGGGGAACAGTACCTGTCAAACAGGTCACCATTCCCCCTTCCCCCTGAAAGGTGCCAAATGTGGTATCGGAGGGGTGGGGGGGGGGGGGATAAGCCGGAAGTTCCACTTTTGAGTGGCACTCTGCTTTAACCACTTAAAGCGATCTGATCTGGCCAGAATCACCTCCTGGAGGGAGTCCATGTCACCTTTTCCCAGGGCTAAGGCTCCATGCACATTGGGCTTAAAAACAAGTCTGTTCTCTCGGGAGTAGAAATTCCGCATTTAGAGCATTTTTTTTTATTTATTTTTTTGTACAAAGGCTAGACGAGTTAAGAGTTTTAAGTTTTTTTTTTTTTTTTTTTTTTTTTTTTTTTTTTCTGCCGGTAAGCTCCAATCAAACGCGTACCTGAAGTTTTTTATTTTATTTCCCAGCCTCTAAACGTTGAGCTCAAAATATGCCTGTAATCGTCCTAACGTGCATGAACACCTAGAATAACATTGAGTTGTTGTTTCTACAGGCAGAACACAACTCCTGTAGAAGCAATGTTTTTTAAGTCAGTGTGCATGGAGCCTTACTGTGAAGAAACTTTCCGTATTTGGAGATGAAATCTTTTCCTCCAGATGTAAAGCGTGCCCCCCTTTTTCCTCTGTGATGACCTTAAAGTGACAAAGTTCACTATATGGACCCTTTATGTATTTGTACACAGGGCTGCCATCAGGGGGGTAACAGCGATAACAACTGTGATGGTCTCTCCTGGGCCAGAAGAAGGCATGACAGGTGAAGGGGATCCGTGCTGTGCAGAATAGAAACAATCTCAGTTTCTGCAGTTCTCTTGTCATTGATTTTAGACATAAAACTCTTTACTGCCACCTCTGGCTACTATGTGCATGTGTACCCCTCGTGTGACAGTGATCTGCCTGTAATATGCTTCTCAGCAACATGTCAGCTTTGTAAAAATGAGCAGGGATCAGGTAGGAAGTTACAAGTAGGAGTTGTGAAGGAAAGGGAGGGGGGCTGTTTGTGTTCAGGGAGGGACCAGAGGATTGTGTGTGTGTACAGATTTGTGTATGTGGGGAAGCCATATATACAGGGGGGTGTGTGTGGGGGTGTGACTGACACATATATATATATATACAGGTGTGAGGGGGCTGACATATATACAGGATTAAGGGGGGCTAAGTGCGTACAGGTGAGGTGGTCGGTGTGCAGATTCAGTAGGATGGCCCATGGGCAAGCCCTGGGGAATGTTTGTGGTCAGGCTTGGGGAGGGCGGGGGTCCCAGGTTTAAAGCTGTGCAAGGGGCCCAAAAATTTCTGATGGCTGTTCTGTTTGTACATGTTAATCATATCCCCCCTTAATCTCCTTTGAGAGAGAATAAATTCTGTTCCTCTAATCTTTCCTCATAGCTGAGCTCCTCCATGCCTCTTATCAGTTTGGTTGCCCTTCTCTGCACTTTCGCCAGTAGAACTGGTGCCCAAAACTTAACTGTATATTCCAGATGAGGTCTTTACTCCCGCTGTGATTTTACACAGCAGAGGCCAATCAACGGGTCCCGCGGACCGAGGGATCTTTCTGAGAGAGGTGGTTTGACCAAAGGGTGGCGCCGGAGTAATTGAACGTACTCTTGAAGTGTCATCAGTATGTTGAAACGTCACTACGTTCGTGTTTGTTGCCTAAAAAGTCAGATCGTGTGTATGCAATTCAGGTTTACGGCCAACTCCCTTTGTACAAATATCTACGGGAAAGTTTGTACAAAGTCTGATCGTGGTGTATGAGGCTTTAGGCTTAATGTACACGGGACGTTTTTACAACCTCTACTGAACAATTTAAATTGTCAGATAGTAACCCACATTTAATATGTCTGTTTTGCCGCATTTACATGCCGTGTTTTGCGTTTTACTTAAAAGAAAAAAAAATATTTTCAAAATAGCCAAAAATGAAAAACGCCTCTAAACGAAATGCGGCTAAAAGCGAGTTACTGCGTTTTTAGAAGCTTGAAATGCCTCGCCTGAACTTATTTTTTTGCTTTCCAAAAAAAGCCTCTAAACTGCCTAAAAACGACATTGAACGAACCTGTGTACATGTACTGATAAGATAACATTGGATGAGTTCAGGGGCAGCTGAAAAAAGCAGCCAACTGCCTCTTAACCTCCGTTTTACCAGCAGCAGTGTACATGAGGCCTAAGGTAATGAAAGACGACATGACTGTTCAAAGGGCAGCACCATATAGGTACTATTTACTGTTAATGTTTAGCACTTTTGTAATTTTTTGTAAATGTGAAAAATTGCATAATATTATGTAGTTTTCCAGCCAGCAAGCAGAAAAAAAAAGCAAAAATAAGCCAGTTTATAGTCACTGCTGCAATCAACACATTCCTTACATTCTCAATGGGCTCAGTATTGTCTCATTAGCTATCTCATAATACTTTGGTAGTCCAGTGTTATATGTATGTTTGTAAAACGAGCGAGAGAGGGTGTTTGCCTGTTGAACATTTGTTATCAAATATCTGGTTAAAATTTCAGTTGTGAGGGGACATTAATAGCAGAATCGCCTGCCAGTCTATCGCTTGGTGACGCCAACATTAAGGGCTCTTTCACACGGATGGTCCGTATGTCCGTTTTTCATCCTTCCGTTTTCGGATGAAAAACGGACATGCATGTATCCCTATGGGATAGCGGGTGTCAGCGGATGAGCATCCGCTGACACCCGATCTCGTCCGTGTCCGTTTCTGCAGACAGAGGAAAACCCTATTTTTCCATCTGTCTACAGAGCGGATCGGATGACGACCGACTCTACGGTCCGTCGTCACCCGATCTCCCATAGGGGAGAGCGGCGCTCTGACAGGTCTGTCCCTGCACAGAGTGCAGAGACGGACCTGTCATCTTCCTGCTCAGCGGAGATCGCTACGGCGATCCCTGCTGAGCAAGCGGATATCCACGGGGCAGATCAGCACTGATCCACCCCGTGTGAAAGGACCCTAAAGCAGTTCTTCAGTCATTATGAGAACATTTTATTGATTGTAAAGGCTTGTTTTAATTATTTTTATAGGGGGGGGGGGGGGGGGGCAGGTTATACCCACCTTCTCTGTTGCAGTGGATTTGCACACGGCAACCCAAATGCCCCTCTTATCGGGTCCCTCTTCTGTCATCCTGGCTTCTCCCTCCTGTTTAGTGCCCCCACAGCAAGCGACTTGCTATGGGGCACCCCAGCCGAGTCACTGCTCCCTGTATCCAGACACCAAGCCCCGCCCCCTCTCTCCTCTGATTGGCTTGCTGACTTTGACAGCAGCGGCAGCCAATGGAAGTCAATCGGGAAGTATAATCTCGGACAGATGAGACACTCGTGGACATCGCTAGACAAGGAGGGGCCTCAGGTAAGTTTTGGGGGGTGCTGAGGGGGGCTGCTGCACACAGAAGGCTTTTTATCTTAATGCATAGAATCCATTAAGATTAAAAAAAACTTCTGCCTTTACAACCCCTTTAAGTCAGCAGCTAAAAAAAAAAAAATTGTAGCTGCTGACTTCTTTAACAAAACCAAGGATCCAGCACTGTCCTCCCCCGGGCTGGTTAATTCACTGACCCACAGTTAACATGTCAGTGCCCGGCCAACTGTGGGGAGCCGCTGTGACACCTTGTAGCTTCACAGCCTGTTGCCCACTCCACATGTGCGTGCCATGCTGTGCTTTGTGAATGGTCCTGCAGCCTTCTGGGGACCTGTAACCGAAGGATATGAGTGGGGGGGAGAACTTCCTCTCATATCGCCTAGGAGATCCAAGTGGAAATGGGAGCAGGTACCTGTCAATACCATGTACACTTCTTCCCCCTCCAAAAAACAAAGTGCCAAATTATGTCAGAGAAAGGGGGTGTGGAACTTCCTATTTTGTGTCAAGTTCCGCTTTAAATTAATTGCATTAAAGTTTTAGGCTGCACACCCCCTAGCGCTGCATAATCTCTGTCCTCCTGCCCCAGCAGAGTTTTTGTTAGATTGGTATTGCTTGCACGTGTTTTTGTGTCTCAGTGACAGCTGCTCCACTTTATTTTCCTGCCTTCACGCATACAGGAAGTAAGGGAAAGTCTCTCCTCTGGGGTCATGAACAGAAATAACTTGACTGAAGTATTTAGATTGATCCAAATCAAGCTAAAGACCTCACTTCAAAGGTCTCGCCGCAGTCTGTAGCCTGGTTGACAGCGTGACAGTAGACTAGGCGGTGGCTGATTGAACCACCCACTATCTTTTCAAGCCTACAATATGTTTTTTTTTTTTTTTGGTGACTGGCCCTTTAACTTAACAGCTCTAACCACAGGTAAAGGCCCCAAGAAGTCTGTTTATCATCAACCACACATCTCTTCCCTGGTATATGCAGCACTAATCTCATTATCAGGAGTGACAGTCTGGCAGCCAAAAACGAGTTTGCATTTTGATCAAAGTGCGAGTACTTGTTCCTTTTTATTACAATCTTGTGCAAGAAATCGTATCTTATCAGTCCTTCTGTTAATAATCATGTTTATAATATATGACAAATTTGTGACATAAAAGTATACCCCCCCCCCCCCCAACAAAGAATAAAAAAAACAAATTGAAGAAAAAAAATCTAAAGAATATGGAAGTGGAGTTGTAGAAGAAGTAAAACAATGTTTTAGATCAGGGGTCTCCAAACTTTTTAGCCCGAGGGCCACATTGTTGATTTTATAAATATTCGCGGGCCGAAAAAATGTATTTATAATTAAATGAATAAAAATGTAAATAATCTCGTCAGAGCCTTTCCGCACATCTGTGTCCCCGTCAGAGCCTTTCAACACTTCTGTGTCCCCGTCAGTGCCTTTCAACACTTCTGTGTCCCCATCAGAGCCTTTCAACACTTCTGTGTCCCCGTCAGTGCCTTTCAACACTTCTGTGTCCCCGTCAGTGCCTTTCAACACTTCTGTGTCCCCGTCAGTGCCTTTCAACACTTCTGTGTCCCCGTCAGTGCCTTTCAACACTTCTGTGTCCCCGTCAGTGCCTTTCAACACTTGTGTGTCCCCGTCAGAGCCTTTCAACACTTCTGTGTCCCCGTCAGTGCCTTTCAACACTTCT
The DNA here is from genome assembly GCA_028564925.1 of Lithobates sylvaticus. NCBI lineage: Eukaryota > Metazoa > Chordata > Amphibia > Anura > Ranidae > Lithobates > Lithobates sylvaticus. The sequence goes on from CM053026.1 coordinate 184,788,123, forward strand.
GTGTCCCCGTCAGTGCCTTTCAACACTTCTGTGTCCCCGTCAGTGCCTTTCAACACTTCTGTGTCCCCAGCAGAGCCTTTCAACACTTCTGTATCCCCAGCAGAGCCTTTCCACATGTCTGTGTCCCCAGCAGAGCCTTTCCACATGTCTGTGTCCCCAGCAGAGCCTTTCCACATGTCTGTGTCCCCAGCAGAGCCTTTCCACATGTCTGTGTCCCCAGCAGAGCCTTTCCACATGTCTGTGTCCCCAGCAGAGCCTTTCCACATGTCTGTGTCCCCAGCAGAGCCTTTCCACATGTCTGTGTCCCCAGCAGAGCCTTTCCACATGTCTGTGTCCCCAGCAGAGCCTTTCCACATGTCTGTGTCCCCAGCAGAGCCTTTCAACACTTCTGTGCCCCCCACTGTGATTACACCCCCATATAACCCCCCAATCTGATCACACCCTCATATCTCTCCACTCTGATCACCCCCCTTCTCATACCTCTCCCCTAACACACCCCTCCACCATCACACACCTTTGGGTTTTGCAGTCCTGCAGACAGTTCCTCCTAGTCCTGTGGCTCCTCCTCCAGATGATGTCAGTGGAGGATCCTGCAGCACACCAGGGTGGGTTGGCTGTCACACTGGAGCAGGCACAGTACTTCCATACAAATCTGGCGGTGGCGGCTGCACAGAGCGGGAGCCTTCTCTACTCCAACCTCGTCCTCTGCCGCCACTCCCCCAGCCCAACCTCGTCCTCTGCCGCCACTCCCCCAGCCCAACCTCATCCTCTGCTGCCACTCCCCCATCCCAACCTCGTCCTCTGCCGCCACTCCCCCATCCCAACCTCGTCCTCTGCCGCCACTCCCCCATCCCAACCTCGTCCTCTGCCGCCACTCCCCCATCCCAACCTCGTCCTCTGCCGCCACTCCCCCATCCCAACCTCGTCCTCTGCCGCCAATCCCCCAGCCTGACTCCAGCACGCACAGCCAGCCCACATCCATGCTGCCCGACAGGCCCCACCTCCTCCCTGCGAGTATTGGACTCTGCCCAACTGCTCCGCCTACCTCTGCCTCATCGGATTCGCTCTGACAGCGGCACACATACATCGCCCCGCCTGCCTTCTGCTCTGTCCCACTACCTAAAGCGCACAGGGAATTGAAGCAGGCAGTCTCTGAAGGAGCTGCGGGCCGGTTAAAACATCCAAGCGGGCCGGATGTGGCCCGCGGGCCGGGGTTTGGAGACCCCTGTTTTAGATACTAATGGGCCCCTTTAACACGGGCGGATAGAATTCAGCTTTTAGCTGCGGATAGATGAAGTTATCCACCACACCTAAACTCACACAATGCTTTCCTATGGTCCCATTCACACACTGCGTTTAGCGACGGTTTCGTAACATGGGGTTTTGTGCGGTTACAAAAAATGAATTTGACTGCATCCAGGACCGATTTAGCGCAGCTATCTGCACATAACTGCAAGTAATCGCAGTGTACTATTTCACCTGCGGATAGCAGCAGCAACAAGGGAAAAATGCAACAGGAAGCACATCCGAAATGGCAAGAAAGTTCCAACGCAGCTGCATGTAAAGGCTACTAAGCGAAATGTACCACCGCAAGTGATCGCTGTGCCTGGAGCCTTGGAATTTCAAAATTACAAAACATGCTTTTAACAGCAGAAGAACAGCCGCCCCGTGTGAAAGAGGCCTTTATGGACAACAAAGGGATCTATTAAGAGTGCCACCTTTTCAGAACACATTTCCCAATGTTTTCTGCCCAGTTTATAAAAAGGTGATGGGAGTCAGGTTATTGAACTAAGCTGAAGCAAACCCTGAAACAAGACATTAAAGAAATAATTTTACACATTAAAGTGTACTGACAGGCCTATGGGTACACATGTTCTCAGGCATACCTTGCCTCCAATACTAGTGTATATTGCATTTTAGAAGTGAATTAAAAATAACACCACCTTGGGTACATTGAAATCACTTCAACTCTTTAATACATAAGGTGTACTATGTGAAAATGTGTCAAACACTAATACTTAACAAAACAAGGGGCTTTTAAAATTGGTGAGTTAAACAACATGCTTACTGCAAGAAAGTGGGCATCTACTCTTTAAAATGTTTATGTAAAACTGAGACACAATATAAATACATTCAATAGTTTTGTGTATAAATTATAGTTATAAATGAACCCAAATCCATTTGCTCTGAGCATGAAAGGATAGCCATGTGATGTGCTGGATTGAAACTATCAGGCTGTATAGAGAGGCCCTTGTTCTACACAGATTATCTGGTTAGTAAATATCTGTGCTTCTGTACAAAAGTCTTTATCCATATAACTTTCTTACCCACTAAGAAATCAGCCTGTGTTGTGTAAGATCAGGCTTACAGTATTTATTTTTTTTACCCCATCTTCTACATTCAACATAAGTGCTTGAAGGACTTGTAGCAAAGGGTTACAGGGTAAGATGTAGCAGACCAGTTGGCAAATGATTTTTGTTTTTTAAGGCGGAATAGGAAAACCCTATGCATTTCAGTTTTTGTAATGGATATACTTTATCAGGAAAAAATAAATAAAAAAATCACTCTCTATATCATAGTGAATTGGGTTAAAAATATGTAGTACATCAGTTAAAAATGTTATACTTCTTCATGCAACTTTAGCTTTAAAAGGCAACTGTGAGTTTTAGCATTTCCCCCCTTTTTTTTTATTGAATAAACTATTAGAGTGGGCCCACAGGCCAAAAAAAAATCAAATCCCTGCATCAACAGAACGATATGTGATGCAGGAATCTCATCCGGTGAGCTATTGTATTCTCACAAGGGGAAACGAGATGAAAATGGAACCCCGCATCGCCTTTATTCCTCCTGATATAGATAGCCGTGGTTCTGCAATCCTCAGAGATGGCCAAGAACAGTGTAATTCGAAATCAATTACTAAAATAATTGCATTTCCATGTTCTGTGGGAAAAGTTCACTGTTGGGGTTTACATACACTTTAGGGTTAGTTCACCTATAATACCTCAAAATTGCTTTTTGGAGATCAGGGGCCTACTTAGAATAAAACAAACCTGTGCAGGTTTGACCAAAGTTGAAGAATGCCTTGGCAATAGGTCTAGACCAGGGGTGCTCAACCTTTTGAAGAGCGAGGGACACTTAAGCGACTTGGTAACCACTCGCGGGCCACAATGAGTGGAGCGGATGGATGGGATGTCCGTGTCCACTCTGCATTTGCAGAGCGGACATGGACGTAGCCCACAATACTTTTCAGCGGATCGTATTGGAGGTAGAACACAAGTCGGTTTATGTCTGCCACTACTTAGAGGTGAATGGAGGGTCCAATTGGTCAGACTGTTGGACTGACCATGTGAAAGGGGTACAAGGCTGCTTTCACACTGATACACTGTGGTTTACACTCACCACGTGTGCAACGCAGTGTACCTTTTTGGCTTTCCTGCAGTTTGCAATAGACTTCTATTATATTCTGCAGGTTTGGTGCACTTTCAGAAAGCTCACCAAACTAGCAGGTAATAATGGATGTCTATGGCTCAGTGCAGGTAACCCGCAGGTAACTCGCTCCGCACCTGTGGATCAGTTTGAAAGAAGCCCAGTAACCACTGCAGAAAAGATATACCCGTGTGTGTGTGTGTATATATATATATATAATATATATAATATATATATATATATATATATATATATATATATATATATCTATATATATATATATATATATATATATATATATATATATATATATCTCTATCTATCTATCTATATCTGTGATTTTAGTAATAAACTGACCTTTAATAACAACAGTCTTCTTTATATTCTATCCCAGAGCAGGAGATCGTGGGCCACATCAGAGTGCTCTGCGGGCCACATGTGGCCCCCTGGCAACTGGTTGGGCACCCCTGATCTAGACCATCTACATACAGTACCTCATGAAGCCTGCCTGGAAAACTCCTAGGACATTGCTAAGAGAGAGAGACACCTAGATTATTAGTTATTGTTTACCTTCACCATCGCAGAAGTGAGCTCCTAAATCTACTGCATCGGGGGGGGGGGGGAGCGGTCATGTGAGGGGGTTTTACTCAGAGAAAGCAATCACTCCTGTGATGGTGAACAGTAACGGCTGGGCCTCGCTTAGCAATGTCCTAGGCGGTTTCCACTCAGTTTTCATGATGTACATGTACACAAGTATATGGCCTATGCCTAATAGAAAGGACGTTATTTAACATTGATTAAAGTTGTACAGTTTTGTTTTTATGTACAGACATCACTTATGCATAGGCAGCTTTTTGGTAAAAGTGAACTATGCCTTTAAGTAAAGTAAATGTCTTTATTTGCCATTCTAACAAGTTATGTTTTTTTCCAGTTAGATGTTTACATTGTGAAACGCAGGTACAGGAATCAAGTGTTTGTACTGTGAACCGGGTTGTTTGTGGAAGAGTTTATATACCCTGCATAATTAAAATGCCATTCCCCGCCTTTACAAGGCTAACTTTTGCAGATGGTATGTTAGCCACTGTGAATGTGTCTCAGTGATCACCAAGGATGTTGTTCTTGAAATATTAATTGTGTGGACGTTCGTCCTGACTCAGGAAAGGTGTGCCCTTTGTATCAACGTGAAACAGGCTTTTAGAGGGTTTCACATAGGAGGGGTTTGGCATCCGTTAAAGAGTTGTTGTTCCAGCTTTTAGAAAAAATAAATAAAAATTTAAGTCAGCAGCTACAAATACTGTAGCTGCTGACTTTTTTAATATAAGGACACTTACCTGCCCAGGGATCCCGCGCTGTCGGCATCCCAAGTCGATTCGGGTGCAGGCGCCGGCATCTTCACTAAGGGAAACCGGAAGTGAATGAAGGCTTGTGGCTTCACAGCATGTTTCTTACTGCACATGTGTGAGTAGTAGATATAAACAAAGAAAGAATGAATTACTGCTGCGCTTGTGAAGGTGCTGCTGGTATAGGGTGGTAGTAAAGGCAAAAAAACGCATTGAATTTAACAAATGACCGTGCGTGTCCCTCTGCCTAAACTGACCAGGGGTGGTCCGGAAAGAGCCAGATCAAGGAGAAAAGATGGAAGGCGCGTGATCCGAAGCTTTGATCAAAAAATGTATACAGTTTATTCATATAAACAATGACAAAAGCATATGCAAAGTATCTACGTATTCATAAAAGCAGGCTTACAACATATTCACAATAAAAACTTGTGTTTTTTTTTTATTTTATTTTTTTAACAGGCATGCCCATACAAGGACAAGCTTTTAAAACGCGTTTCGAGGTTGTCCTCTTCATCAGAGCCTTGAGTAACAATAATAGTAATAATAATACACAGTCTGCACAAAATGAAAGGGGAGTGGTAAGTAGGGAGATGTCACATGTTACGTGATGGTTACTGTCTTAGCTTTGCAGCTATCCATGTCCCAGCGCTCTATACAGTGTAGAGAAATGTAGTTCATGTGGTTTTATATAAATATAAACGGATTGTTTCCATGTGTTAAGCCTGTATAGATGTATTGCAGCTTGCAGGCATCAGGGTTGCCTTGTGCTGCCAGAGTGTAGCTGTTTCAGTGTATGAGACGTACTCATGCAAGCTGCAATACATCTATACATCATCTCCCTACTAACCACTCCCCTTTCATGTTGGTCCAGACTTATTTTGTGCAGCCTGTGTATTATTATTATTATTACTATTATTGTTACTCAAGGCTCTGATGAAGAGGACAACCTCGAAGCGCGTTAGCCCACCTTTGGAATGCTTGTACTTGTATGGGCATGCCTGTTTAAAAAAAAAAAACACAAGTTTTTATTGTGAATATGTTGTAAGCCTGCTTTTATGAATACGTAGATACTTTGCATATGCTTTTGTCATTGTTTATATGAATAAACTGTATACATTTTTTGATCAAAGCGTCAGATCACGCCTTCCATCTTTTCTCCTTTACCTGACGTGTGAGTAGCGATGCGCTTTCTGAATGGTCCCGCTGTCTTCTGGGACCTCTGTCTCCCCAAAAAAATGGGGGGAGGAGGAGGAGGAGGGGCTGGAAATATTTTATGTAAGGCGATTTCACCCGGAAGAGGGAGCTGGTACTTGAATTTGACTGTCTCCTGATTTGGCTTAGTGACTGTCATTGACGGCAGCGGTAGTCAATGGCTCCCGCTACTGCCAAAAGCCAATCAGGAGTGTGAGGCCCTGGAGAGCCAAGGCTCTCGCGGACTTTTCTGGATCGAGAGTAAGCTCAGGTAAGTATTTGGGGTGCTGCTGCACACAGAAGGCTTTTTACCTTCATGCATAAAGGTATACAAACCTTGTGCCTTTTACAACCACTTTAAATTGGAATGGTGTAAGTGGGGCTTTGTTATTGGCTAATAGTGCCCTGCCCCACTCTTGTTTTTTCTAGAACATTGCCCCTCCTGTTGAGGCTGAACCCCCTGCCATATTGTGCCCTACTCTATACCAGAGCCCACACGACATTCTTAGCCGTTGAACATTATATCCCAAGGGAGCAATGTTCACAAATGGATAGGATTGCTGCACTTTACTGATGATACTCAGGAAATGGCATAACAGTCACATCGACCTACATTATGGAGTCACTTGACAATACATAGTCGCATGTGAAAGCATATGCACCACTTTAGGCAGCCATCAGCCTCAAACAGTCTCTCCTTCCACCTGGGGGCATTGGTACTCACAGGACTAGGTTCACTATAGGCACCTCCACCATGGGTGAACCTTTCCCAGGACCCTCCGGGGGGGGGGGGGGATAGCCTCACTCAGTGAACTCCTGGCCTAGCCTAAAAGGCTTTTTTTTTATTATTATTATTATTATTATTATTATTATTATTATTATTATTATTATTATTATTATTTTTTTTTTTTTTTTTTTTTTTAACCAACCCTAGCCCCTACCTCCTACAAGGGTCAGGAATTTCCCAGCTTGCTCTAATGGGTGCAGGTTTACTCTGCTCTGGCCTCCACAAGGTTCAGGAGTGCGTCTATGTGAATGTTTGACCATTCTTCCAGAAGCGTATTTGTGAAGTCGGCCACTTATGTTGAACAAGAAGGCCTGGCTCACAGTCTCCACTCTCTAATTCATCCCAAAGGTGTTTTATCAGGTTGAGGTCAGGACTCTTAGCAGGCCAGCTCATTTCTTCCACCCCAAACTTGCTCATCCATGTCTTTAAATACCTTGGTTTGTGCACTGGTGTGCAGTCTTGTTGGAACAGGAAGGGGCCATCCCCAAACTGTTCCCACAAAGTTGGGAGCATGAAATTGTCCAAAATGTCTTGGTATCCTGACGCCTTAAGAGTTCCCTTCACTGTAACGAAGGGGCCAATTACAACCCCTGAAAAATGACCCCACACCATATTCCTGCCTTCACCAAATGATTTGGACTAGTGCACAAAGCAATGTCGATAAAGACATGGTTGGGCAAGTTTGGGGTAGAGGAACTTGACTGGCCTGCAGAGGCCTGGCCTCAACCCGATAAAACACCTTTGGGATTAATTAGAGCGGAGACTGTGAGCCAGGCCTTCTCGTCCACATCAGTGTCTGACCTCACAAATGTGCTTCTGGAAGAATGGTCAAACATTCCCATAGACGCACTCCTAAACCCTGTGGACAGCCTTCCTAGAAGATTTGAAGCTGTTATAGCTGCAAAGGGTGGGCCAACTCAATATTGAACCCTATGGACTAAGACTGGGATGCCATTAAAGTTCATGTGCGTGTAAAGGAAGGTGTCCCAATAGCTTTGACAATATAGTGTATCGTAGGTACAATAGCTACCTTTTTGAAAAGTCCTTTTTTTTTTTTTTTTTTTTTTTTTATTATTTATTTATTTTTTGATGTTTTCAGTATGGAATTTCTATGCTTTGTTATAGTTGCAGTGTTTTTCTGTGTTCTTTTTAGTTTTCCCATGAGGATAACCATGTATGTTATCCAGTGCAATCACCAAAAGCTTGTGTATTTATTTTGTGATAAATCGACCTGTAGTGTGCTTTCTTGCAAGTGTTGCAGGTGCTAAAAGTCCATTTTATATCTGAGTAACATTTTTGTGCTAACTGACCTCCTAGGTAAGAGACGAGTTCTCACTATAGTGTATTGTGAAATGATCAGAATGCTTTTTTGCACGCATTTACAAGTGCTGTCACACTCCCCTCCCCTGATGTTCACATGAATTATTTACCTGGTATCTCTTAATTTCTGTGTGCCATTTTCTTTTTTGAAGTCTTGTTTTTTTGAGCTTTTATAAAATTCTGTATGATTATACAGTCTTATTTATATATATATATATATATATATATATAATATATATATATATATAGTATTTTTGTTACTGAAAATCAAGTATACAACGCTGGCACATTTTAATCACAATATACTGTAGAATAGCATGCAATTTAACACTCTGGGGCAAATTTAGAAAAACTAAGCAAAAAATAGGGAATACAAGTAGAATCGATGCTTCGAGTGACAAATCTGCTTTCTTTTTATTATGAGGGAGAGTGAAATCAGAAATCTTATTGCTTACATTTCTTTTCAGCAGATTTTATGAGTCCTTTTAGTGTCCAGTTTTTATGCTCTATAAACTCTCCCAAATACACTCACACGTGCCTTTTTTTTTTTCCTCTCTCCACTAGGCTCCCTAGAGCTCTTCTCAAAGCCAGTCTTGGCCAGGGCTGCAAGCTTGCCCCCTTCCACAAATGTGGTGTAATCGGTGGGGGTTGAAGGTGACGACCACCACAAGAGATTTTTTTTATTGGGCTCCCATTCACACAAGTTTTTTAGCTTGGTTCCCTATGCCTGGCTATGCTTAACATTTAGACTGGCATTATTTCTATTTGTTCTTGTACATACCTGTATGCTTAGTTGCCATATGTGCAAAGAATTTTATTTTTTCCCCCCAAGCATAGTACATACAGCTGCATTAGAAAAAATGGCGGTTCTCTAGCAAGTTTCAAATGCTGCAAAAGGACTGTTGTTCAGCAACTGCTCTAGAAATGGTTTGAAATTTCTGCAACACAGACCTTTCTTTGAAGGCAATTCATTATTTATTTATTTTTTTACAAAATTTGATTTTTTGATGTCAACAAAATATGAAGAGAGGATCCTGTAGCTGCTAAAAAAAATTGCTTATGTGTCATTCCCTTGCAGTCTGCACTGTCTTCTGTTAAATACATGTTGCATAGAGGGCAACCACATGCAGAATGGCTTCTGGATTTTCACAGGACTGTCCTAGAATTGTTGCAGCAGCACACACATGAATCACGTCTCTGACACCACTTCACAGCTCTTGGTTCCCCAGTATAAATTACAGGAAACTTGTGGTAAAAAATTAGAGAGCTGCCGTTACCAAGTTTCAGAAGTTGTTGGTGTCCCCTCCCTGGCTTGAAAACTGAACTCTGGGCATTAACCCACCTACGTTATTTTTCTCCATTAACCATTGCTATGTTACTTTAAAATAATGCAGCACTGGATCACTGATCATCGCTAGTGAATAGGTGGAAGGGGTGGGGTTTGACTGTATATGGGCTTTAAAGAAGAACTTGCATTAGTTTAACCCTATGAGAAAAATGTGAAAGAAAAATTCCGTATGAGGCACGATCATTCAATTTTTCTTATAGTGTGTACACAACATTCGACATTCAATTCCAACTTTCCAAACTCCAAAATTTTTCTCGTACGTGAACAGAACTAATGATTTTCGTTTTAATGTACTGTTTTTATATGAAAACAACCAGATACGAAAGATGCACATGATCGGAAACGATAAACAACAAATAAGCACCCTTTGTCGTTTGGAAATTTTCGTACCATTCTCGGTTTCGACCTGGAAGACCAGACAATCATTTTGTGCTCTTCTTCTTCTTCTTTTTTTTTTTTTTTTTTTTTTTTATAGTGTGTATTGGGCTTTACTTTGGAGTAAGAACATAAGTTTAAAAACCTTTCTTTGGGCGAGCTTGGCTGGAATGATCCTCTTCTGGCGTGTGAACAAGAGACTTCCCCTCTGTGCACTAAATACAGGATTGCTCCCACACCTCCGCCACTGAGGAGAAGCCTTGTATTTTTTTTTCTTCTAATGAATACAAGGCATTCTCTGATTGGCTGAAGTGGAGAGGAGGGGTGGATGACTTCAGTTTCAGACTTGGCCAATCAGCCAAAAAGAAAGCAAAAATACAATTCTTCTGAATAGTGGAGGTGCAGGAATGTGTGACTTTGTCTAGTGCCCAGGAGGGAGTTTACTCAAGCACCCACCAGAAAAAGACACAGCTTACTGCATGAAGCATTGCTTACAACAGTGAATTACAAATGTTAAAAAAGTAAAAAAAATTAGCAATAAGCGTATATTGATTGGTTTGCGCAAAAGTTATAGCGTCTACAAAATAGGGGATGAATTTATGGCATTTTTATTATAATTAACTTTTCTTTTTTTTTACTAGTAATGGCAGTGATCAGCGATCGGACACTTTTGACACTTTTTTTTGGGACCATTGACATTTTATACAGCGATCAGAGCTAAAAATCGCCACTGATTACTGTATAAATGTCACTGGCAGGTAAGGGGTTAACACTAAGGGGTTAAGTGTTCCCTAGGGAGGTGGTACCAACTCGGGGGGGGGGGGGGGGTGTACTGACTGGAAGTAGAGAGTGATCACTGTTCCTGATCACTTCCCTGACAGAACTGGGCTCTGTCTGTTTACATTGACAGATCCCCGTTCTGGCTCTGAGGAGTGATTGTAGGTCACCGGTGGACATTGCATGTTTTTATGGGCCCTGCAGTTTGTGTCTATCTGTTAGAGCTGCACGATTCTGACTAAAATGGCAATCGCGATTTTTTTTTTTTGCGGTGTAACATCTTTCACATTATAAAAACAAAATTGGGATAACTTTCCGGTTATTTTAATTAATTTTTTAATTCATTGTAGTGTATTTTTTCCCAAAAAAATTGCATTTGAAAGGCCGCTGCGCAAATACAGTGTGACATAAAATATTGTAGCAATCGTCAATTTATTCCCTAGGGTCTCCAGTCCCCCCCCCCCCATTGCCATGAATGCAGTCCCCCCCCCCCATTGCCATGAATGCAGTCCCCCCCCCATTGCCATGAATGCAGCCCCCCCCCCCATTGCCATGAATGCAGTCCCCCCCCCATTGCCATGAATGCAGTCCCCCCCCCCATTGCCATGAATGCAGTCCCCCCCCCCCATTGCCATGAATGCAGTCCCCCCCCCCCATTGCCATGAATGCAGTCCCCCCCCCCCCATTGCCATGAATGCAGTCACCCCCCCCCCCATTGCCATGAATGCAGTCACCCCCCCCCCCATTGCCATGAATGCAGTCACCCCCCCCCCCCCCCCCATTGCCATGAATGCAGTCACCCCCCCCCCCATTGCCATGAATGCAGTCACCCCCCCCCCATTGCCATGAATGCAGTCACCCCCCCCCCCCCCATTGCCATGAATGCAGTCACCCCCCCCCCCATTGCCATGAATGCAGTCACCCCCCCCCCCCCCATTGCCATGAATGCAGTCACCCCCCCCCCCCCATTGCCATGAATGCAGTCACCCCCCCCCCCCCCCATTGCCATGAATGCAGTCACCCCCCCCCCCCCATTGCCATGAATGCAGTCACCCCCCCCCCCCCATTGCCATGAATGCAGTCACCCCCCCCCCCCATTGCCATGAATGCAGTCACCCCCCCCCCCCATTGCCATGAATGCAGTCACCCCCCCCATTGCCATGAATGCAGTCCCCCCCCCCATTGCCATGAATGCAGTCACCCCCCCCCCCCCCCCCCATTGCCATGAATGCAGTCACCCCCCCCCCCCCCCATTGCCATGAATGCAGTCACCCCCCCCCATTGCCATGAATGCAGTCACCCCCCCCCCCATTGCCATGAATGCAGTCACCCCCCCCCCCCCCCCATTGCCATGAATGCAGTCACCCCCCCCCCATTGCCATGAATGCAGTCACCCCCCCCCCCATTGCCATGAATGCAGTCACCCCCCCCCCATTGCCATGCATGCAGTCACCCCCCCCCCATTGCCATGCATGCAGTCACCCCCCCCCCCCATTGCCATGCATGCAGTCACCCCCCCCCCCATTGCCATGCATGCAGTCACCCCCCCCCCCATTGCCATGCATGCAGTCACCCCCCCCCCATTGCCATGAATGCAGTCGCGCTCCCCCCCCCCATTGCTATGAATGCAGTGTCCCGAGCGCAAACAATCACATACAGGAGAAACTCCTGTTTTCTTGGTGGCCTCTTTAATACAAAGTCCGCCTCCTATGATGGGCAGAACAGTCTTCCAATGGAAGTGCAGGAGAAGGGACTTCCTATTAGAGGCCCACCGTGAAACATGATGGTGGCAGCATCATGTTGTGTGGATGCTTTTCTTAAGCAGTGACAGGGAAGCTGGTCAGAGTTGATGGGAAGATGGATGGAGCCAAATACAGCGCAATCTTGGAAGAAAATCTGTTAGAGTCTGCAAAAGACTTGAGATTGGGGCGGAGGTTCACCTTCCAGCAGGACAAAAAACCTAAACATACAGCCAAAGCTATAATGGAATGGTTTAGATCAATGCATATTCATGGTATTAAAGTAAAGTAGGGCGCTATTCTCGTAAACAAACAAAAATGTATGTGAACTATACCAATATTACTAGAAACTGATCACTCAATCCATATTCAAATTCTTAATGATCATAATATCATGTGTCTGTTATAATTAGATTAAATGTGCAGACATACAAAACAATATACAGTATATAACTCATATGCTACACAATGAGATGTAATACTGTGAATACCAAAAATACCAATCAAAGTCCAGAACTAAAGCCAATTGAGAATCTGTGGCAAGACTTGAAAATTGCTGTTCAGATGCTCTCCATCCAATCTTGAGCTAGGGTCTCTGCTTAAAAAAATAAAATAAAAATTGTGTGTGTGTGTGTGTGTGTTGGAGTTCCAAGTAATTTTCTAGCAAAAAATACTGTTTTTAACTTTTGTAAGAAACAAGTTTCAGAAAAAAAGGGTTAAAGCCGCCCGCAAATCATGCTTTGCCAACAGTTCGGCGCTACCCTATTGATTTCAATGGGCGGGGGCTTTAGAAGCTGTGTATACACTGCTCCTACAGCGCAGCAGAGATGCTGCTTGCAGGACTTTTTTTTATCGTCCTGCAAGCGCACTGCTCCAGTGTGAAAGCCCTCAGGCTTTCACACTGGAGAGACAGGAGAGACTGTTTTACAGGCGCTATGCAGGCGCTATAGAGCCTGTATAATGCCTCAGTGTGAAAGCAGTCTAAGAGTCCAATGCTTTGACTTTGGGAATGTGAGTGCTTTTATGTGTCAGTTGGGAAGATGGCAGGATTCACAAACACAATGTTTACATTGGACCCACAGGACAGTTATCTAATTTACCTATTGCTCTCACACCTGGTTAATCGGAAAAACACACCAAAGCTACTGGATGCAGGGCAAGCTAGAGCTATAGAAATCTAGGCATGATGCAGGCTCTATGGAAGTCTGTGCCTACTCTGGTAAGGGATGACCTGGAAGTAACCAGCTGCAGCATAGGTATAGCGATGACTCTTATAGCGATGTTAGTTTTGGCTGATCTTGAAATTTTTGATTTTTTTTTTTTTTTGTTCACCTAGATGTTGGTCTGCATGCATGTTTGTATGCCTGTCGTACCTGCCACATTCATAGATAACAATTGTTTTTGATACTAATTGTGAAAGTAAAACCTCTGTTTGACAGATAACAGAGTATCTAGAACACACCACTCTGCTGTGTACAGTATACTGGTCTCTGTGTGTACTACTTTTACACAGATTACTCCATATGGTTCCACTTTGGACCATGTGCTTGAAAAGGTTCTGCTTTTATATTGCATACTATGTAGTTTTGCATTTTGTACACTCTATTGCATAGTATGTATATTGGTACCATCTGCTGTCCCATTTTTTCCTCCCCAGCAAATTGGGTTTATTGGATTCTAGAGAAGGCAGGAGTGTAACCGCAGCTGGGAGCACCATAGAGAGGCTTTTGTGGGTCTGGTCGCACTGCTGGTGTTGATGCACCCCCTAGACTCAACAGGCATTTAACACTTTGGTGAGGGAAGGGAAGGGGTTTAACTCTGGTTTAAAAAAAAAAAATTATATTCAGATGTGTGTTCACTAAAAAGTACCTTCTATTGCTTGCAGCCTCCTCCAAATTCTCCTCCAAATTCCTTGTTTGTTGCTCCTGTGACCCAAGTTCCTGTTAGAAGGTGGCTTTGTTCCTTCTCCATGATCCCACTGTATGTAGGAACATGGAAGTGAGCAAGTCTCTCTTGCTCATTCCCAAGATAGATTAGAGTATGGGATTTGTAGTTTGCATAGAGCAATGCACACAACCACGACTAACATGCACTGCTGGTTCCAAACAACAGAAGTGATGGGGAAAAGGAGCTGTTCAGGAGCTCATTGAGGACATTACAAGGCAGCAGGAAAACGCAGTAAGAAATTATTTAATGAAAAATAGTAGGGCTGTTACTGATTAAAAAATTTTCGTGTTCGATTAATCGTTATTTTTTTTTTTTTAGCGACTAATTTCGATTTAATTATAACGCACATACAGATCCAACTACTTTTAGCTGATCTCCTTGCATTGCAACTCTGCATTAGTCAGTGGTAAATGTGGTATACACTATATACAATCACCCGACACTAGTTAGTTTTCACAATCCATGACATAACTTCACAGTTCACACAAATACGTTTTAAATTCAAACTGTAGCACTGACGTAAGTAATTTTTTTTTCCCCACAGTAGCGTGACGGTCCCTCCACCTCAGGTCTAACTAATCACTCTCACCTTATGGCATGGACCCCTGTCCAAACAGGTGGTCATGCAAACGGGTATCAAAAGGGTTAACACGGACCATAAACTTCTCTCACGTCTCCTCTCAGCAAGGACGCCAGGTCATGGGTAGAAAGAAAAGATCTAAGTGCTCATCGCTTAAGTATAAGATTATATTTTTGTGTTAAAACACAAACTACTCACATAAAGATGATAAAAACACAACATGTAAAGCCGACAATCGTGTTAGTTCTGTAGGGCAGCAACGGGTGACGACATGCATAGCTCCTCCCCCGTATACCTTACGTTCAATCAGAACTTTGCGTCGCCAGACTCCTCCCCCTTCCCTTCGTTAGCAGACGGAGGCACTTGGGGAAGGGGGGAGGAGTCCGGTGACATCTATGTCCGTTACGTCACCGGATCTCTGCCAAAACTCCCTGAAGACCCGGAAGCCAGCGGAGAGGGGAGTACCGATCAAAAGAATTTTGATAGATCAAAAAAATCGAGGAATTCATCTTAATTTCCACAGCCCTAAAAATTTGATTTTGGGGTCCTTAAGTAGTGGATGGGTTATTTTTGGCAAAGATGTAATTTAGTGTCACTTTAAAGTGTATGTAAAGCCAAAATCCTCCCTCTTCCTCCTAAGCTTACCATACACAATACAATCCGATTTAGGCTAGGTTCACACCTGTGTGGCCATGTGGGCTGCGTTTTGTGCGGGCATGGGAGCCAGTTCATTCGAATGGGCTGCTGTGCACTGCGAAATGCAGGAAAGAAGTCCTTGCATTATTTTAGAAATCGCAGCCCGCACTTGCACAAGGTTCCCTGTACGGGTTTGATTTCTAGTACAGGCAGCATGCCATTAGGATTAATGGCAGCCACCCTTCTCTGTGTGGGTGGTTGTGGCTGCCGGTATTTGTGTGGTTCCCACAGCGGCACCACCCGCACAGATGTGAACCTAGCCTTATACAATCTCCTTTAAGATCTACCCAGTAGACCTGTGGTGGCTAGGCAGACCTGCTTATGAATCTTTTCATATATATGTATCTGAACAATTTTCTGCAGATTTTGTAATGAAGGTCAAGGTCTAGATTCTAATGCAGACATTTGAATGCTTACATTTCTGTAACCATGTATGTTGCTTTCTGCAAGATATTTCACTTCTTCCTTGTGTGAATGTTCGTACTTCCTGTATACATTTACTTATGGTGGTTGAAGTACAACATTCTTATCTTCGTCACATACAGTGGGTGGGGAGGATCTGTAAACATCAAAGTGCTACATTACTGTCGGATCTGTCAGCAGAGGCCAGTACTTTTCTGTTCTACACAAGGTGTCTTCAGTTTCTGCTCTCTCTGTCGTCATGAAGAAACATAAGACTTAGAGGAGTACACAAGCTAATAAATGAAACTATAGAGTACTGAAAATAAGCACACACAATGTCTGAATTCAAGTTTGTTTTAAAGATACAGTTTTATTCTAGTTTTAGTACATCAACCCCACAAAATGATATCCATATACAAAATTATCCCTTATAGGTGTGTAAGATATTTCTTTGTGATTGTGGTATAAGCAAGAGCAATGTATAGTTTTTATAGCGTTTGCATATGTCCTTCATAATTTTAAATACGATAGCAATAATATACTTTTTCCTATAAGATGTTGGGACATGAGCTCCTCAGTGGCCATATAAACACCCAACTCTAGCCAAAAGATTTTACCGGTAAGGGTAAGAAACGATGCCAGCTTATTTCTGTCTGTGTCCCCATTTTGAGAGATTTTGTTAAAGCAAAACTCCATCTGCAATACCAGTGCCTGCAGCAGGTGTGCCAGTGACACATTGGATCCAGAAGAATTGGGGAGAATAACATTGGCTGTAATTAAACCTAAAAATTACCAGCAGTACCAGATGGAGAGTAGCTGGGGAGAGCATTGATGAGTAAGGAAGGCATGTAGAATCTTGCAGTTTTTATTTTGTTACAGATGTGGTGGAAGAGACCAAAAAAAAAAAAATATATATATATATATATATGTTTGAGGACAGAGACTGTTTACTTAGCAAAGTGAGTTTCTTTATCTTCCACTCACTGATGAGAAAAATTGTAATCAAGCCTTAATATAACCCCACTTCTAAACAGCATGCCTTCTTGTTAGTATCCTAGGAGTATGGACACCTTTTCTTAACTCTAAGAAAAGTCTAATGTTTTGCTAGTCTTTTTTTTCTTCTTCATTAGGTTTTTCCTTTTGGATCGTCACTCAGTTATCCTTGGTACGCTGCTGCTTGAGCTTGTCTCTATACAGCCGATGTCTGGTCCAGTGTTTCCTCAGCACTTGGAGGCCATACCCCAACCCCGCTGGTCTGGGGGTGCAGGGCTAGCCTGGAATGTGACCTTTGGACACTGGGCTCTGTATTATTCTGATTTCCATACCTTCGTGTACTGTGTTTGTTAATTAACCATGGAGCAATTTTAAAGAGGAGGTTGGCCCACCCAACAAAAAAGTCGGCAGCTACAAATACTACAGCTGCTGACTTTTAATATATGGACACTTACCTGTCCAAGGAGCCCGCAATGTCGGAACCCCAGCTGATCTTCAGATTGGCTGTCGGGTGTAGCCTCCAGCATTGCCAGTAAGGGAGCCCGGCAGTGAAGCCTTTCGGCAGAGGAAAGAGGAGGGTGGGCTGAGCTTCGCATCGGCGCAGTCTCTGGAAGTAGGGAAGGGGACCTGTCATCAAAGGAGGAGATGAATAAGTGGAAGTTCCACTTATGGGTGGAACTTCACTTTAGGTCCAGAGTCGTGACACAGCCCCATACAAATGTAATGAGCTCTCTGGCTTTGAGCATGAGACACTACATCCAAAGATTTTATTTATTTATTTTGACTAGCTTGGTCTGCTCTTGTGTCTGTGTTCCTGCATCCATGTTGGAGGTCTTTCGGAAGAGTCCAACCCCTCTCCTTCATCCACTTTGTCTACAGGTACCTACCTTCAAAGCCTTACTACTGCTCGACATAGAGTTTGCAGACAGAGGTTGGCTAACACCTCTCAACCACTTTCTGCCTAAAGATGCACCCCCACTTTTACAAGACGGAATGGTCCTTGGGCATTTTGCCTCTTTTGGTCCTTGCATGCAGAGGCCACCCCTATCTGGCCAATGGCTAACTGTCCCTGGCACCCCTTTCAGGTGTTTCTCCTCATCTTTCCTGTATTACTTCACAAAGCATTTAATCTTCTGTTGTCTGGAGTCTTTCCACAACCTGGCACTCCTCACTCAAGTCCAAATGAGGACCTGAATTTTGTAGTTGTACCCAAACTAAACTTTTCCTTTCTCAGAAGGATAATCTAATCTTAAATTCTTTTAAGCCCCTTGTAGTCCTCTCCAAAGGAATTGTTTGCTTCAACAGGTTGAACAGAACCAGCCTTGGTGGGCCCTTGCCTTAACAAGGGTCTGGATTCTCATCTTTCATTGGAAGCACCTACTAGCTGTCGTAATAATGGGCCTTTATTTCCACTAGTGCCTTTTCCTAGCATCCCTCCTTTGGAATGCTCAGTATATCTTTGAAGAGTGTCAGATTTTTGAATCCTTGCACTCGGCACCATTCTTAAGGGTCTGACACCTGCTGGTCAAAGCCAGATAGGGCTTTGCAGATGTCTGTTGGTGGTGCTGATCCCCATCAGGTGGGACTGTGCATCTCAATCCATTCTTGAAAAGTTCTGTCATCATCTGTATTTCATTGCAACCTTTAGTAACAGGCAGGTAATCCCCCCCCCCCCTTTTCTTACTCGAGGGGAATCCTCTTTGCAGCCTTGTTCTCCAGATAACTTTCCTTGCTTTACTTTTAGTTAAGTAATGTGCTTAGCAACGCGTCCTACGTTTTTTTTTCAGTTTTTTTGCTCCACAGCTATGCATGCTTTTTTTGACTGGAGAAAGTTAGAAAATTCCTAGAACCATTCTGGTGTTCAAGGTTAAGCAGGTCCTGCTGAGTTCATCTGGCAAATTTCAGTTACACATCCCAGGTGTTAAGTGGATAAATGATTCCTTCTGGTGCTCCTTCACCAGTTTGGGGTCTATTATAACTTATTGTAATGCCTCTTTAACACCTCTTTCCTTCATTCCAGATGTACCCTTGCTTTTTGCTTTCATAGTTACCTTTTTAATGATTTGGCATTAAATGTTAGCACCACTTTACTTCATAGTTACTTAGTTTTACTTCATTGACTAAGAGAACTAAAACATTACTTTGCTTAGTGAACAAAGGTTCAGCTCAAAGAGTATTTCCGGTACTGGGATCTGCAGGCAGCAGCAGTGCGCTGCACAATCCAGGGGGCACACTGAACGCCACTAACACAGAAGAGGCTGGGTCACATACATGTACGTGATCCTGCCTGGCCGTGCCACCCTTTTTTGTTGTATTTTTTATTTCAAGGTGCACCAAATATTGCAATTGCTGAAAGATCTGGACTTCAGGCAGGCCATTTAAGCACCCAGACTCTACTAATATGAAATGAAATAATGCTGTTATCATAGATGCAGTATGGTTTAGCATCGTTCCTGCTAAAACAGGAAAGGCCTTTCCTGAAAAATGTCTGGATAGAAGCATATGCTGCTCTAAAACTTGGATTTCTTTCAGGATTGATGGTGCCTTTCCATATATGCAAGCTGCCAGTTTCATATGCCTTAATGCACCATCAGACATGCAGGCTTTTGAATTAAGCGCTGATAACGAACTGAAAGGTCCCTCTCCATTTTTAGTCCTGGAGGATGCATCGTCCATGGTTGCCAAAAAATGTGAGAGACTTGAACAGAAATGTGACCAAGGCCATTGAGTATCTGGGGCAGTGAAGGTAAAGCTTATCTGTGGGTGATTATTGCTGCCAAAACATCTTCTTCTGAAGCTGATTTCCTTTGTATGAAATGCTTAATGTTAAGTGGGGATCAGCGAAAATCCAATGCTTTTTCCTGGAAGTGTATTGCAGTTGTGTCGCATATTCTTTTTACAAACTACAGTGGCAATTTCTTACAGAACAAAACTTTGTGGCAAGTTCCGAGAGGATGATCTTTTGATCTGTGCTCAGTAGTGTATGTGCCAGTGGCTGGAAACTACTACTTTTCATTAAAGTGCAACATTATTTTGAAACAAAGAATATTGTTTCTTTTTGTAGTGGTTGTCATGTTCAGATGTGTTTTACACTCACAAACTATTGGGAGCTTCTGTCTTTCAAAATGTTGTATTACAGGTTGTCCATGTAGAATTTATTAGATTAGGCCTCATGCACACAACATTTATGTTGCGCTACCCCCGTAGGGGCTGCTGGATAGTATGGGTCCTTTGTTCTATGCCACGACCTCAAGAATCTCGGCCCCTCTGATACACCAAGTTGCGTGTATAAACATACAATATCACAGGAAATCACTGAAAGTAATACTTAGTACCCAATAGTATTGCTATAACAAAGAAAACCAGGTAGTAAAGGCGAGCTTAATACAGTGGTGTGAAAGTGTTTGCCCCCTTCCTCATTTCCTGTTCCTTTGCATGTTTGTCACACTTAAGTGTTTCGGAACATCAAACCAATTTAAACAATAGTCAAGGACAACACAAGTAAACACAAAATGCAATTTGTAAATGAAGGTGTTTATTATTAAAGGTGAAAAAAAATCCAAACCATCATGGCCCTGTGTGAAAAAGTGATTGCCCCCTAAACCTAATAACTGGTTGGGCCACCCTTAGCAGCAACAACTGCAACCAAGCGTTTGCGATAACGTGCAGTGAGGCTTTTACAGCGTCCTGGAGGAATTTTGGCCCACTCATCTTTGCAGAATTGTCCTAATTCAGTTACATTAGAGGGTTTTCGAGCATGAACGGCCTTTTTAAGGTCATACCACAACATCTCAATAGGATTCAGGTCAGGACTTTGGCTAGGCCACTCCAAAGTCTTCATTTTGTTTTTCTTCAGCCATTCGGTGGTGGACTTGCTGGTGTGTTTAGGATCATTGTCCTGCTGCAGAACCCAAGTTCGTTTCAGCTCGAGTACACGAACAGATGGTCGGACATTCTCCTTCAGGATCTCTCGGTAGACAGCAGAATTCATAGTTCCTTTTATCACGGCAAGTCTTCCAGGTCCTGAAGCAGCAAAACAGCCCCAGACCATCACACTACCACCACCATATTTTACTGTTGGTATAATGTTCTTTTTCTGAAATGCAGTGTTCCTTCTACGCCAGATATACTTGGACACACACCTTCCAAAGAGTTCCACTTTTGTCTCATCAGTCCACAGAATGTTGTCCCAAAAGTCTTGGGGATCATCAATATGTGTTGTGGAGAAATTGAGACGAGCTTTGATGTTCTTTTTGCTCAGCAGTGGTTTTCTCCTTGGAACTCTGCCATGCAGGCCATTTTTGCCCAGTCTTTTCCTGATGGTGGAGGCATGAACGCTGACCTTAACTGAGGCAAGTGAGGCCTGCAGTTCCTTGGACGTTGTTGTGGGGTCTTTTGTGACCTCTTGGATGAGTCGTCGCTGCGCTCTTGGGGTAATTTTGGGCGGCCGGCCACTCCTGGGAAGGTTCACCACTGTTCCATGTCTTCGCCATTTGTGGATAATGGCTCTCACTGTGGTTCGCTGGATTCCCAAAGCTTTGGAAATGGCTTTATAACCCTTTCCAGACTGATGGATCTCAATTACTTTCTTTCTCAATTGTTCCTGAATTTCTTTGGGTCTCAGCATGATGTGTAGCTTTTAAGGATCTTCTGGTGGACCTTACTGTGTCAAGCAGCTCCTATTTAAGTGATGCCTTGATTGTGAACAGGTGTGGCAATAATCAGGCCTGGGTGTGGCTAGAGAAATTGAACTCAGGTGTGGACAACCACAGTTATAGTATGTTTTAACAAGGGGGGCAATCACTTTTTCACACAGGGCCATGATGGTTTGGATTTTTTTTCACCTTTAATAATAAACACCTTCATTTACAAATTGCATTTTGTGTTTACTTGTGTTGTCCTTGACTATTGTTTAAATTGGTTTGATGTTCCGAAACACTTAAGTGTGACAAACATGCAAAGGAACAGGAAATGAGGAAGGGGGCAAACACTTTTTCACACCACTGAATATTGTCACCCAATAGGATTGATAACTAGGCACACACAAAATGTATTAATAATTATAATAGAATTTATCATACAAAGTGATTACCAGTATGGACTAGGTATAATTGATATTTGGCGTCCAGACCAGCATAAACGGTAGCACTGTCCAGAAGAAAAGGAAGATGGTAGTGGAAGGGGCAGTGGGAACAAAAGGGGTTTACAGAATAATTATTACCGGAGGGGCAGTCCTTTTGAGATGTTCTTCTGCATGCAGTATAGGTACGGTATAGTCTCGACACATGTGCGAGGTAGATGTGGTTCAGATGCAATAAAGGTTACATATAATGTTGTATAGGGTTGGTATAGTTGCAATATTTAGATTTGAAATAAGTGGAATAATACTTGGTTTCCTGTTATCAGTGGCTCAGTCCCTGCTAGTAGTATCAGCCATGGGCGAATAGCCCTCTCACCCAGGATGTTGCAGTGACTTCTTGCTGCAGAAGCGAGGGGGGTGCCCAGTCTCTCAACAACCGCCTACGGTGGGTGAGTGGACGGTTCCGTCATCCGTTGCAGTGGTGCAGGTGCCGTCCTGTGGGTGGTGCTACGCTGCCCCGGGTTTTCTCACTCCCAGTCTTGGGCTCGGAACCCTGCTGGTATGGTCTCCAGCTGGCAGGCGAATATCCAGACAGAGGTGCTCGCCGTCTAACTCTCTCGAGGCCAAGAGGAGGATTTTTCCCGGGCATTTTAACCACTTCGTATCTGGCCAAAACATGACACTTCGCTCCTACATGTAAAAATATACTTTTTTTTTTATTTTTATTTTTTTGTTCGAAAACTACCTGGAACCCCCAAATTCTTTCTCTTTCTCTTTCTCTTTCTCTCTTTCTCTTTCTCTCTTTCTCTTTCTCTTTCTCTTTCTCTCTCTCTCTCTCTCTCTCTCTCTCTCTCTCTCTCTCTCTCTCTCTCTCTCTCTCTCTCTCTCTCTCTCTCTCTCTCTCTCTCTCTCTCTCTCTCTCTCTCTCTCTCTCTCTCTCTCTCTCTCTCTCTCTCTCTCTCTCAAAATGTTGCGCTGAGTAAAATTCTTTATGGACGATGTTCTACCCGCCTTTACAGTTTACCAGTTTAGAGTTGCACAAGCGCTCTGGTGCTAGAATTGCTCTCGCTCTGACGTTCGCGAGTGATGCTAACAGTGTTGCTCACGTGTGATGCGATCACCATTTACATATGTGTGCGGGAGTAATGTATGCATTTGTGCGTAAGGACAGGGGTGCTTTAATTTTTTTTTATTATTTAATCTATACAAAACGTTAAAGCGCGTGTTAACCCAAAAAAGAAAATATGGGTCCTGCTCTTTTAAAGCAGTGCTTGTGCTGTGTAATTTGGACCACTGTAACATCTAAAAAAAAAAAAAAACCTGTCTGATCCTGCCAGTTTCCCCCCTTCCCCTATACAAACAGACCAAGATAATCATGGCTGCTGAGCCCTGACATGGTGGTTTGTTTACGTTCCTCCGTCATCTGCAGTCTGCTCTCCTGTGTCTGTCTCCTCTACCCCCCTCCCCTCTCTGCATGCCACCTAGTGACAGTTTTACCATATTTCATGGCGGCTCCCGACCGGTCACGTGACCAGCCATGTCTCCTATCTCCTCGCATCCCACTGACGTCAGCAGGGAAACATGGGCAGATGGGCAGAGAGGAGACACGGCCGGATACATAAGCGCCGGGAGCCGCCGTGAAATACGATAAAGGACGGGGTACTCCTTATTGGGAAACAAAACTTATAGTATTAACATGTGAAAGTGGGTTAACAACCACTTTAACTTTCTTGCTATCACAAGGGATGAACAACATCCCCTGTGACCGCATGGGCCGTGACAGGTTCTCTTTATGGAAAAATCTGGAGTCTAATAGACCCCAAATCTCTGCTCTGCCTCCAATGCACCTGATCAGACACAGATCGGCCTGATCTGCTGTTTTCCTGGCCGCTAATGGCCAGGTTTTACCTGTGGGCGTCCGGCCCACAGGTAAAAACAAGAAAGATCAACGCACCTGAACAGACATTTGACAGTGGAAATACCTTGTTGTCAAAGCATGCATCAGTAGAGGTCCAAACAACCAACTTGAAAACCTAAAAAGAGAGGCCCTGCAACCTGTGAAAAAATAAATGCTTGATTCTGAAAAAGCTTAAGCTTAAGAACCCCTACACCTCTGAGAGAACGGGACAGGGTGATAGATGACAGTCTTGACCTCACCCTGAAAGGGAAGTGAAAATTGTTTTGCATGCCTCCAAGGCAGGACATGGTGAGGGAGAATGGAACTCTCACAAAGGGCAATAGGAAAAGCATCAAGGAAGCAAAAATAAAATGGTTTCTAGAATTGTGTCATCCCCATGTAGTAGTTGCCAGGGGCAACATAGAAAATTACAGAGACCCCTTTTCCTGCCAAGATAAGTGCTGATAAGTGCCTGAGGCAAAGGTAGGCTGAGCCCACTGCTTGTGGGGTCCAAGTATGGTTCCCTAGATGCACATCAAGGGTAACCAATCTGGAATCTACTAGTGTCACCCAAGGCAATAAGCAGTTGGCTCTTCATAGAAGCGTCAGTTGAAGCAGTAAAGAAAAATAAAAAGAATTGTTTAGAAAACTTAGGAGAAGATGTCCATCACTAAGGACACTCGCAAAAAAAATGGAGCTTCACGGAATGAGTGGGGTTATATGGATGCACTAAAGGGCGGTCCCAGCAAAGCTTTTGCCAGTGTCCAATGACCTGAAGGTAGTGGCATATAACCCATGGCCTACAAATCAATTTCCGTGTCCTGTACTGTACAATTAAGATAAAAACATTTCTGTAAAAAAGTGGAAGAATCCTTTGCATCTTATATTGTCCTCATTTCAGAGAATTTTCCTCATATCCTGCATGATGTTCTTGTGACTGGTAACCTCCAGGATAGGAAGAAAACTCAGAAATGCAGATACCCTTACCCACGCAATAACAAACGTTTTGACTGGAGCTCCATTTTTTTTTTAGACGTTCAGGCACCTGATTCTTTTTACATTCTGTGTTTCTCTGTTTTTACAGATCACATGCCTAATATCTGATCAGTGCAAGTGGACTGCAACTGTGCCACCTAAATTCTGTTTTGAAAACCCGAGTATGGTTTGTGCCAAAAGCATTGCAGGTACGCACTCTGCTTTATACAGGTCTTAATACCTTTTAGCATACTGTTTGTGTTCTTAAAGTTTTATATCAAACCCCCCCTACTCCTAATATTTGGTATGCTGGATCACAGCTGCTTTGCAAACATACATGGAAAACCATACTTTAAACTTGCTATAAACATTGACTGTGCAGAAACTGACTCATTCCTAGTTATGGGTTTGCAGATGGAAGGAGAAGTTGTTTGGCAGATGTGTGACTTTTGCATATCATGATTTTGTTTGTGTGGCTTGACGCAAGAAAAGGTGTGGACTAGGCAAAGCAATCTGCTTGATTTTCCTTCATGCAGCTGGATCTTTTTTTATTCTGCTTTAAAAAATGAATTCTTGTTTTTCTTACTGTGTGGTGGAAGGGGGGGATGTCTAAGTAACAAGTGGGCATTACAACTTGGGGCCATTAGCTTGCAGATCAAAGCGCTACGTAGAATACCACTTCCACGTTCTATCCACACCATTTGCGTCTGTGAGAATTTATTATCACACTAGATTTTGCTGCAATTATCACTTTCAATCCAGAGTTTTTCCTCGCAGTACTTTTTTTTTTATTTTTATTCTGCAACTATATGTCCTCGGACTGATGGCCAGCATTATTTTCACCCATTTCCTCTGAGTCTGCCTGTTACTAGACAGTGATGAGTTCATTTCTCTGTCACTATGCCTTCTGCCTTTACTCAGCTTGCTTCTTGTTAGCATATCAACGAATTGGCTCCTTGTACTGCTTCTTCCCCCTTTTCCTTTTGAGCTACACATTAAGATTCTCCTTGTTTATCCCCATGGTCTAAACTAAAGAAACAGAGTTGATTGAGGAATCTCCTCTATTGTCTATTCTAATCTGACAGCCAGCACCCTTGGCTGTCAGAATGCCTGAACAGTACAAAAAAACAAACGGAAGAGGGCGCACCAGCACGCCTAGTGCATTACCCCACAGCATTTAATTAAAATCAACCTAAATAATACTCAAAAACATGTAAATTAAAATCGCTCATCAAACAACGTTTCTTGACTTGGCACACTCCAGAGTGCAGGGGGCTCTGTCTCAGTCTCTGGGAGCCTAGATGGCTAACGGGTTAAGGCACCCCTTCTAAACCTTTTGGCTCTGATGAAGGGATGGCTTTAAAATGCATTAGACATGCACTAGGCTGGTGCGCCCTCTTCTGGTGGTGGTGTGTTTTTTTTCTTTTTTTTTTTCTTTCTGTAGTGGCTTCAGGACATCCCCAGTCCTAGAAGGCAGCAAGGATTGAGGCATTCCTCAACGGCATGGTGTCGCCCTTTACACCTGTACCAGGCTATCGCACATAGGCACAGGAGACTTTGTCAGTAATGCCTGAACAGTGACTGCATTTACTTTATATGCAAGCCCTGTTTGATCAGCAAATTTCCTCCTCCTGTACAGGGACTGCAAGCTGTTGATAAAAGATTAAATTCATGTATTTGCACTGCTTACATTTAAAAATACCGCTAATGGTGTATTATAGAACTGCATTATTCTGCCTAAGGTTGTTAAGGTTTTAGTACGTTTTTTGCCCTATATTAATTCACTGGTTTGATTTTAACGATCAACTACAGTTGTTCAAACAAGATCCACCCGGATCTGTTGTGAGGTCAGAGCTGACAATAGTAAGAAGATCTTGCTACTGAAATCCCTGAGACATTGGTCAGTTTGTCGGCTATGCCAAGTAGGCTGAAATGTTAAAACTGACCTGTAGCTAGTGAAAAACCTCCAGTAATGAGGCTGTGCAAGTGGTTTCTAAAAAAAGTTTTCCCATGCTATTTGCTAAGCAGTATATACCTCCACATCTTGGCAGCACTCACCCCTTGGTGTGCAGCAGCTACTGAGTTATGAAAATACTTGCTTGGGCCAAGATATTTTAGGGCAGAATGGGGCTCTAACAGCCTTGGCTCCCCCATGACCTTGTTTAGCTGCATCAGACACCAACTCCCTACAAGTGCATTCACCCTTTTTAAAGTCACAGGCACAGTTTTGGCCAATTGTGTTAGCCTACTGGTTTACTGCAGGAGCAAGAAGTTTGTAGCTGGGCCAACGGCAGTTCATTAGGCCCTGAGCTCTTTTCTAGGTTGCCTTGTG
Source organism: Lithobates sylvaticus (assembly GCA_028564925.1). Classification (NCBI taxonomy): domain Eukaryota; kingdom Metazoa; phylum Chordata; class Amphibia; order Anura; family Ranidae; genus Lithobates; species Lithobates sylvaticus. Next base: position 184,815,328 of record CM053026.1, read on the forward strand.
AATGATCTGGCTCTGAACTTGCAGTGGGATCCAGATGGGGGATTATATTGCCAACTTCCTCCCATGAGCTGCATTTTCCTAAAGTCCTTTCTTGTACTCCACGAAGTGGAAGTCATTGTAAGGAAGTTAGCCAAACATATTTTTGTTTTGTCTGCCCCATTTATATTGTGCAGATCTTGGAGTCATCTATCTGCAGGGCGCGTCTCTTTGACTTTGGGTAATTATGCAACCTAAGGTGGCGTAGTTCAGAGTTTTTCTATAGTTCAGGAACTGTTCAACTCTCCATGTCTACCTAAGGGTTCTGGGTCTGATAGTGACCTTCTTTGAGGCAGTCCCATTTACCTCATTTCACTCCAGAACTATGCAATTCAACATTTTAGCTGCATGGGACAAGATGATGTAATCCCTGGATCAATCCATGCTCATGACTTTTACGACCAGGTTATCCTTGGCCTATTAGCTCATGAATCCATCTCTGGAGTTTGGGAAATGTTTATTTCCATTTACCTGGAAGATTCTTCCAATGGATGCCAGCCTTACAGGCTGGGGTGGTGTCTTGGACACCCAACAGTACAGGAAACTTGATTACCAGGAAAGCTCATCGCCCTATAATTCTGGAGCACCAAGAGTTTTGTGTGTCACTCCAGCACTGTACCACTTCGCAACAGAGCCATCTGATCAAGATTCAGTCAGACAACACCATGGCAGTGGATATATTAAACTGTCAGGGAGGCACCAGAAGGCTCAATGTGTTATGAGAGGTAGAAAGAATTCTGGCTTGAGCACCAAACTGGCCCAGGAGCCTAACCTTGTCAAGCTCCAGCAGACACTTTGTGGGCTCTCCCATATCACCCAGATCTTCTGTGTCAAGGTCAGTTCACCATTCTGCTTCATGGTCACTGGCTTTAAAGGCTTGGCCGTTGAAGCATATAGAACCTGAAGAGATTGGGATCTTTTTGACTTTGTCAATCTTATGATCCCGAAAGCATCTTTAGTCAAATACTGGCTGTAAAGTAAAGGTGATTTTGGTGTCATTTCTCGGCTGCTGTAGCCAGGGAAGTAGCTTATCAAGCATAAACAGCACTTGATTAGCTGCAGTAGAGTGCAGGGGAGATATTGGGCATCTAATAGACCCCCCCCCCCCCATGTCTTCATAAAGAGGGTTTGTAACATGCCTAATGCTATCAGAGTGGGATTGTTGACCCCCTTGTGATGGCAATAAAGGTCAAATGTTTACAGTATGTTACTGCAACATTTTATATTCCTGAAATGTTGTTCCTGTATGTTGTACCTGTAAAGAAAAAGCTTCCTGTTCTCTTTGCATTGCTTAATTTTGTGGGGCGTGAAAGCACATCTATCTCATTGTGGTTAGTTTTCTCTTTGCGTTCTTCTTGAAAGCACAGCCTGCCTGTAATCCATTGGTCAGACTTGTGCTGGGAAGATCTCTTCCTACCTGGAACCCCCAAATTCTCTCTCTCTCTCTCTCTCTCTCTCTCTCTCTCTCTCTCTCTCTCTCTCTCTCTCTCTCTCTCCCTCTCCCTCTCTCTCTCTGTGGAATAAAATATAGAGAATTTGGAGGCCAAATTACCACCTCAAACTTGATTGTTGTGTTCCTTAAACCATTCTTGAACCATTTTTGCAGTGTGGAAGGGTACATTATTCTGCTGAAAGTGGCCAGTAAAGGTGTTTAGTTACTACTAGTAACTAAAAAAGTTATTTTTTTTTAAAAACTAGTAACTTTAGTTAGTACTAGTGTAGTACGTGCCAAAGCAACATTCACATTAATGGCAGGGCCAAAGTTTCCCAGCAGAACATTGCCCAAAGCATCACACTGCCTCCGCCAGCTTGCCTTCATCCCATTTTGCATCCTGGTGCTATCTCTTCCCCAGGTTAGCGATGCACATGTGCCCAGCCATCCACATGATGTAAAAGAAGGCATTATTCATCCGACAAGACAACCTTCTTCCATTGCTCCATGGTCTAGTTCTGATGCTCACATTGTAGGTGCTTTTGGCTGTGCATTTTGATTTGATCAAAGATTGTATGGCTCAGAGCAGTGGGAAACAAAGTCTTACTTTGGAAGTTTGCAGTCAGGGTGTCCAAGCTGAGGTGTCCTCCCACACATCAATAGGCCAAACGGTCATCAAATAAAAGCAGCTGGCAACTCCATAACATCAAGCGTATTTATTTTCAAGATTTCACAGTGAGTACAGTCAGTAGCAGACTCGTTTCGGCGATAAGCCTTGTTCACAGCACACAGGGCAGCATGTGCAACCTGACTGGTCTGTGGCTACGCCACCTCATACACCACAAACTGCAATGCAGTTCATGGACAACATGTTAAGTTGCTGCATAATATACCCCACCGACTTTCAGAGGCCACTGTGTTCCATTTTCCTGTCAATGATCTTAATGGGTATGGCTGAACAGTTTATACCATCACTAACGGCGTAAGAGAAATAATTGAAAGTCCCTCATTTAGGATTTACTCTAAACTGATGAGGTATAAGGACATGTAAAGCACATCACCCTTTTAATGATAATTTGGGGTAAAAATAATATAATACATTTTTTGGGTGCATGGAGTTTTGAAGATTGACACATTTGGTATCCATTAAGCCACACACGATCTGACTTTTCGGCCGGACTGTCCGGCGGACCTAGTCCGCCAGACAATCCACCGGACTTTCCAGCGGAGGTCCGCCGGACTTTCCGAACGTGTGGACTTGCCCACACACGCACGGACTTTTCCACCCCCATGTTGAGGGCACGCGGCCTGGTACGGCTCAGGAGGGGGGGGGGATTGTCCGGTGGACAATCCTGCCGGAAAGTCCGATCGTGTGTACGTGGCATTACTCTACACTACCTCGTCTTTTTTTGGGGGATTTAAGATTAGATTGTTTTGTGTGCAATAATATTTATTTTTAGAGTATTTTGGAAAATATAGATTTGATAAAGTTGTGCTAATTCCAACTACCAACGTTTTATTCTACAAGGCTTTTACTTTCAGAAGGATAAATAATGTTCTGGGTGTTTTATGTAATTTTATGGCCAAAAGAGCAGATTTTAACATGGGTGCAAAAAATGGAAGAAATGATTTTGAAGGGGGAACTAGTTAAATTGTAGGCAACCCCAGTTTATCTTTGGCTATTAGTTAGCACTTTGGATGATGGCCTCACCTGTTTATAGCCATACTAAAAAATGTTTTATTCTATTTTAAGTGAAAAAAACTATAGGTACACAATGTGCTTTGTACATTTTATAACGGCATGTTTTTCTCTGTTTCAGCAATCGGCCTTCAAGCCAGACATACGTTCCATGTAGCATGAAACAAGCCAGGGACTGTAAGGATGACTGAAGTTACTATCCCTTCCAGAATGCGGAAGGGCCTCTTGAAGGACCCTGATATAGCGGATCTATTTTGCAAGGAGGATCCAGAGAGAATATTTGTAGATCTGCATGAAATTGGACATGGCAGCTTTGGAGCAGTTTACTTTGTAAGAACACTTTAATACACATTGCCAATTTGTGGAGCGTTTTTCATTTTAATAGGTGTAAACAACTCTATTTTGTAACAACAAAACAACTCTGCTCTCTGAGTTGTAATACCTGATTTTATATAGCGCCGACACTTCGTGTAGCGCTTTACAATAGAAAGGGAGACAATACAGATACAATTTAATACAAGGGGGTTAGGTGAGCTCTGCTCGTGCGAGCTTACAATCTAATAGGGAGGGGCTGGTTGAACAAAAGGTAATAATTGTGAGGGATGAACTGATGGGAGAAATAGAAGATTTGTTTTTTAGCTGAAGGCAGGATAGGACGAGAAGGCCTGGCTTGCACTCTGCTCTAATTCATCCCAAAGATGTTCTATGGGGTTGAGGGCAGGACTCTGTGCAGGCCAATCAAGTTCCTCCACCCCAAACTCGCTCAGCCATGTCTTTATGGACATTGCTTTGTGCACTGGTGGGGTGGTGAGGAAGAACTAGACTAGCCCCAACCCGATAGAACACCTTTGGGATCAATTAGAGCAGAGACTGCGAGCCAGGCCTTCTCGTCCAACATCACTGCCTGACCTCACATGCGCTTCTGGAAGAATGATCAAACATTCCCATAGACACACTCCTAATCCTTGTGGACAGCCTTCCCAGAAGAGTTAAAGCTGTTTATAGCTGCAGAGGGTGGGACAACTCAATATTGAACCCGAACTAACTCTATAAAGCATAATATTCATACACACTGATCTAGAATTGGGAGTTCTCTCACTGACAACCTCCAATATACTGTATTTTTTGCTCCATAAGGCACACCTAGGTTTTAGAGGAAAACAAGAAAATAAGAATTCTTAACCAAATGGTGTACTAAAATATTTACCTGTGCCATGAAATGCAGCCTGACCACCTCACACAGACTGGCATTCCCATGCAAGTAAGTCATCACATCCGATACGCCTGTCACAGAAGACAGAGCAGCCATACTCCATTCGGCCACTCGGGCCAGCACTCGCGGGAGACCTGGGATGTCTCTCCTTCTCTCTCCTCTGCTGGTATGTAATGCGATTTTTAGCAGGACTGCGACATTGCCGCAGACAAATCTGACCCCCAAATTACACTTTTTGGGTACAAGCGACATTCTTACACTGATCAGTGCTATAAAAATGCACTGATCAATGTATAAATGACACTGGCAAAAAAAATTACCCTCATTTGAAGTGGAGGATTTGGACTTTAGGGCACAATGGACCATCATTATAGATGAATCTTCTAGTCAAATTCAAAGAGACATGTTTGGAATCCCTGAGAATGCAAATGGATTCCACACAACAGGATTTAGATTTACCACCTACCAGATTTTGACTCAAGAGAAGAGCAGCTCATAAATACACTGGACACATTGGAAGTTTAAATTACACAAATCAAAAAGGTCCACATTTCTCTGGGATAAGTCGTATTATGCAGAGCGAACCGTGTACAGATGGACAACCCATAATCAACAATTTTAAAAGGAGGAAATCGGGAGGTTCAAGACACTCCATTCTAAGGACATCGTCCGCAGCTACCAGTACACCCAAAAGGGTAAGTTTTTCTGACACCGAAGGAGAAACCTCTGCTCATTCAACTTCCCCCTAAGCCACCAGTCTTCAAGAGAGAAAAGAAAACTTAAAGATACTTCTTCTGATGACAATGACCCTTGCTTTCTAAAAAAGCCACAACCAAAAGAAAAACAAATGAGAAAAGAAACATCGCTGCTCTGATTTGACAAATTTTTCTAATATCGTCCAATGTCCTGAATCTTTCCAGCCAGACATTATACAAGAAAATGTTAGATATTCCATCTCGAGGCCTCAACTTTGCACCAACTACATTTTGGTTTATTTTCCGCTTCCACCAGTCGATGCGAACAATTTTGCTCACTATCTTACCCTCAAACATTTCTTAACCACTTCAGTACAGGGCACTCTACCCCTTTCCTGCCTATACCAATTTTCAGCTTTTAGCGCTGTCACACTTTGAATGACAATTGCACGGTCATGTAACACTGGACCCAAACAAAATCTTTATTAGTTTGTTCCCACAAATATGTTTCTTTTGGTGGTATTTGATCACCACTAGGGTGTTTTTGTTTTTTTTTTTTTTTTTTTTTTTTTTAATGGTTTAGCCAAAAAAAAAAAAAAAAAAACCTGACCGTTTTGAAAATAAAAAAAGTTTTTTTTCTTTTTGTTTGTTGTAAATAAGTAAATTTTCTCCTTCGCTGCTGGGCGCTGATGAGGCTGCAGTGCTGGGCACTGGTGAGGCGACACTAATGAGGTGTCACTAATAAGCAGCACTGATGGGCTCTGATAGGTGGCACTGATAGGCAGCACTGATGAGGCACAGGCAGGCATTACTGCTGGGCACTGATTGACACCTCTAATGGGCACTGATTGGCAACCCTGATGGATATTCTCAAGGGGGGGCTGTGCTGATAATCAATCAGTGCAGGCCCCCCGTGTCAGGAAAGCAGCCGATCGACTCTCCTCTCCTTGTGTCTGTCAGCGCGAGGTAGAGGAAAAGCCGATACTCTTCCTGTTTACAGTGTGATCAGCTGTGATTGGACACAGCTGATCACATGGTAAAGAGCCTATGTCAGAGACTCTCTACCGAGATCGGTGATGCGACACGCCACACCAACGATCGCCTCGCTGCACGCTATTGCGTCTTATCCTGCTGGATGTCGTATGATGTCCAGTCAGGATAACTTAACCACTTTGCGCACATCATTCTGTTATATGATGGGTAGGAAGTGGTTAAACACTGATTCACAATTTTCCACTTCCCGAACAGTCTCCCCTCTTGGTTGTTCACCATCTTCCATCGAATTAGATTTTCAGGACTTTTATCTCATTCATGATATGAGTACATTGGATTCTTTTGGATATTCAGGCATTCCAGTTGACGACAAAGTCAAACAACCTTATCGCCTCAATACCCCCTCCTATTCCAAGTCAGATTTTTACCCTATACAAACCAGGGGCAAACCACTAGATATCTTGCAAAAGGTAGAAAACGATCTTTTGGCCCTTGCCAGGTCTATCAATAGTATAACTAAACACTGCCAAAATCTCACAAAAGGAGAGAGAACTTTTAAAAATTCAGATAAGAGAGGGGCGGTGGTCATACTTGACTCCCAGGATTACCTCAAGGAGGCAATTGGACAACTCTCAGAGGAAGATACTTATACCTGTATACCCTCAGATTCCAGCCTGGATTTTAAACCATGCCTAAAATTCATAGTAGATGAAGCAGTATCTATTGGAATCTTAAATCATTCAGAAGCCAAAAACTTGATACCCCCTCACCCTGTGGCACCAATATTTCATCACTTACCTAAAACGCACAAAAACTATGTTTCTATTCAGGGTAGAGCCATAGTGGCAAGTATTGGCTCCCTGGGAGAACAATTGGGGAATCTTATTGACATTCTATTACAACCATTAGTGTCCAGGATACCCTCTCATTTGCGAGACAAAACATATCATACAAGTTCTTGAGGCTTTTCCCTGGAGCAATGGCACTAAGCGGGTTGTGTGTAAAATCCTTATACTCATATATATATATATATATACCCCATGGTTTAGGTCTACAATCACTTAAACACCACATGAACCTATATACGGAATAAGTAAGGATCTGTGCCCTGAAGGTTCAGGTGCGTCACATAAAGGGACAACCCTCAATTCGGCTCTGTATGAGTCTTCTAGGGTGGATGGTATCCTCCTTCGCGGCAATGCCCTATGCCCAGTTCCATTCCATGCCTTTTCAACAAGGCATCTTGTTGGCTTGGAACAGAAGAGGACAAGCCCTGGTTTATCCAATGTGCTCATCTCCTCGGGCACGTTTAAGCCAAAAGTGGTGGTTGCATCGGAACCTGCGAAAGAGAAAATCCTTTCTCCCGGGAATCTGGAGAATACTGACTACAGATGCCAGTCTCTCAAGCTGGGGAGCGACCTTGGAAGGGTTCACAGCTCAGGGGAAATGATCAGGGACAGAACAGATCCTGCCTATCATCGTCCTGGAATTACGGGCAGTACGTCTGGCCCTATGGACCTGGATGGTGGAGCTTCAGGACTGCCCTATCTGGGTTCAGTCTGACAATGCCACTGCAGTGGCCTATATAAACCATGAAGGCGGTACCAGGAGTCGTTAAGCTCTGAAGGAGGTGAACCACATACTAGCCTGGGCAGAGGAACATGTGCCGATTCTGTCGGCAGTCCATATACCGGGAGTAGAGAACTGGAAGGCAGATTATCTCAGCCACCAGCAGATCTACCCGGGGCAAGGGTCTCTACACCCAGAGGTGTTCGAGGAAGTTTTCCAATGTTGAGGATGACCTACTGGCATCTAGGTTCAACAACAAACTACAGCAGTTTGTGTCCCAAACAAGACATCCTCTGGCAATTGGAGCAGATGCTCTGGTAGTTCCATAGAGGCAGTACTCCCTGGTTTATGCTTTCCCTCCGATCCCTCTCCTTTCACATTTGTTGTGCAGGATTTGGAGAGAGGGGATTACATTCATTCTGGTGCCACAAGCCTGGCCCAGAAGGCCCTGGTTCCCGGATATTGTGAGATTGGCAATAGACTGGTCATGGACGCTTCAACGTCGCCCCGATCTACTGTCTCAAGGTCCTATATTCCACCCAAATTTACAGTTTCTAAATTTGACGGCATGGCTATTGATGCCAGGGTGTTAAAGGGCCGTGGCATCTTGGGACCAGTGGTGTTTACCCTAGTGAATGCTAGAAAAGCTGTCACTAGGAACGTCTATAATAAGGTCTGGAAGACTTTTATATTGCTTGGTGTGAAGCCAAAAAATGTCATCCACGGAAATACGTGATTGGGAGAATTCTCTTTTCTACAGTCAGCTGTGGATATCAAATTGGCTTTGAGTACAATCAGAGGTCAGATTTTGGCCCTGTCAGTATTCTTCCAAAGGCCTTTAACCTCCCATTCACTGATCCGAACCTTTATGCAGGGGGCAGCTCGCTTGCTTCACCCCATTGCGTCACTTATGTGTCCTTGGGACTTGAACTTGGTGCTGTCTGTGTTACAGAAACAACCATTTGAACCTATGAAGGAAATTCCATTTAGACTTGCTGTCACGCAAGTTAACCTTCCTGATGACCATCACCTTGGCTAGAAGGGTATCAGAGTTGGTGGCCCTTTCATGCAGGGAACCATACTTAATCCTTCACCACGACAGGGTCATGTTACAACCTGTTACATCCTTTTTGCCAGAAGTGGTGTCGGCCCTTCATTTAAATCAGGACATTATTTTGCCTTCTTTTTTTCCTCTCAGCCTCGCTTGGCGGAAGAGGGACGACTGCATTCATTGGACGTTAAAGTGTACAAGAATGTAGGTGATTATGCGCATATACCTAATGATCTATCACAGGTGCTTAAATGAATACTGGAACCAAATATCTAATATTGCAGCAATAAATAAATATATGTGCAATATACAAGGTGAAATTCAATAAGTCAAATAATATTGAATAAATAAATATTAAGTACACAATAAATGTATGCAAAATTCCTCCAATTCAGAAAATGAGTACAATATAGGAAATGTCCAACATGTGTATGTTCTTAGGTGACAAATTCACAATAATCAGGTATGAGGTAGCAATTCAATTTTGAGCTCTCAATGCTCTTACTTTATAGGCATAAGGGAAATGCCTTATTCCATCATGTCGATCATGTCCCCACTTCCATCCATTCGAATCAGTCAATCCAACGATAATAATTTGAGGCAGACGATGAGTATCCACTTAGGCTCAATATACGGATCCACATCGAAAATAAAGGGGCTCCAATAGTGCATTACCAAAATAACAAGCTGTTTATTAAGTAAAATTTGGCTGCTTACATGAAGAATGATCAAAAAAGGCCAGACATAGAATACAATGGCGTTCCACGCCACTTCATATGCTACTTCCGTTCCGGGGCATCTACTTCCGATTTCGCCGTGGCGGCTTCCGGTTTGCGGTGTCTATTTCCGGTTACATTGATGATTGTTGACCCAATTTACAAAAAGATAATTTAAAATACTGTGTCACTACTTATCACTATTTTTTATAATTTGATGATTAAAATGTTTTTTTTTATGTGATTGGTGCACGTTCAGCTGAACTTGCATTGGTGCATGTGTGATTTTTCTTTTAAGGCGATTTGACTGCAAAAGTCCACTAACAAAGATTGTTGCACAGTGCTACTTTAGGCTGTAAAACACCCAACAAGCAAAATCCCATTCATTTCAATGGCATCTGTTCACATCTGAGCGTTTTGTCACCTGAAGCAAAATGCCTGAAGCTCAAAGTACATGAGCTTTTTTTTGGGCAGATTACAGCTGTTTTTCTGCTTTTTACATTGGTGACTTTTGACCGCTACAAAATCGCGGGATAAAACGAGGTAAAAACGCACTACTTTTTTATGCCTGAGAACAAAACGCTCAGGTGTGAATGCAGCCTGAAATACCAGGAGCACCAGGCTGATAACTGAGTTTAAGTGGTGTATATTTTAAGACATTTCTTCAGTGTTAAGTAGTGAGTGTACAGCTTGTATAACAGGGCAAATTTGCTGTCCCCTCAAAATAACTCAACACACAGCCATCAATGTCTAAACCGCTGGCAACAAATGTGAGTAGACCCTTAAGTGAAAATGTCCAAATTGGGCCCAAAGTGTCAATATTTTGTGTGGCCACCATTATTTTCCAGCACTGCCTTAACCCTCTTGGGCATGGAGTTCACCAGATCTTCACAGGTTGCCACTGGAGTCCTCTTCCACTCCTCCATGAAGACATCATGGAGTTGGTGGATGTTAGAGACCTTGCACTCCTCCACCTTTTGCTTGAGGATGCCCCAGAGGCTCAATAGGTTTAGGTCTGGAGACATGCTTGGCCAGTCCATCACCTTTACCCTCAGCTTCTTTAGCAAGGCAGCGGGGGTCGTTATCTTGGAATACTGCCCTGCGGCTCAGTCTCCAAAGGGAGAGGATCATGCTTGGCTTTAGCATGTCACTCTACATGTTGAAATTCATGGTTCCCTCAATGAACTTTAGCTCCCCAGTGCCAGCAGCACTCATGCAGCCCCAGACCGTGACACTCCCACCACCATACTTGACTGTAGGCAAGACACACTTGTCTTTGTATTACTCACCTGGTTGCCGTCAGACATGCTTGACACCATCTGAACCAAATAAGTTTATCTTGGTCTCATCAGACCCCAGGATATGGTTCCAGTAATCCAAGTCCTTAGTCTGCTTGTCTTCAGCAAACTGTTTGTGGCTTTCTTGTGCATCATCTTTAGAAGAGGCTTCCTTCTGGGACGACAGCCATGCAGACCAATTTGATGCAGCGTATGGTCTGAGCACTGACAGGCTGACCCCCACACCCCTTCAACCTCTGCAGCAATAATGGAAGCACTCATACGTCTATTTCCCAAAGACAACCTCTGGATATGACGCTAAGCATGCGCACTCATCTTCTTTGGTCAACCATGGTGAGGCCTGTTTTGTCGTGTTAAACCGCTGTATGGTCTTGGTCACCATGCTGCAGCTCAGTATCAGGGTCTTGGCAATCTTCTTATAGTCTTTATGTAGAGCAGCAATTCTTTTTTACAGATCCTCAGAGTTCTTTGCCATGAGGTGGCATGTTGAGCTTCCAGTGACCAGTATGAGAGAGTGGGAGCGATTAAAACACCAAATTTAACACGCCTTCTCCCCATTCACACCTGAGACCTTGTACCTAAGGAGTACCTAAGGAGTCGCATGACATCGGGTAGGGAAAATGGCTAATTGGGCCCAATTTGGACATTTTCACTTAAGGGTGTACTCAATTTTTTTGTTGCCAGACAATAATGGCTGTGTGAGTTATTTTGAGTGGACAGCAAATTTACACTGTTGTACAAACTGTACACTCACTACTTTAAATTGTAGCAAAGTAATTTCTTCAGTGTTGTCGCATGAAAAGATATAATATATTTACAAAAATGTGAGGGGTGTACTCGCTTTTTGTGAGATACTGTAAGATGACTGAAGATTTAAGGCTCCCGATAGCTAAATGCCCATTTCACATAAAAAAAATATTTAATGTTTGAGCAATGATTGTCAACTCAGGTAGCAACATGTATTCCTCCTGTGTACCAATCCACAACTAGCTTTCAGCAGACTCATTTACCAGACGTTGACTGGTAAAACTGCTGCATAGATTGAGTTGAGATCAAAGTGTATTGACCTGGGTAAAAATTGGAACAAGCTCAGGAGAAATGATCATAATCCTGAATCTTATCTTATCCTTTTCACCAAAAAAAAAGTATATTTTATTGCATTTTAAATAATTTGTGCATCTTTTAATAATTAGCCGCTTAAAACATATTTTGTGGTTTCATTTAGGCTACAAACTCTACAAATAATGAAGTGGTTGCGATTAAGAAGATGTCCTATAGTGGGAAACAGATGAATGAGGTAAGAAGTTTCTCTGCTACAATAGGTATGTATTCCAGGCTCCCCTCCGGTAACTAGCTAGAGGACTGCTCTCTGGTAGTTGTAATTCTATCACTTTTTGGATGAAAAACGGTCAACCCATAGGATTGGAAGTAACGGCACATGAGTTTGCGCTTTTTTTTCAGGTTGGAAAAATATTTTGAAAAGTAAAAAAAAATCTTATGGCCTAATTGCTATAGTCTTTTTTTTTTGGGGGGGGGGGGGGGGGGGGGGGGGGGGGGGGGGGGGGGGGGGGGAAACATTTTTAAATGGGGGGGGGGCATTTTCAAATAGATTTTCAAGAAAAATTAAAATTTTCGCCTGTTTGGGGTGTTAGAGGTAGCTAAAGTGTAAGACGCATGGAGTGGTCCCCAATCTCCTACTGCTCTCTTGTAAAATAAAGTGGGATCCTGTATTTCAGTTACTGTTTGGCAGGCTGTGTTCTGCCAAGGGAAATGTAGAAATAAGTAGAAATAAAGTAGAAATATAGTAGTTTTCATATCTAGCTGCCATCGTTTTAGTGGTGTTGCAGTACCCAAAATTACCAGCAGGTATCACTGCATGCAAGCTCTAACTGCAGTACTAAGATTTTACTTTGCAGTGTTGTGTTGATACCATAAGAACTGTCTGTAGTGAAGTGTGTGTACATACATACAAATGCATAAAATGGGTGTAAAACAGTAATCCTAAAATACTGTAGTATTGAACCCTCCAGTGTGTTTTAGTTTACCACGTTGAGCAAAATAGAATAAACTCCTCAGTAAAACTTCCAGTTTACAACTTTCAATGCTGCTGTCTCCTGCTTCCTCAGTCCTGTTTTCCTGAATTTTCAGTTTTCACAGGAAAGAGTGACAGAGCTTGTAAAGCTTCACAGTGAAGTGACCAGGCTTAGGTGATACACGGAGATGAAACAAATCCTCCTACATGAGTTGTACCTGTCTATCTGCAGTACTCCTCTTGTCAGAGCTTTCACAAAGCAGGGGGCAGGAAGCTGAAGATGCACTCTGTAGAGCTCAGTGAAAGCTGATTGGAAGGAAGGGACACACACCTTCACACAGGAACCTAACTGAGGCTGTCAATCAGACGGTGTGCTGATGCTCCCTCTTGTCTGGAAAACTTGTCAAAAGTGACTGCTGATGGCAGAGGAGCCAGGCAGCAGATGAAAATGGCAGTGCTCTGTACTGAGACAAGTACAAGCTATAGAGGCATAACTGTGTTATGAGGTTGTGTGTTTCTATTGATGCACACTGTAGGGAGATAAAACGCTAATATTTGCATGCAAGAGTGGCTCCATAGGACACTGCAAGTAAAAGAAGCCATCCTGAAACCAGAAATTTGTGGCAATAGTCATGGCAGTAGCTTTAACTGGAAGCTGCATACTCCACTCCACTATTAAAACAGCTGGTACATGTACTTGTACTAATTCAAAAAGATTGTAAAGGCTCGCAATTTAAAAAAAATAACAAACCTGTCATACTAACTTGCTCTGTGGAATGATTTTGCACAGAGCAGCCCTGATCCTACGCCCCGCCCTCCCCTGCCTAGTGCCACCATAGCAAGCTGCCTATTGGGGACACTCTTACGGCTTGCTCCCATGCTGTCTTTGTGTCCCTAGACACACAGAACATAGCTTAGCCGCACCACCACTCTGTCAATAGCTGTAATTGACAGCAGCAGGAGTCACTGTCTGAGCCATTGAGGAGGGAGAGAGCCTAGAGAGCTTCTACCCTAGTGCACATTGCTGGACTGGCTCAGGTAAGTGTGGGGGGTAATGGAGCTGCACTCAGTAGGTTTTTGTACCTTTTTTTTTTTTTTTTTTTTTTTTTTTAATGCATAGAATGCGTTAAAGTAGAAGTAAAGCTGGTTTGTCAACAAATGGCTGACGGGCAGGGTATTTATGACAGAAAATACCCTATTGGTCTCTTCTGCCATAAATGCATCCTTCTGCCGGTCAGCTGTCGTGTTTACTGAGCCACGCATGCACAGCTCAGCTAACATTTATGGCCCTGACCCATGCGTTATCGCGGCCGGGCCTATTAAGTGGCCGAAGTCATGAGACCTGGATGGAAACGCCGGGGGACCCGCCGGATCGGTTTCAGCTGTGTACTGGAGGACACCATATAACAGATAAGTCTGCCATAATGTACTTATATGCTGTGCATACTAGTACATTATGGCATAACCCACCTGGGGGGCATTAAAAATAAAAATAAAAAAGATAGCAGACTTCCACCTTCAAGGTAAAAACTTTTCTGCCTTTACAACCAATTTAATACCACTTTAAGGCTCCATGCACAGTAGCATTTTTTTAAGCTTCTAGAAGCTATTAGAATTTTTTTTTTCTGCTCCTGAAAGCTAAATAGTGTTATCCTATGTGTCCATGAACACTACTTTAGGCTATTAGTGTTTTTTTTTTGTGCTTCAGGATCTAGGAGCAGAAAACATTGTTTCTTGGAGCGTTTTTCCAGCAGCAGTTTTTTTTGTGAGCTTTTTTTCCGCATTTTACTGCAAAAACACTAATTAAATGCAAACGTTTCTACAAAAAGCTATTACTAGCGGGTTTTTTTTTCCAGCATTTTTTTAGCATATGAAAAACACTAGTGTGCATGGAGCCTAAAGTCAAAAGACCTAATTGTTTCTGTACCTGTGTTGGTTTTAGTTGGACTTGCATGTTAAATTAACTTACTTTTATGTATTGTCTTTAAACAGAAATGGCAGGATATAGTGAAGGAAGTGAAATTTCTTCAACAGCTGAAACATCCCAACACAATAGAATACAAAGGGTGCTACCTGAAAGAACATACCGCTTGGGTAAGCAATAACTATTATTCCTTGCCTATATTTAAATGTACAGGCTCATTCTTAAAATGTTCACTATGGCTACAATAACAACAATTTAATCTGCCAATCTTTGAGAATGAGCAGTCTTCATAATGAAAAGGATTCCCACATTCACAAAGCATATGCAAAACTCCTTACTTCATTTAGTAATTGTCTGCAATAATAAGCTTCTCATTCCTACCTCTATGTCCACTTGATAGAGCTTCATCTGGTTGTTTATTGACCTTCTGCCATGTTTGCACATCAACATGTAATCTAGTCATGTATTATTTTTATTTTATATCCCTTAAGAATTAGTTTTCTGATCATATAAAGATAAAGTGGAGACACATTGAATGCACTCCTTATTTGTTACATCTAAAAAGTTGTGGAGAATCTGAGTTGATTGGTCACCTGTCATCACAAAAATATATGTAAGCTTTCTCTTTTGAGGTCCTACAGAAAATGCTCATTGTCTGTCTGTCATGTGGGTCCCCTAAATTCACTAAAGCCAGAGACAGCCACACAGTTGGCATTTTTTGGAAAAAGGTTAGACGTTGTAGCCCACATATTTCTTCAAAATGATATTAAACCCAAAATCAAATATTTATTATATTGCAGCTTATCAATTCTTAGATTTGATGGCTGCATTCGATTTCTTTTCTTTTTTTTTAGGCTGTCTTTCTTTTATTTTCATCTGGTGATCCTCTGCAGATGTGGCAATTAGAGGGTTGAAAACACTACTCTCAATGCTACCCCTTTTAAGTTATTATGTCTAGCTTATATCAATCCATGTGTTATCACAATACTACTTAACCGATTAAGCCCCGGACCATTTGGCCGCCCAAAGACCAGAGCACTTTTTGCAATTCAGCACTGCGTCGCTTTAATTGACAATTGCTCAGTCATGCGCCGTAGCTCCCAAACAAAATTTACATCCTTTTTTTTTCTCCCCAAAAATAGAGCTTTCTTTTGGTGGTATTTGATCATCTCTGCGTTTTTTTTTATTTTTTGCACTATAAACAAAAAATGGCGACAATTTTAAAAATTTTTTACTTTTTGCTAGAATATCCCCAAAAATATATAAAAAAAAAACATATTTTTTTCTCAGTTTAGGCCCATACGTATTCTTTGGTAAAATAAATCGCAATAAGCGTTTATTGATTGGTTTGTGCAAAAGTTTTATAGCCTTTATATGGTCTGAGCGCTGACAGGCTGACCCCCCACCCCTTCAACCTCTGCAGCAATGCTGGCAGCACTCATCCGTCTATTTCCCAAAGACCACCTCTGGATTTGACGCCGAGCAGTCAACTTCTTTGGTCGACCATGACGAGGCCTATTCTGAGTGGAACCTGTCCTGTTAAACAGCTGTATGGTCTTGGCCACCGTGCTGCAGCTCAGTTTCACGGTCTTGGCAATCTTCTTGTAGCCTAGGACTAGGCCATCTTTATGTATCAATTCGTCAATTCTTTTTTTTTTTTTTACGATCCTCAGAGTTCTTTGCCAAGAGCTGCCATGTTGAACTTCCAGTGACCAGTATGAGAGAGTGAGAGCGATCACACCATATTTAACACACCTTCTCCCCATTCACACCTGAGACCTTGTCACACTAATAAGTCACATGACACCGTGGAGGGAAAATTTCTAATTGGGCCCAATTTGGACATTTCCACTTAGGGGTGTACTCACTTTTGTTGCCAGTGGTTTAGACATAAATGGCTGTGTGAGTTATTTTACACTGTTATACAAGCTGTACACTCACTACTTTACATTGTAGCAAAGTGTAATTTATTCAGTCTTGTCACATGCAAAAATATAATAAAATATTTACAAAAATGTGAGGGGTGTACTCACTTTTGTGAGATGCTGTATGTGCTGTGCAGACACAATTCTGTGCACCCCTCTTGTGCCCACACTCACCAGAAGGTATGGACCCCATGCACAAGCATGCAAGTCAGATGCGCCTTATACGCTGATATATCCAGATGTATGCTCTTCTTCTTCTTCAGTGTGATATTTTTTTTTTTTTTTTCTCCCAGTCTCCTTTTTTTGTTGGTTCAGGTTGTTGTGAAGCCCACGTGTCTCTCACACACTCGAACAAGGGAATGCTCCCATTGTGTATATCCACTTTATTTAAAATAATTCTTAAAAACAGATTGCACTCACTTGTAAAAGGTCTTTTAACACACAAAGCTTAAACGACCTGGAAACTTGTCAGTGTGGCCTTAACATATGTACAGTATGTTATCAACAAGATCTGATTTAACACATTTTGTGCTTTCTTGTAGTTGGTAATGGAATACTGCCTGGGATCCGCTTCAGATTTGTTAGAAGGTAAGAGAAAAGTTACTTGACTATTGTGAAGCATTGCGATCAAATGGGTTATAGTAACTATTTAGTAACAATTGGTTAAATATATTTAGTTATGTTATAATCAGCACGATCTACAAAGATAATAAAGTTGTGTGAGCCACAGTTTTATATACCATAGCATTTGCCATGTTGTTTAATCAACATTGTTTTTTGGGGATTGAGAGGATGCAAACATAAAAGTAAATTGCAGCACGCTGTTGTATGACACTCTGCCATAGTGTCCAAGATTCAGAGCCGTGGGGGGGGGTTGGTGCTGAGGTTGGTCTGGGGCGAGTCTGACCCACATCCCAGGAGATAAAGTTTATACGAAGTGTATTCCTCTTTGGGACTTTTAGAAGGGAGAGAACGCTAACGTTTTTAGAGTTGAAAAATGTGTTTATTGAACATTGAAAAAAAGGGGGGGGGGGGGGTTTAAAGTAGGATTAGCAAATGGTGTCCAAGATTCAGAGCCCATTCACACTGGTGCTTTATGGTAATACCTATTAAAATAAGCATTCCATGCAATGCAAGGTAGCACATGAGTATTGGTGTGTTGCATTGTGTATTTAGTAGTAATGGAGTATATGGCACAATATGTGTCGTGTGTACATACATGTGTATGCAAAACCGCAAAAAGTTCATAGAATCCTATTGAAGCATTCAAGGTAACTTTCCGCTGATCTCAATGCACCAGATGCAGAATCTCTGAAGAGACCGAAGTATCTCTAGGCAAATAAGAAGAACAGCAGTGCGCAATCCGAGTGTAGTATAATAACAGATTTATTGTGGTGAAAAGACAAATGGCAACTCACATTGTGACAGCTAAATCGGGCTCATCACATAGTAAGGGCTTCCGATAGACAGTCTCACAACAGGGAACCTCAGGCCGGGATAGAAATAGTGGGTGGATGGATACACCTGCAGGACCCAGAGAACAAACTGAGAGGCAGAAAACTAAGTGCAGTAATAATTGTACTGGAGCAACTTACTCGGTATTTCTATCCTGGTCTGAGATTCCCTATTGTGAAACTGTCCATCAGAGGCCCTTACTATTTGATGAGCCTGGTTTTAACTGTCAGTGTAAGATTCCATTTGTCTGTCTTTTCCCCACAATACATCTGTTTTACAACACTCAGACTGCGCACTTATCTGTGTTGCATTGTGTGCCATTGTTACTCCCTAATGCACTCCTCCATGTGCTGCAGGCAGTACTGCAGCACATGGGAGGGATTACTTGGGTGGTTTTTGGCCTATGGCAATGTTTTGACAGCCCATTTATAATTGAATGCTGCACTGTACATTAACCCACCGCAACGGCACGGAGAACTGTGAGTAGGCTCCCATTATATAAACAGTCATCTGTCTTATTCACTGTTTAGGAGTTTTAAGTTGTGTCTTATCTGTTGCTAGCTGCCCTTACCTCTTTTTCTGCTTGGCTAAAACATATTTCAATATTTTATCTCTCAATGGAAAAAGCAAACATTTTTATTATATTGCAGATTATCAATTTTTGGATGTGATGGCTGCATTGGTTTTCTTTTTTTAGGCTTTTTTTCACCTAGGGATCCAGCCAGCAGGTCTGTTTTATAAAAGAACAAGCTCTCTTGCAGATGTAGCAGTTAGAAGGTTGAGACAAACCATTTAACACTGACAGGAGATGTTTTACAATGATCATAGTTTATTTGTGTAAAACCATTATCCCAAAAGGAAAAAAAATGTTTAACTGCTTATAAAGTGTTAGCTGGTATTTGGCTTCAATGTGTTAGTGTATTTAAATCTGCTAGTACACCTAACACTTCCCTTCCCAGACTAACAGTGCTGCGCTCTAAAGGTGCCACTCTGCTTCTTCATTCAGAGTAGGGGTCCTCTAATACAGGAGATGTGTTACTGCCCAGATCAGCCACCACCTCTAAGGATTGGTAAGCTGCAATATATTCCATTTTTAGTCTTGGGTTTAATACCATTTTAAATGGTGAAAATCGATGGTACACAAAACTGTAAATAAGCCACTTGCGCTAAAAATCTGAGCGTTATAATTTAATTTCATATAATTCATTTAATTTTTCCCTACGGCTTACAGAGTTTATAAAAAAACTCTCCCCAAAACCATGCAATTTCTGAAAGTATAGGACTGGTAGAATAAAAGAGGTGGTGCTACTGATTTTGTAGGTCCTGTGGTACTTGTTTATCAAGAAAAATATTTTCTATAGAAATGCACTGAAATGATTTTCTAGCAATCAAAAACGCAACATAACGTTCAAAACCCCTACTTCCTTCTGGAGAACCATGATGGCACCTTCAAGCATACATTATTCTTTTCTCTTTTGAATGATTTTTTTCTAATGTGAAATGTGCACTCACAAATGCAGATATTGTCCATTATTCATTCTTTTGCTAAATTCTTCTTCCTTGCAGTTCACAAGAAGCCACTTCAGGAAGTGGAAATAGCTGCCATTACTCATGGTGCCTTGCAGGGGCTGGCCTACCTGCATTTTCACAATATGATTCACAGGTGAGTTGGATCTGCCTGATGGTTGGCTGAAATGAAAGTTTTTTTGAAATGTTAAAGTCACAGTTTAACTTTCATGGAAGGACCTCTTCTCTGTGTGGAAGCAGTGTCCAAAGTAGTAAAAGCCCCCTGCTGGGTCAGGCCTAGAGCTCACCAGTCAGCAGGGAACATGAACTTCTGATTGCAGAGCTTTAGGTTTGACTCCGCAGTGGGCGAGGGGGATCTCTGCAGTATAACTACCTTGTGTCTTGTGGCTGTGCTTAGTCTTGCCATGGTGTATGACCCTGTGACATGAAACGGTCTTCCACAACCTCACCTTAGTATCAGAGTTTGGCTGTTCTTCACTCAGGTTTAAGACTCCTACACAGCTGTTTGTTTCAGTTAATATGGTTTCAACCTACAGGCCGGGTTCACACTGCTACGACATGACAGTCGTACAAATGTGGATCCGACTTTGCCCTGTGACCAAATTGCCACATCCATCCGACTTCAATGAACGGGGATCCGACTTTGATCCCGACAATGCAGGCACTTTGTGTCTGGTATGAATCTTTCGTTAAAAATTTAAAACTGATGTGCTGCGTTTTAAGTAATTTATTAAGGCAGCTCTGGCATCGTTTCCGACTTCTTCTCCCCTCTCCGGCTCTTCTGCCTCCTCCACTGATGTCTTCTGCCTCTGCCAGTTCTTCTCTGCTGATGTCTTCTAGCCCTCTTCGGTTCTTCATCCTCTGTTCGCTGTCTTCTGCCACTGCTGGGTCTTCTCTGCTGTCTTCTCTCTCCTGTTCTTCCGATTTTGACATTACGCTCTCTCCTGGTCTAATGCTGGGTGGGCGGTGTGCCGCTACTTATATTGGCATGGGTTGGGGTTGGGGTCACCGGGGTGACATCATCCAGAGGCCCTGCCCCGTATGACATCACTGCCCCATCATGCACTGGGTGGTGACGTCATAAGGGGCAGGGCCTCCGGATGACATCAGCGGAGAAGAACCAGCAGAGGCAGTGGAGGAGGCAGAAGAGCTGGAGAGGGGAGAACAGATTGGAAGCAACGCCGGAGCGGCCTTAATAAATTACTTTAAAGGCCTGTGTACTGTGTTTTATTTTTGACACGTTTTTTATTAAATTTTTTTAGGTGAATGGGTAGGGGTACAATGGTGAGAGGCCGGGATCTAGGAGTCCCATTGTTAAAGGAGGCTTTCAAATAAGCCCCCTGCCCGCAGACCCCAACAACCAATGGCCAGGGTTGTCTGGTGTCTGGAAGAGGACCGTGTCCTCATCAACATGGGGACAAGGTGCTTTGGGGTGGGGTGGTGCAAGGCCTCCATCCCCAGTGCAGATAAAGGCAAGTTCTCTCCACCACCAGTATCACAAGCCGCTCACCTCATAGACCAGTAAAATCGGCAGTTGTCCCCCCTGGGGATAATCAAGACACCCGGCACACTCTGGATACAAAGATCTCCTCAGGCAGAAAGACTCCTTAATGGGTTCAAAAGACCCCGCTCACCTTACTCATCAGTTATGTATGTGTAGATAGATAGATAGATATCATTTAGAGAGAGAGCGTATGTGTGTGTGTGTGTGTGTGTGTGTATATATATATATATATATATATATATATATATATATATATATATATATATATATATATATATATATATATATATATATATATATATATATATATATATATAAAAAAAAATCTCTATCTCTCTCTATCTGCTGCTTTTACTGGTCTGAGGTGAGCGGGTTTTGATACAGGTGGTGGAGAGCACTTGCCTCTATTTTCATTTGGGGTGGAATACGGCTGGATTTTCTTCAATCAGTCACTTTATGCATGAACTTTTGAAACCTGTCTATACAGTTTTACTTTTATTTTTTTT
This sequence comes from Lithobates sylvaticus, assembly GCA_028564925.1. Taxonomy (NCBI): domain Eukaryota; kingdom Metazoa; phylum Chordata; class Amphibia; order Anura; family Ranidae; genus Lithobates; species Lithobates sylvaticus. Next base: position 184,836,903 of record CM053026.1, read on the forward strand.
TATTTTTTTGGGATAATACACATTTATTTTGAATATCCAATTTGGACATTTCCACTTAGGTGTGTACTCACTTTAGTTGCCAGTGATTTAGACATTAATGGCTGTGTTTTGAGTTATTTTGAGGGGACAGCAAATTTACACTGTTATACAAGCTTTACACTCACTACTTTACATTGTAGCAAAGTGTCATTTCTTCAGTGTTGTCACATGAAAAGATATAATAAAATATTCACAAAAATATGAGGGGTGTACTCACTTTTGTGAGATACAGTGTGTGTGTGTGTATGTATGTATGTGTGTGTGTGTGTATATGTATATATATGTATATATATATATATATATATATATATATATATATATATATATATATATATATATATATATATATATATATATATATATATATATATATATATATATATATATATATATATATGCTATATATCGATATCTATCTCTATCTCTCATATCTGAAATCCATACTAGAGCTGTCCTATAAATAATGAAAAATGTTTTGTTCTGTACTCTTGCACAAACTTTGTGGTGAGTACAACAATTGTTCCTTGTTGAGTAAAACATAATGAGTGGCTTGCTGGCCACATGTAGGTTTTAGGGAGCTAATGTATAATTCCTGACCCCTAAGCAGTATGTATAACAGTTCCCTTTCTGAAGAGAGGAAAATACATACAAGGTCATCTCTCTTGTCCCAGTGAATGGACAACATTTCACCAGGGGGGTAAAACCTTTTGCTCTATTGGGGTGTGTGGAGGGCTTCAATTGTTGGCTTAGGGTGTGACCAAACAATTAGGGTCATGTTCTGGGAGGGATTGGGCATCATCTCGCTTACAGAGGATGCCACAATAGAGGTCAGTGATGACAGTTGGGTAATGCATAAATCCACTTCACTCGAGTTCAGCTTTTGGGGAGTACTGTCCACCACAGAATTTATCGGGACTTATAAAAATGTTTAGTAATTGGTTAATTGCAAATAGAGGCTGCTTTGTACTTCTATTCTTTCTTAACACGAGGAGATGAAAGTTCTTTTCTAGGGTGTTTCCATAAAGGTGGCTTTGTAGAGGATTGTAAAATCTAGTTGTACAAAAACTGACACACTACAATGGTTTCTAGTCATTGGAGCAGCAGTCTAGAAGTGAGCAGTTGTGTTATGGGCCTTAAGGGAATTTATCACCCAGGAAGTTTATAAATATGTCCTGGAACCTTATTACTTGCAGACATCTAGCTATAGAGACGGAGATAAAGTGATGCACCCAAACTTGAGATTATGTAACTGGCGGCCCCCTTGCAGTTTGGATATGGCACATATTAGGTGACTTGTTGTTTTTAGATTATGAAAAGATGGGAGCCCCAAATGCACAGCAAAACTCTGCTTCCTGAGACCCCTGTGTGCTCATTATCACTTGGCCATATCATCTACATTATCTTTCAATTTCATGAGAACCTGAAAAGTATCTAAGTGTTAACAGCTCTTTTACAAAAAACAAGTTTTATGGTTTGGGGTTACAGGTGCTTGTAAAATTTTGTTTGTGTCCACTAAGAAATATAATGATCTAAATTCTTGGCTATTTTAGGCCTATGAAGCCCTACAGATGTGTAACACTGCATTATATTTTTTTTTAAAGCTTTCTCACAGCAATTTATTACAATTGCAGTGGAAATTTAAACATTTATGACAACCTAAAATATATAAAGGATCTGTGTTATATGCAGTTGTTTCATTACATAATTTTCCCAGAACTTTAACATCCTGATGGATATAAAGGAACAAGCCAGTTAGACATGACTGCAGCCCCCTCTAGTGGAAATGATTATTGTAGTTTTTGGGGTATATGCAGTTTAACATCTAATCATTTTCTTGATCTTCTCTTTATATTTTGTATGTTTTTTAATTATTTAAAAAAACGCTTAGGAAGCTGTATTCAGATTCAGTTTAAAAGTAAAGGTTTAAATCTAATTTTTAACATTATTCCAAGAGTATTGTTCCATAAGGTTCTGGAGTGATGTAAGTTCTGTGCTGTTAATTGACTATTTGAATATGAACATTTGAAAACAGAGGTTTGTATAAGCTGCGTCTGTCTGCCATTCTACCTAAATGGCTGGTAGTGAAAAATCCTGTATTCTTTTACACTTTTTGTGTGTGTGTGTGTGTGTGTGTGTATGTGTGTGTGTGTGTGTGTGTGTGTGTGTGTGTGTGTGTTTTTATATATATATATATATATATATATATATATATACACAGTATCTCACAAAAGTGAGTACACCCCTCACATTTTTGTAAATATTTTATATCTTTTCATGTGACAGCACTGAAGAAATGACACTTTGCTACAATGTAAAGTAGTGAGGGTACAGTTTGTATAACAGTGTATATTTGCTGTCTCCTCAAAATAATGCAACACACAGCCATTAATGTCTACACCACTGGCAACAAAAGTAAGTACACTCCTAAATAAAAATGTCCAAATTGGGCCCAATTAGCCATTTTTCATCCCCGGTGTCATTTGACTTGTTAGTGTTACAATGTCTCAGGTGTGAATGGGGAGCAGGTGTGTTAAATTGTGGTGTTATCACTCTCCCTCCCTCATACTCGTCACTGGAAGTTCAACATGGCACCTCATGACAAAGAACTCTCTGAGGATCTGAAAAAAAAATAATTGTTGCTCTACATAAAGATGGCCTAGGGTATAAGAAGATTGCCAAGACCCTTAAATTGAGCTGCAGCATGATGGCCAAGACCATACAGTGGTTTAACAGGACAGGTTCCACTCAGAACAGGCCTCGCCATTGGTCGACCAAAAAAGTGTGCTGATCATAGTCATATTCAGAGGTTGTCTTTGGGAAATAGACGTATGAGTGCTGCCAGTATTGCTGCAGAGGTTGAAGGGGTGGGGTGTCAGCCTGTCAGTGCTCAGACCATACGCCACACACTGCATCAAATTTGTCTGCATGGCTGTCGTCCCAAAAGGAAGCCTCTTCTAAAGATGATGCACAAGAAAGCTTAAAGAGGAAGTAAACCCTCTTGAAAAAATCGAAAAAAAATAAAAAAACCTGCAAGACAAAGGCATAATTAGCTAGTATGCATAGCATACTAGCTAATTATGCATAACTTACCTGAAATCGAAGCCTTGGCATCGGTCCTCTTCTCCCCCTTCGATCGCCGACATCTTCTCCCAGAGTGACTTCCGGGTATCGCATCTCCGGCGCTGTGATTTGCCGGAGCCGCGATGACGTCATGCGCACGAGAGCGGCATATAACAACTGAAGCATCGGCATATAGCGCCGATGCTTCAGTTGTCGCTAGTGCGCATGTGCCGCATGACGTCGGCACATGCAAATACAGGTATGTCTCCTAAACCGTGCAGGTTTAGGAGATATCCCTGTTAGCTACAGGTAAGCCTTAATATAGGCTTACCTGTAAGCTAAAGTTGTAAAAGAGGGTTTACTTCCTCTTTAAGACAAGCAGACTAAGGACATGGATTACTGGAAAACATTAGCGATCCACCTCTGTGTTTCACAGTAGGAATGGTGTACCTTTCATCATAGGCCTTGTTGACTCCTCTCCAAATGTAGTGTTTATGGTTGTGGCCAAAAGGCAAAATTTTGGTATCGTTACTCCAAATGACTTTGTGCCAGAAGGTTTGATTCTTGTCTCTGTGCTGTTTGGCGTATCGTAAGCGGGATACTTTGTGGCATTTGCGTAGTAATGGCTTTCTTCTGGCGACTCGACCATGCAGCCCATCTTTCTTCAAGTGCCTCCTTATTGTGCATCTTGAAACAGCCACACTACATGTTATCAGAGAGTCCTGTATTTCACCTGAAGTTATTTGTGGGTTTTTCTTTGGGTTTTTCTTCAGCTCCCCACCCCCTGCTTTCTGAATGCTCAAACAAGCTGTATAAATGTTGCACTTTGAACAGCTGTAGAAGAGATAGAGCGGAAGATACAGGTACAACTTTTGTATGGGATTTCATCTCTGTGTATCACCTGAGCCTGGTCACTTCAATGGGTATATGTAAAGGTTTATAACCACTTTAAATTTATAAGAGGGTGGGGTTAAGACCCATTTAAGTGTTGGTCAGGTTAAAGGTTAGCAAGTTGGTAAGAGTTGGGGGAGAGGGTTAATGTTGGGTTGCTTGACAGTGTTGGGATAAGTGGTAAAACTGAACTACATTGCATCTGAGCATCACAACCTAAAAACACTATTTAATTATTTTTATTATTCAAACAAAACTCCCCGATCCATCCATGTTTAATCAATTTGAAAAACACTGCTCTTGTATTTCTGGTCCTGGCAAACTTGAGTAAGATGTGGGCAGATTTATGTAGCATTTACTTTCTGGAATACATCTTCCCATATCTCGGGCATGCAGACAGAAGGGTGTGCTGAGCTAAGAAAACCCCTCTTCCCTCCTGAAGACTCCTGGGATGTATGACGACATTTGCCTAGGAAAGGAAACTAGTAGCTGAAGAAATGTAAAAAAAAAAAAAAAAAAAAAAAAAAGGTGGAACTTGAGCTCATTTATCTCCTCTCTCCTCTCCATTGCCACAATTGGCACCTTTCGGGGGGGGGGGAGGGGGCGCAGGATACCTGTTCCAACTTCCGGGAGTCTGGGCTGCGGCCCGTGACATCACCACAGGGCTCCCTCCTCCTCCTCTCCCTGTCGCCGGGCCAGTAGGAGAGAGGAGCAGGGCTTCACGCATGCGCAGTAGGTTTCCCGCCGTGAAGCCGTAAGGCTACACTGCTGGGTATCGTTACCCGCAATGGCGGCAGCAGCACCTGACAGCTGATGGAAACATCAGCTGCGGTGCCGACATCGCTGGACTCCAGGACAGCTACGTTTCCTATTATTAAAAGCCAGCAGCTGCAGTATGTGTAGCTGCTGGCATTTACTTCAGGGAACGATTGCCCATGGCTTTACCACAGCCTATTCCTTACTCAAAGATGTGACCCTAGTGTGGCCCGTTATCAGGGATATACCTCGCACACCTTAAACTGAATTCTTTAGATATCTACAGCTTGGACATTAGATCACAACAATCATTCATGGCCTGGATCTCTCCATGAAACTGTCCATTTTTAAAATCATTTGTAATTACATTCCCCTATTCATTTGTAATTTCTTGCCCCTATAGTTTGTTCTCCTCTAAACTATTGCCCTCTCCTACAACACACACTCTTATATTACCAAATTGGAGGACCTGAAGGGCAGTAAGACACAGAACGATTGAATGCAGATCGTTATTTAACTATTGACATTGCTAACGTTGAATTAGCCTTTAATTGGTTGTAAAGTCAGAAGTTTTTTATCTTCATGCATTAAGATATTTGTAGCAGCCCCCCTACGGTAATACTTCCCTGTGCCCCATCTCTATCCAACAATGTGCATGAGTGCCTTGGCTGTCTGGGGCTTTCCCTCCTAATTGGCTGAGACACAGCAGCAGTGCCATTGGCTCCCACTGTTGTTAATCAGTCAGTTCTCCAATGAGGGGAGAGAGAGGGGGCGGAGCCGAACTGTGGCTCCGTGTCTGAATGGAGCTGTGGCTCGGCTCGGGTGCCCCCATAGCAAGCTGCTTGCTGTGGGGGCACTTGGCAGGAGGGAGGGGCCAGGAGCACAGAAGAGGAGGATCTGGGCTGCTCTGTGCAAAACCATTTCACAGAGCAGATAAGTCTAACATGTTTGTTATTTTTAAAGGAAAAAGAAAACAAGACTTTAGTATTACTTTTAGGCTCGGTTCACACTGATGCGACATAGGATCCGACTTGTGAGATGACGTGTAATTTGAGGTTTCCCTAAAAGAGCTTTCTTAGCTGATACTATACAAGTCTGTCCAACTTTATAAAAGGTTCCTGCACTACTTTGATGTGACTTTTTACACTCTGTGGCATTAGTCGCATCTAAGGCTAGTGTGAACTGGGTCTTAACTATGTGGTACCTAGTACCCTCCTGATTCATGCATAAACACCCAGGGCTCTCGGGGCTGTCAGAATACATATGTACTAGCAGGGGGATTCCTGCATCCACATCGATTCCAGCCCACTGGCTGAAAAAAAAAAAAATAATAATAATTACAGCGTGTACACAGCTTTATACTTGCACATCCTGACAATACTGCATGTTCTCATTACGCCTTTCTCCCAGTCACGCTGGACATTTCCTACACCATAGATTGCCTGGTGTTGACGAAAACTGTCACAAGTGACTGATGCAGATTACAGGGAAAGGGGAGAGCAGCCAGGATCCACACTAGGTGCTTTGGATTTAAGCAAGTATACCTTATGAGGAAATACTTCAACTGTTTTTTGTTTTAAAGGTTTACAGCCACTTTAAGGCCTCATGTACCCTGGGCATAAAAAATGCTGCTCAGGTGTTTGGCATTTTTTATTTAAGCCTGTTGTCTTATGTGTCCATGTGCATTTTGATGTTTACAGGAATATTTTTAGAGGAGTATTTTACAGGCTGAAAAAAACCCATCACAGGTGTGTTTATGAGTGAAGCTTTCAGGCAGATAGAATGCTTAGCGTGTTTAGCAGAATCGGGCATTTTTAAGTGTACATTTTTGTAGTGTTTTTTGGAAAAACGCTTATAAATGGCAACACACCTAAACGCGTATACAGTATCCAGCATAATCCAGCAATGTCGGCATCCCAGCCGATGTTTCCATTGGCTCTCCGGTGTTGCAGCCGCCTTAGCCTGTAAGGGAAACTGGCACATCACATTCGATTCCCTACTGTGTATACGCGGAGCGTGCTGCGCTTTCTAAATGGACCTTCAGCAGAAAAGGATGAGGGGGGCTGAACTTCTGGTGAAGTGGGGACGGGTCAAAACCAAAAACAGTCAACAGGTACCCACTCGACCTTTTGGGTGGAACTCTGCTTTAAAAGTACAGTGACTGTATTGACCGTGTCTTTCTTTCTCAGTTTGTATGCTTGGATTTTGTTGTTACATTAATTTGTTCAAATGTTTATTTCTAAGAATAGATTGTACTTTCACCTATGACGATAGTTTTAATACAGTCAAAATGTTATCCGTTCTAACAACATTTTATAACATTTACGTTGTCTTTTTTTTTTTTTTTTTTTTTTATCTTTAGGGATATTAAAGCTGGGAATATACTGCTTACTGAGCCTGGTCAGGTAAAATTAGCAGACTTTGGATCTGCGTCTGTAGCATCACCTGCCAATTCCTTTGTGGGAACGCCATACTGGTAAGATATAACAATAGATGTAATTCCTCTTTAATATGGAGGCTGTTTCAGGAATTTTGATCTGTACCTCTTCATACGATACATGATGTAATATTCATTGGTACATTTCCTAAAACAGACACCCAATTGGGTTGATTTACTAAAACTGGAGAGTGCAAAATTGAATGCAGCTGTGCAGGGTAGCCAATTAGCTTCTAACTTCAGCTTGTTCAATTAAGCTTTGACAAAAAAAAATGGAAGCTGATTGGTTTCTGTGCAAAGAGGCACTGAATTTCGCACTCTCCAGTTTTAGTAAATCAACCCAATTGGGTATCTGTTTTAGGAAATTTACCAATGAATATTACATCTCTGCTGCATAGTTTTAGAAATATTAGAGCTAAACTGTATATGCATCTCCGAATGCTATGTATAACATTGAAGATGTATCACTGTACTGGTTGTTTTATTGTTTGTTTTTCTAAAATAAATAAACTTTACGTTAAAAAAAAAAAAAAAAACTGTATATGTATAAATATACAGATGAAATAACATATCTATCGGCATATAACACGCGCCGGCGTATAACGCGCACCCCAAGTTTAGTAGGGAATATTAAGGAAAATAACTTTTAGGAGGGAAATTTAAGGAAAAACAACTTGCATTTAAATGCCCATCAATGCAGCCTTATCAGTGTCCATCTGCATCCTTGCCCAGTGCATCCTTGCCCAGTGCAGCCTTGCCCAGTGCCTTTGCAACATTGCTAGTCTAGTTGCAGCACTGCCCAGATTTAAAATTGGCGCAGACTGAGCGGAGAGGACTAGCGCCGACAACATACAGAATTTCGAGTGTACTTTCGGCTAGTCTCGGCTCCTCACGCAGTCCCGCCCACCTCCACTGATTGCAAGAGGACCGAGCGCCGGCAACATACAGAAATCCGAGTGTACTTCAGCTAGACTCGGCTCTGCTCACAGTCAGGTGCGGGACTGCGAGAGGAGCCGAGACTAGCCGAAGTACATTTGGCTTTCTTTATGTTGTCGGCGCTCGCTCCTCTCGCAATCAGTCTCGGTGGGCGGGACTGCGTGAGGAGCTGAGTAAAGCCGAAGTACACTCAGATTTCTGTATCTCGGCTCCTTTCCTCCGAATCAGCGGGGATCGGCGTATAACACGCACCCATGATTTTCCCCTGACCTGAAGGGGGAAAAAAGTGCGTGTTATAAGCCGATCCCCGCTGATTCGGAGGAAAGGAGGACTGAATATACTGTACAAAGGATTTGTACAGTATATTCAGTCCTGAGATTTCTGTAGCTCTGCCCCACAGCACAACCCTGTCTAGCAGGGGAAGACAGATGATCATGTTTGCTGCATTTTCATTTTCACTTGCAGGTCCCCCACCCCCACATTGTGACTGGAAAGTGAAAAGGGAAGAAGCCCACCAACAATAAGCTCATCTCTCTGTCAATCTGTGCACTCATCCTTTCAGCAAAATATTTACTTTTTTCTTTAAATGGATTTAAAAAAATGTATTGGAAGGCATTCACACCAAGATAAAGCTTTGCTAGTCTTACGTAATTTAAAAAAAAAGTTTTTGATATTTGAAAGTGTAACTATAAAAAAAAGCTTTTCTCCTTTCTAATAGCTTGTATTTAGTATAGTTATTAACTCTAATTTATTAGTTATTGAACATACCTTTTTCTATAAAATAGCATGATCTTTACTTTTATTTACACCTCTCTAGCTATGTCTGTCTGCCTTGTCCATCAGCCTGCCTGTCTATGTAATAAACTACTGCAGAAAAACATATTTAAGGCCCCTTCACTCTGACGGACCGATCGAGTCCGCCTGTCAGTTTTTTTAGTCGGACCCTATTGGTCCATCCATTGCTCTCTATGGAGTGGTGGAATGGATCGGATGAAAATAGGCAGGTGGTCTGTTTCCATCCAACAGCCCATAGAGGCCAGCGGGCTGCGTCAGTCCTGCTCGGCGAGGATCAACAGGGAGATCTCCTGCTGAGCGGGCAGATCCGCTGGCGGACTCTGCCAGTGTGGAAGGCCCCATTTTTAATTGGTAATAAATAGCTACGATTTAATTTCACAAACTTTAAACCTTAGAAACAAATAATTCTTTAGTATAATTAATTAAAATTAGGAGTAAGCTGGGCTGCTGCCTCCTATGAAAGACTCCAAGTTAAGTAAGGTGTTGTAAATATATAAAGGGGTATCCTTTATATATATGGACATAAAGAACAAGCACTTATAGTGTAAATCCGAATGGGTACATTTATTGTAGCAAATTTAAAATCAAATAATTAAAAAAGGGGGCATTCCATGTGCCTGATTGGTAAGAAAATGGGAACAAGTCCGTAGGTCTGGACGGCATTCTTTCCACAGACTAGATTACAGAAACCTGAAGTGACGTGAGTGCGTAACAAGCAGGATGTAGCCACTACTTGGTTATTCAGATAACTGTGGATGATGTAGCAGCCTGGATATAATTGCTAGTGGTGGCGAGTCCTACATCTACACTGTTTTCACTGTTAAGTGAATGGGCTAAATCTAGCCATGTATGACTAGCTTAAGCAAGGCTATTTCCACTCTCTGTAATGTCATCAAGAAATTTTAGTTAAAAGGAACTGTGAAAGTCCAGGCAAAATCTGGAAAGTTGAAGAAAATGTGAGGACCATTTTATACGCTGACCAGAATTGCTATGACTGGAATGGACCTGTAGGAAGGTTATTTGCTAGGTTCTGTGGTGCAGCATTGCTTGTGCAAGATCTAGAAGAGTCATCAAGATGAAGCCTGCAATGTCATCATGAAAATTTAAGTAACCCCTTTTATTTCAGTTTGGATGCAGGGAAGGTTATAACGCACGTCCTTTTTTTTTTTTTTCTCACATGTACATACGTATTCACAGCCTTTGCTCAATGCTTTGTTGAAGCACCAATTGCAGCCTCAAGTCTTTTTGAGTATGATGCTACAAGCTTGACACACCTATTTTTGGTCAGTTTCTCCCATTCTTCTTTGCAGGACCTATAAAGCTTCATCGGGTTGGATGGGGAGCATCGATGCACAGCCATTTTTAGATCTCTCCAGCGATGTTCAATTGGGTTAAAATCTGGGCTCTGGCTGGGCCACTCAAGGATATTCAGAGTTTTCCCGTAGGCCACTCCTTTGCCATCTTGGCTGTGTGCTTAGGGTTGTTGTCCTATTGGAAGATGAACCGTCGCCCTAGTCTGAGGTCCACAGCGCTCTGGAGCAGGTTTTTATCAAGGGTGTCTGTCTCTGTACATTGCTGCATTCATCTTTCCCTTGATCCTGACTAGTCTTCCAGTTACTGACGCTTAAAAACATTCTCACAGCATGATGCTGCCACCACCATGCTTCACTGTAGGGATTGTATTGACCAGGTGATGAGCAGTGCCTGCGTTTACTCTAGACATGACGCTTGCCATTCAGGCCAAAAAGTTAAATATTTGTTTCATCAGACCAGAAAAAAATGGGTTCTCCTCTCTCCACAGAGAAACGCTGGAGCTCTGTCAGAGTGACCATTGGGTTCTTGGTCACCTCCCTCGCTAAGGCCCTTCTCCCCCGAGCGCTCAGTTTGGCCAGACGGCCCCGCTCTAGGAAGAGTCCTGGTGGTTCCAAACTTCTTCCATTTACGGATGATGGAGGCCACTGTGCTCCTTGGGACCTTCAATGCCGCAGGAATTTTTCTGTACCCTTGCCCAGATCTGTGCCTCCATACAATCCTGTCTCGGAGGTCTACAGTCCTTGGACTTCATGGCTTTGTTTGTGCTCTGACATGCACTGTTAACTGTGGGAACTTATATAGACAGGTGTGTGCCTTTCCAAATCAATGTACAGTCAACTGAATTTACCACATGTGGACTCCAATCAAGTTATAGAAACATCTCAAGGATGATCAGTGGAAACAGGATGCACCTGAGTTCAATTTTGCATGTCATGGGAAAGGCTGTGAATACTTATACTCATAATTGTGATTAGTTTTTTATTTTTAATAAATTTGCAAAGATTTGAAACAAACTACTTTCACGTTGTCATTATGGGGTATTTTTTGTAGAATTCTGAGGAAAATATAACATTTAATCCATTTTGGAATAACACTGTAACCTAACAAAATGTGGAAAAGTGAAGCTCTCTGAATACTTTCCGGATGCACTGTAGAAGAGATAGTGGCTAGATAGGAGTGCATTCTTTTCCCAGGCTGGAAGGGTACTGTGGAATATTTGATTTGAGTCCTTTAGTAACCACAGTAACCATTAATATCAATCCATGCCCTTGGGTTGTGGTATGTGGCCGGGATACTGACCCTACCCCTATATACATCTCCACTCAGAAAGATTGACCAACGGCAGCTAAAGACATACTTGCTGTCTGGTTGTGATCTCCCTATGAGGGCAGTTGTATATCTGTTCCATCATTTAGTATTTTTGCACTAATTCCTCATTGCCCTATATGGTTTTACACCTGGCATTCTTATGACTTCCTTTCGTTTTTTCTTTTTAGACCGATTATGAATAAATGTGAAATTTTTAGTTCATAGTGGGTTTGGTAAAATTGCAGAAAAAACGCACTACCTGCTTTTGTGCAGCTTCTCCATTGAAGTCTATTGAACCAAAAAATTTAAAAAAGTAGTTTTGCCTTTTAAAGTCCTTGACTCTTTTCAAAAATGCAGTAGCTGAAAAAGCATAGATGTGAGCGTGTTTCATAGGAAATAATGTTAAATCAACTGTAGTGCGTTTCTGCAAAAAGCACCAAAAAACGCATAGGTGTGAACCAGGCCTAAAGGTGTTTTTTTACCAAAAGTTTCCAACAGCTAGGATTCCACAAACTCAGTGGGATCTTCCCTTCCACTGGCAGGCCTACAATGCAAATTTTTTTTGCCAGGGTATGTTTTCTAGATGTGCTCTAATGGTAGTGGTTTGGCTAGCTAAAAGTTGGCTGACTCTGATTAAGAGGAGGTGGTTTGTCTTCTATGTTGCTTATGTGACCCTCAGTCATCCTGGTGAACTCCCTTATCTTTTGAATGTCATGTTGCAGCAGTGAGACTAGGGTTGTCCCGATACCGAGCATTTGTGCGAGTACTTGTACTCGCACAAATGCTGCCGATGCCAGATCCGATACCTGGGAAAGCGACCCGGCACAACCGGAAGTCAGCAGGCAGAACAGCGGAAGTGGCACTCCGTGTCGGCGGTTGGACATCCTGACGCCCATCTTGGTACACCCTGCACTCGGCCGCAGTAAGCCAGCAGCGGACATCTTGTTACACCCAGCCTGAACTATATGGGCTGGGTGTAACAAGATGGCCGCTGCTGCTTTTATGCGGCCGAATGCAAGGAGTACCATGAGGGGCCGTCGCAGGCAGTCCATCAGTGCTCATAAATGACACCTATCGGTGCCCAATGTCCATAAGTGCCGCTCATCAGTGCCAGCCACCTGTCAGTGCCAGCGCCACCTATCAGTGCCATATGTCAGTGCTCGCCATCAGTGCCAGCCACCTGTCAGTGCCTGCCATCTGTCAGTGCCACCTGTCAGTGCCCGCCACATGTAATTGCCATCTGTCAGTGCTGCTTGTCAGTGCCACCTAATCTGTATTGTGCTGTGAAAACTGTCACATGACATTTAAAAAAAAAAAAGTATCGGTAGTCGGTATCGGCGAGTACTTGGGGGAAAAAAAAGTATCGGTACTTGTACTCGGTCTTAAAGTGGTATCGGGACAACCCTAAGTGAGACCTTCTCTCTCAGCCTGCCAAAGTAGACCTTGAGGGGTTATTTACATTTGCTTCGGCTTCAACAAGGCTGCGGACAGGGTTTGTTAAAGCTCTCTGAATGCTAGTCAAAGCTCCTGTCACTAAATAAAATGGTTAGCTTACAGTCCTGTTTACACCTGCTTTTGCTTCAAAAATTATACCCCATGTAGCTTCAGTGGTGCTTCAAAGCATCTTCAAAGCCTCCATAGAAGTCTATGGCAAAGCTCGCTTGAAGCCCCACCAAAGCTCCAACGAAGCCTCATCGAAGCACCAAGCAAAAGCAGGTGTAAACAGGACTGTAAGCTAACCATTTTATTTAGTGACAGGAGCTTTGACTGACGTTCAGAGAGCTTTAACAAACCGTGTCCGAAGCAATGTTTTGAAGCAAGTGTAAACTAGCCCTTAAAGTGTTAATGGAGGCTATGCATTTGACTGCCTGGAGATTTTCTCCCAGTCTGGGCTGCTGTGCATCATCCAACTGTTGAGCAAGACTCGGCCTGTAATATGGGATCCTCCAGCAAAGTTAGATGTTTCTATTCCTCCTCGACCTGTTCTGTGTCCCGTGCAACTTCTGTGACTGATGAGCTCAGGGGGACCTGTGAGCCTGTCCAGTTTTTGCATATAGTAAAGCATATCCAAGTTAGGCTCCTTCCCTTGCTTACTCACAGTGTGCCTTGGTGTATCCAGCCTCCTGGGATATTATATATTATATTAGTGTGAACATTGTCCCTGCAAAGACGTAGACTATAACCATTATTGGTTTTGGTTTGTTCGACCCTGATGAATGTGTCTGTATCCAGTCATTGGTGTTTAACATACCCTATTTACTGTTATTTTATGCTCTTGAGTCAATGCACCTCTTGGTTTCAAACCATATGCATGTGTTTATCGTATGTGAAGCACTAAACAGATAAAATCAATATGGAAAAAAGAATGGCCAGTGTTTCAGTAGTGCACAGAAGCAGAGTTCATGCTGCAATTGGTAGCAATTAGCATTACATAGAGGCAGAATTCATACTGCAAGTAGTAGCGATTGGCTTGATAAATGTTCCCCAAAATGTATTTGTTTTTTTAAGCACTCCATAAACTGACCTTGATCACCAGTGCTACATCACTCATTTTGAAGTGTCCATAATGGCTATTGAAGGCTAAACAAACTTCAAGACAAAGGTTACCTTTTACATTGGGCACGAGTGACCATGTAGTAGACCAGCCATTGTTGCTTTTTTCTTCAGAATGGACTGTGGCTTGTTAATTGTCACACTGCTGTGAAACAATAAGAAGCAGTAGTACTATTTCAGGGCCACCAAGCCTACATTGATTTGCTCTCAAAAAGACATTATCACAGAGTCCGCTGTATATCTCATGATATCTTGTTCAACATGTGTTATATTTTTGTGGACACTCCTAACAGTTTCTTTTGTGGTTGTTTGCTTTCAGGATGGCCCCAGAAGTTATTTTAGCAATGGATGAGGGCCAGTATGAAGGGAAAGTTGATATATGGTCTCTTGGTATTACTTGCATTGAATTAGGTGAGTAAATAAAGGCAACCCATAGATTCATTTTGCCCTCCCTGCCCATACATGCTGCTAGTCCCTGCTAAACCTGCTGAATTTTGATCAACATATGGCCGGCTTTAAAAACAGTTTAATCTCTGAAACCATTTAATATGTCACATTGCACAGTTAGACTAACAGGAAAGTTCACCAAATTCTTTATTTTGCTGCATGAAGTGTGCCCCAGAAAATATGCCTCTTGCACACAGGAGAAAAAAAATGCTGTTTTTTTTTTCTTTTTTTTTTTTACTAATATGAAATGAGATGCATTGTTTATGGAGCCATGCACACAGCGTGTAAAGATCCAGTGTTGAGTTCAGAGCAGTAAAACAAAAATATAATTTTTTTATGCTTGAGTGCAGTAATTTACCTGCATACATGTTTATTCCTGTGATCACTGAATCCTTAGGACATTTTAGATGTCTATAGGCTTACGCACCTTTACTCACCGATACTCAACATTACTCAGGTTTTTACAAAAAAATTAACATCACTAAATTATAATGCCCGTGTGCAAGGGGCCTTATTGTTTTATGCCATTAGTCATAAGAAGGTTTCAGGTTGTGGTGGGACACTAAAGCATCTAAAGGAAACCCTCTCATGCACAGAGAGTACATGTAAATAGTGCCCCCTGGCAAGGTTCAAGACTCAGACCTGGAACACAAAAGTGCTAACCAGTACAGTATACATATGGGAACTATATACATACATAACAAAGTAACATTTGCATATGTATGCTAAAACGTATTGACTTCTAACCCTCTTGTATTATATTGTAATAGTACAGTCTCTCTTTAAGAAACAATAAAATAAAAAATTGAGCTCTCTATTCCCTTGAAGTAAAAAATGTATAGTATAACTGTAATCAATGACCAGGTATATAACAAAAGAAAGTTCTTTGAAGTCACCAAAGACTGTCTAGCCCAGTTAGGTGTTTGTAAATGGTTTGGGTCTTCAAAAAGATTAACCTTTTTAAAACCTTGCAGTTTAATCTGGATTTAGAACGTTTTTTTTTTGGTAGAAAAGGTAAATTTAGGTGCTAAAATCGTTTAACTTTTCACCTGCAACAAGCAACTATAAAACTAGTAAATAAAAAAAATGAGACCGCGCTACTCTCTAAAAAACTAGCAGATATGTAGGCTGCTGCGCAAGTGGGATACACACACGGAACACAAATAATATACAAAGGAGCAGCGCCAAAAACAATTTGAAACCATAAATCGCTATCAAACTAAATGGAATACACAGACAAAATATAAATCCAGATATGACACAGGATCATAAACAAGACCCTAATTGGTCTGATATAATAATTCTTATGATAAAAAAAAAAATTGTTCAATGGAACCTGACCCAAGTTCAAAAGTCCTCTTGCAATGGATACATTAAAATCGCATTATGCACATCCAGACGTTATTTTCAAAAAGATGCACCACAGTGACTTGGAAATACAGGTGTTTGTGAAATGCCTGTCACCCTGAATCACTATGAGCTTATCAGAAGGCAAATATACAAAGGAGCAGCGCAAAAAACAATTTGAAACCATAAATCGCTATCAAGCTAAATGGAATACACGGACAAAATATAAAACTAGATATGACACAGGATCATAAACAAGACCCTAATTGGTCTGATATAATAGTTCTTATGGTGAAAAACCTGACCCAAGTTCAAAAGTCCTCTGGCATTGGATAAATAAAAATTGCATTAGAAATCGCATTATACACATCCAGACGTTAATTTTCAAAAAGATGCACCACAGTGACTTGGAAATGCAGATGTTGGTGAAATGCCCGTCACCCTGAATCGCTATGTGCTTACCAGAAGGCAAAGCATAAACAGCTTTGCATTGGACCAATCACCAGGCACGATGTGGGTATCCCTAATATTTTCGCTCTCCCGATCCTCACTCTCGATCGACTAGGATATTGAAGAGGTGTCACTTTCCCATATCGAAATAGATGGTAGCCAAACGATAAACTAGTAAGGCTATCCCCAGCTGGTTCCTCTCCAGGTCCACAGTCACCCCCGATTGGAGTAGGGGGATAATTCCTACTTCCGTGCACTCCATTGGGATCCCATTAAGACAAGAAAGAGAAAACTCCCATAGCATAATTCCGTATGGATTTATTTAAAATAGATATAAAATTACACTTACATAGAGAAGCTCCGTTGGAAGCACATTTAAAATCAAGCTGTCGGCCGGCAAAATACTGGAGCCCGTCCTCCGTCCTGTAGCGTGGTGGCGTCTCTGCGTGCCCTCTCAGACTAGTTTCGACATAAATGCCGTTATCAATGGGGACCCCATATTTTGCTGGCCGGCAGCTTGATTTTAAATGTGCTTCCAACGGAGCTTCTCTATGTAAGTGTAATTTTATATCTATTTTAAATAAATCCATACGGAATTATGCTATGGGAGTTTTCTCTTTCTTGTCTTAATGGGATCCCAATGAGTGCACGGAAGTAGGAATTATCCCCCTACTCCAATCGGGGGTGACTGTGGACCTGGAGAGGAACCAGCTGGGGATACCCTTACTAGTTTATCGTTTGGCTACCATCTATTTCGATATGGGAAAGTGACACCTCTTCAATATCCTAGTCGATCGAGAGTGAGGATCGGGAGAGCGAAAATATTAGGGATACCCACATCGTGCCTGGTGATTGGTCCAATGCAAAGCTGTTTATGCTTTGCCTTCTGGTAAGCACATAGCGATTCAGGGTGACGGGCATTTCACTAACACCTGCATTTCCAAGTCACTGTGGTGCATCTTTTTGAAAATTAACGTCTGGATGTGTATAATGCGATTTCTAATGCAATTTTAATTTATCCAATACCAGAGGACTTTTGAACTTGGGTCAGGTTTTTCACCATAAGAACTATTATATCAAACCAATTAGGGTCTTGTTTATGATCCTGTGTCATATCTAGTTTTATATTTTGTCCGTGTATTCCATTTAGCTTGATAGCGATTTATGGTTTCAAATTGTTTTTTGCGCTGCTCCTTTGTATATTTGCCTTCTGATAAGCACATAGTGATTCAGGGTGACAGGCATTTCACAAACACCTGTATTTCCAAGTCACTGTGGTGCATCTTTTTTTAAAATAACGTCTGGATGTGCATAATGCGATTTTAATGTATCCATTGCAAGAGGACTTTTGAACTTGGGTCAGGTTCCATTGAACAATTTTTTTTTTATCATAAGAACTATTATATCAGACCAATTAGGGTCTTGTTTATGATCCTGTGTCATATCTGGATTTATATTTTATCTGTGTATTCCATTTAGCTTGATAGCGATTTATGGTTTCAAATTGTTTTTGGCGCTGCTCCTTTGTATATTATTAACTATAAAACTAGTTTTTGCAGGATTCTGTTGGGTGTTTGTTTGTTTTTTGCAAATTAAAAAAAAAAACATTTTTGGTGTTTCCTGTATAATGGAACGCAATTAGGAGTAGTTCTAAACAGCTTACAGGTTAAAAACCATAGGAAGCCTTTCTAGTATATCTTGCATTTACTACCTATGAAGGCTTCATTTGGTTAGGTGAAGGTCCATTGTTTCAGGTGTTTTGGACAGAGAATAAAGCTTTCATGGAATGGCTTCCCTAGAATGACCTAGGAGATTAAAATAATTGGATTAAATAGTATGACGGCACTAAAGAGCTCTTCTTTTTACAAGCAACACCTTGTTGGCAGTACATGTCCCTAGCTCGCCTCACATTCTTCCTTTTGCTCATGTGAATTTTTTTATTTGCTTACAGCTGAACGGAAGCCTCCTTTATTTAATATGAACGCAATGAGTGCCTTATACCACATAGCCCAGAATGAGTCCCCTACACTACAGTCTAACGAATGGTAAGTACTTCACTCACTATTTTAGGTATACATAATTATGCAATTTTTTTTTTTTATTTATTTTTTTAATTGCCATTCCCACTATTGTAATGTCTGTAGGGGGAAATTATTAAAGTGGACTCCAAAGTGAACTACTTAGTCGGTATATGAGGCATCTAAAATAGAAAAAATTGGGTAGTAAATCACTGTTTATGCCTTTTATAAGGGTTCTGCAGTTGGGAGAAATCTGCACTAGGTCTTCCACAGAATCTTGACTTACAGTATTTTTCAGAAGGACGTTTTGAACAGTTAAAGTTGTGATATACCTATATGATCCTTTGCACTGTAGGCAGGTGCTGGCAGTGTTACAAAAACCTACTTCAGTTTTGACCATGTTTGGCTATACTTCAACACAAACCTTGATCAGAAAATTGCTTTTCTATCTGAAAGTGATCATATTATACCACCGTTCTCAAAATTTCTTATGTTAGGCCTCGTTTACACATGCTTTGCCCTTTTGAAGCACAATCTGCGCTTGGTTCGCTCTTCAGAGAGCAATAGGCAGGCGGTGTGGTGGTGTATCTCCTCCTCACCACCACCTATCCCCCCCTAAATACTGGACAACCCCTCCGCGACTGTGCGCATTGTGGATGTTTGCAGAGTGGCCCCATCTGCTGAAAATGTACGCCCCTGGCAGGTGTGTCTGCAGCAAAAGGAGCGGTTGAGTGGTGGTGGGCATAGGGTTTTACCCCCCCCCCCCAATTGCAAATGTAAATGAGCCCTTAATGTAAAAGGCATGTAAATTGCTTTTGTTTCGAGGACACTCTACTGCTTGTTTGTTGGAGGGCTTTTTGGTTTCTAAACACTAGTTATAATTTTCTTAAACACGTTAACTGAATTTGTTGGGGTCCTTTTTACACTTATGCGTTTTTACCTTGAAAAACTCTTCATTTCTGAATGTATAGTTGCATAGTTGGAGAAAAAAGGCACACATTTGGGTTGATATTCTAATGGAGCAGAGCGTGTTAACTTTGCAAAGTGAATTTTCACCTAGGGTTGTAAATGAGACAAAGCTGAATGCAAACTCACTTCCAAAGAATATTCAATCAATTCAAGAAAGATATAAATAAAAAAATGGTTCAAACATGGTTGCATGGAAGTGAGCATAGCTTCTGTTCATACACATAATAAGGCCTCATTCAGACAAGTGAATGAGGGCGAGTGGGTTATCAACGCCTCTAGACACAGCAGCACCCTGTGTTGTTGCAGCGTACAAGCTGGCTGATTTGCTTTTTTGCAAAGTAAGTTTTCACTTTACTTCAACTCATTCACTAAGGCCGCCGGCCACAGACTGTATGAATCTCGGCCGGTTCCTGGTGAACCATGTGAATTTTACTTGCGCATATCCCTAGCGGCTACAGCCACTAGCAATAATCACTGTCCTCTCCCAGCGGGGAGACCCCCCCCCCCCTGCTGGGAGAAGACAATGTCTCTGCAGGAGGGATTCCCCTGTCAAGCACTATTTGTGTTGATGGGGGAATCGTACGAATTTCACACTGTCTATGGCTGACCTAAGTTTGGTATAATTTTGCTTTGCAAAGTAAACCTGCTCTACTCCTTTAATTGATCGGCCGGAGTCATTTTTATCTTTTTAAAAAAAAAACCTCTGTCTCAATGTTTGCTTGATCCAGATATGGTATTCTTAACTGTGTGTTTAAATAGGTTGACTCTTTTATTTTACAGATCTTTACATATATTTTAAGCAGTTTTATGCTCACTGTTACTTTTAAATTCAGGTCGGACTCATTCCGTGGATTTGTGGACTACTGCTTGCAGAAAATACCTCAGGAACGGCCCACATCTGCTGATCTACTGCGGGTAATGCATCCGTTTTGCTGCTGCTTTTGTGTTTGTTGCTTTTTTTCAGTTCTAATTAATAAAGTGTGGTTTGGAGAACTATTGCAAGTGACTAAAACATCTACTAACATTCCTTGTATTAATCCTTATCTGCTAACAGTAGATTTGAAACCTGATAGACGGGTGATCATTTGTGCTTTAATATTTGGATATTTGCACAAAGGGGAGTCTACATTTTTAAACAAATATGTAGATCCACATTCTGACCTTGCTGAAACCAAGCTACAAGCACCATTTTTTTCAATGTGTCATGGAATCACTTCCTAGAAACCGGTTACATTTTAAGATCCAGGTGTTATAAATATTGGGGCTTTTATAGTATAAACTGGCTGATGGAAGCTGTTGCTCAGAAACGAGGGTCCCCGTACAATCAGCTGGCATGTGACAAGTAATGACCAATACATGGGTCAGTTTTTTCATTCAACCATGATGGGGGAATCCTCCCTGTAATGCTATTGTATTCTGACAGCAAGGAGACTTTCACACTTTTAGAATACAGATTGTATCTTCAGCCTATAGCCTATAGTGCTGACCAAGCAAGAAAATACTGATAGGGTGGTTAAACGGAAGTTGATCAGTAGATCAATTTCTGTTCAACTACAGTGGCCAGACATGATCGAAATCCAGGCAGTCTCTGCTGAACCAGTCGCATTTTGATCCATGTATGGCCAGCTTTAATAACAATGTAGCTATACTGTACTGTGTGAAGAAGACAGGTGTGAAGAAATGTTGTAAAGTAAGAATGCTTTCAAAAATATATATGTTAATTACTTTTATCAATTTACAAAATGCAAAGTGAGCGAACAAAGAAAAAATCTATATCGCAACAATATTTGGTGTAACCACCCTTTGCCTTCAAACCTGCATCAACTCTTAGGCCCCTTTCGCACTGGGGCGGGGAGCCGCGGTGACGGTAAAGCAGCGCTATATTTAGCGCTGCTTTACCGTCGTTTTGCCCGCGGGTTTCAGGCGCTCGCGGTGCGGTTTTTACCCCCCACGAGCGGCCGAAAAAGGGTTAATATCCCCCGCAGAGCGCCGGGTATCGGCGCTTTGCGGCGGTATTGCAGCGGTTTTACCGCGGTGTCCCATTCAAATCAATGGGAAGGAGCGGTATACCGCTCCTAAGATGCTGCTAGCAGGACTTTTTTTGCCGTCCTGCTAGCGCACCGCTCCAGTGTGAAAACCGGGCTTTCACACTGGAGTGAATGTAGCCGTTTTTTTCAGGCGGTATACAGGAGCTATTTTTAGCGCTGTACCGCCTGAAAACCGCCCCAGTGTGAAAGGGGCCTTAGGCTGGGTTTACATTTATACTACACGACAGTAGTACAACTTTGATCCTACTTTGCTCTGCAACATCAGTTCTACATTGCTCCTACATCCATCCGACTTTCATGAACAGGATACTACTTTGATCCGACTTTTTAGATAGTACAACTTGTCCTTTGACCAATCAAAACTAACACACTATGAGAGGGGCTACAGCAGGGGGCAGGAAATAACACAATGTCGGACGCCAAAGTCGGATGGTTAGGACAAGGATCCAACTTTGATACTACTTCAATGATAGTCAATGGGCTGAAGTAGGATCAAAGTCGGACCAAAGTAGTACAGGGAGCATTTTCAAAGTCGGACCGACTTGTGTCGGACCAGTTAAGACAGCTCCCATAGGGAAACATTGATTTTCACACGTCATGCGACATGAGCTTCCAATGTCTGAGCGTTTGTCGTACCAGTGTGAACCGGCCTTATACTTGCCAGATTCTCACACTAATAGATATCGGGTGAGTCAGCGCTTCGCTGACAAAACAGTCATATAGAGTCCATAGGCCATGCTGGGGGATGGTGATCTTAGGAGAAGGGACACCTACATCAGCAGCTCCTCCAATGGGTTAGGAATCCCCTCAAAGGCTTGTAAACAATAAGATGGTGCCAGATCAGTATGAGCAAAATTAAAAATGCAATTTATTCAATATCACTTTCATGTAAAACTGCTGTGAGCTGTATACAGGGCTAGTATGGTGTGCTTGGCTGGAAAACAGCGATCTCGATTGACTGGAAAACTGTTGGCACAAACCAGGACCCACCGCGGAACGTGTTGCAGCCCACCCCATCTCTCTGCCTGCCCTGTAGACTCTCCTCCAGTGGTGTGTCTGAAAGCCCAGTATGCCGCATGCTTTCTCTGCGGCAGGTCTCGGCTCATGCCTGCAGCTGCTTTCCAGTCCATCGAGACTGCTGCCTTCCAGCCGAGAACACCATACTAGCCCTGTATACAGCTCACAGCAGTTTTACATGTAAATGATACTGAATAAATTGCATTTTTAGTTTTGCTCATATTGATCTGGTGCCCTCTTATGGTTTCAATTCTTACACTTGCACGAAGTCAGAGATTCTGTGGGATTAGAGTCCATGGTATAAATAATCAGTTATACCAAGCATATGCCAATAATCATCAGGTTGAAACCTAGTCATTAACTGAAACCGAAACAGCTGTGTAGGAGGTGTAAGGCTGGCTGAGGAACAGCCAAACTCTGCTACTAAGGTGAGGCTGTAGAAGACCGTTTTATGTTACAAGTCATACACCATGGCAAGACTTAGCACAGCGACAAGACACAAGGTAGTTATACTGCATCAGCAAGGTCTCTCTCAGGCAAAGCTTTGAAAGCAGACTGGGATTTCAAGATGTGCTGTTCAAGCTTTTTCGAAGAAGCACAAAGAAATGGGCAATGTTAAGGACTGTAGATGCCGTGGTCAGCCAAGGAAACTTAATGCAGCAGATGAAAGACTCATCATGCTTACTTCACTTCCACATCGGAAGATTTCCAGCAGTGCCATCAGCACAGAACTGATGGAAACCAATGGGACCCAGGTACACTCCTCTACTGTCGAAGTCTGGCAAGAAGTGGCCTCCATGGAAGGATTGCGGCCAAAAAGCCATATACCTCTGACAAGGAAACGAGGCTAAGCGGCCCAACTATGCACGAAAACCATAGGAACTGGGGTGCAGTAAAATGGCAGCAGATGCTCTGGACTGACAAGTCAACATTTTGAAATATTTTGCTGGAGAGTGGTACTATGAGTGTCTGCAGGCAACATTGAAGCATGGTGGAGATTTCTTTCAAGTTTAGTGCTGCATTTCTGCAAATGGAGTTGGAGATTTGATCAGGCTCAATGGTGTCCTCAATGCTGAGAAATACAGGCAGATACTTATCCATCATGCCATACCATCAGGGAGACTTGTAACGGGCCCCAAATTTATTCTGCAGCAGGACAACAACCCCAAACATACAGCCAATGTCATTAGGAACTACAGTGCTATGAAAAAGTATTTGCCCCTTCCTGATTTTTATTTTTTTGCATGTCTCACACCTAAATTATTCATATCATCAAACAAATTTTAATACACAAAGATAACCCGAATAAATCCAAGATGCAGTTTTTAAATTATTATTTCATTTATTAAGGGAAAGAAGCTATTCAAACCTGCCTGGCCCTATGTGAAAAATGAATTGCCCCCTCACATCTGACTCATGAATAAACTGTGATTAACCACATTTTTGTTGAAAGCAGAGTTAAATTTCACTTGCCACACCCAGGCCTGATTACTGCCAGACCTGTTGAATCAAAAAAAATCACTTAAGTAGAAGCTGTCTGACAAAGTGAGGCACGCTAAAAGATCTCAAAAAGCAACACATGCCGTGATCTAAAGAAATTCAAGAACAGATGAGAAACAAAGTCATTGACCTGTATCAGTCTGAAAAGGATTACAAAGCCATTTCTAAGACTGGGACACCAGCGAACCACAGTAAGCCATTGTCTACAAATGGAGAAAACTTGGAACAGTGGCCATCAGTTTGTGACCTCAATCTCAAGTGCACTTGGGTTATGCAGCAGGACAATGATCCAAAACACAACAGCAAGTCCACCTCCAAATGGTTCAGACAAAGCAAAATTTAGGTTTTGGAGTGGCCTAGTCAAAGCCCGGACTTAAATCCAATTGAGATGCTGTATCATGACCGTACACAAGCCGTTCATGCTGGTAAACCCTCTGATGTGGCTGAATTAAAAAATTCTGCAAATAAGAGTAGGCCAAATTTGACTCATTGCCAGTTATCACAAATGCTTGATTGCAGTTGTTGCCGCCAAGGCTGCCACAACCAGGTATTGGGTTTAGGGGGCAATTACTTTTTCACATAAAGCCAGGCAGGTTTGGACAGCTTTTTTGCCTTTAATAAATGAAACCATCATTTAAAAACTGCATTTTATATTTACTTGGGTTATCTTTGTGTAATAACATTTGTGAGTCATTTAAGTGTGACAAATGTGCAAAAAAAATAAAGGATTAGAAAGAAAGGGGGCAAACACAACTATATTCAGTGTAAAGAAGAACAAGGAGTCATAGAAGTTTTATAGTTTGGCCTCCACAGAGCCCTGATCTCAACATCATCTGTCTGGGATTACATGAAGAGACAGAAGGATCTGAGGCAGCCTACATCCACAGATATTTGGTTAGTTTTACAAGATGTTTGGAAAAACATACCTGCCTAGTTCCTTCAAAAACTGTGTGCAAGTGTACCTGGAAGAATTGATGCTGTTTGGAAATAAAGGGTGGTCACGCCAAATATTGATTTGGATTCCTCTTCTGTTCTCTTACTTGCTATTTTCTTAAGTCATAAAAATAAACTATTAGCACCTCCTATTTCTATATGCCACCTGGCACAGCAAAGTTTTTCTTGTAAGATTTATCAACAGTCCAATAAGTACTCTGTTCCATGTGGGTGACATATTTGGAAAAAAGGAGGGGATACGTTTTTCCAAGTGATGGGGAGTATCCCCTTTTTATATTGGTGTTGCTAGTAAGGCATTGTACATTTATATGCATTTCCTCATAGGATTGTGTAAGTTATTGTACTAAACGGCTCCATTCATACTCGTACTGTCTTCCCTTGTTACACATACTGCTGCCACAGATAATCTCTTAACAGGCTCATAGGTTTATGATGATGTTTCTTTCTGGAAGTTGATTCATGCATCTGGCAATCCTTTTGCTCTCTAGTAAACATACATGCAAGTTCACTAGCAAATCATCTCCATGCACTTATCAATCTACACGGTCTACTTTTTGTACTTTAAATTGTTGAAATATGAATTAAGGCTTGTCTGTTTTTTTATTTTTTTTTATGCAAAGTATTTTGCTTCATTCTTTTAAAATCATGCAAAAAGAACCCATTGGGATTGGAATTTGAAGTTGCATTTGCTGTTATATTTTTTAATACAGTATATTTTTGAAGATTTTCTGACACCCACACTCTTGGGGCTCTTTCACACGGACGGACCGTATGTCCGTTTTTCATCCATCCGTTTTCGGATGAAAAACGGACATACATGTATCCCTATGGGATAGCGGGTGTCGGCGGATGAGCATCTGCTGACACCTGCTCTCGTCCGTGCCCGCTATGCTCCGTTTCTGCAGACGGAGGAAAACCTTATTTTTTCATCCGTCTGCAGAGCGGATCGGATGACGACGGACTCTACGGTCCGTCGTCACCCGATCTCCCATAGGGGAGAGCGGCGCTCTGACAGGTCCGTCCCTGTGCTGTGTGCAGAGATGGACCTGTCGTCTTCCTGCTCAGTGGAGATCGCTCCGGCGATCCCCGCTGAGCAAGCGGCTATCCACGGGGCGGATCTGCACTGATCCGCCCCGTGTGAAAGAGCCCTTATTCTTTCTTTGCTATTTAATGACTTAATGAAGCAAGTATAAGGAAACAACCCCTATAACCCAGGCCTAAAAAAAAAAGACATTTCTGATTTGAAAGGGTACAACTAGACACCTGACTACACCTATGAACTCGCTAGAAGTATGGAAAGATACATATGCTAGAGTCAGTAAAGCCCTGCTGAACTTGCAAGCTTACTTGTAGGGGGGCAGAGAGCTAGTAAGCTAGAGCCTTATTAGGAGGCAACAATGGCAATGGGCAGGATGACCACAGATGGCCAAGAAGGGGCTAACATGCTTTATCTTTGCCGCAGCCAGGGCTATTATACCCAGACATTGGAATTCTAGTGTCATTCCCAGTATTAAGGAAATGGGTGTCTGATCCAAGTTATATTATGTGTATGGTGGAATTGACAGCGAGCCTACAGGAGAAATACCCAAAAGTCATAGCTAAATGGGGGGCATGGAAAGATTTCAGCACCTTCCAGATATTTTGAGGTTGTACCTGTGACCTAGATTCTCTCCACATTTGAATATAGGGAACCGTGGGGAAAGCCCTTAGGTCCCCCCTTCTCCCTTTTTTTTCTTTTTTTTTTTTCTTTACTCTACTCTCTATTTTTTGATTTTTGCGATTTGTTTTAATTGTTGATAGTATGGCGATTAAAAGGTCTATGCACAAATATAAAATTGAATGACAAACCGACTCAAATTTAAGTTGTGTTTGCTTATGAAGCCAAAAATTCCTGATGTTAGATATTTATATGTAACCAAGTGTATCATAAAAAAAATTATTCAATAAAGCTTTGAAAACTTAAAAAAAAATTAAAAATGGGGCTGGGTTTCGTACCCAGAGTGAAATGATTGAATGGTGACATATACATATACTGCAGACACCTTTTTAATGTTGCTTTGTTTTGATTGCCCCAGGAATGTTCCATCCTTTGCCACTTCTCCTTGGCATACATCTTTATATCCATTTTAGATCATCTTTAACCACTTCAGCCCCGGAAGAATTTACCCCCTTCCTGACCAGAGCACTTTTTGTGATTCGGCATTGCGTCGTTTTAATTGACAATTGTGCAGTCGTGCAATGTTGTACCCAAACAAGATTGGCGTCCTTTTTTCCTCAAATAGAGCTTTCTTTTGGTGGTATTTGATCCCTCTGCGGTTTTTATTTTTTGTGCTATAAACAGAAAAAGAGCAACAATTTTGAAAAAAACGCATTATTTTTTACTTTAATAATAATCCCACAAAAATGTATAAAAAAAATATATTTTTTTCCTCAGTTTAGGCTGATATGTATTCTTCTACATATTTTTGGTAAAAAAATCGCAATTAGCGTATATTGGTTTGCGAAAAAGTTATAGCGACTACAAAATAGGGGAAAGAGTTATAGCATTTTTATAATTTTATTTTTTTAACTAGTAATAGCGACTATCTGTGATATTTTTATTGTGACTGCAACATGGCAGACGCATCGGACAATTTTGACACATTTTTGGGACCATTGGCATTAATACAGCGATCAATGCTATAAAATTGCATTAATTACTGTAAAAATTTTGCTGGCAGTGAAAGGGTTAACACTGGGGCGCTCGAGGGGTTAACTGTTCCCTGGCAGGTGATGAAGGGGGAGGGGACTGACTGGAGGAAGTGACGGATCGTGGTTCCTAGCTAATGGGAACACATGATCTGTCACTCCTGTCAGAACAGGGAAGTGTGTGTTTACACACACTCGTCCCTGTTCTGTCTCTCCTGCTCACGATCGCTCGCGGCCAGCGGTCATCGCGACTGTCAGCCACGAGCACCAGCACCCCGCACGCCTGCTATCCCGACCCCATGAGCCGGCGTATAGCTATGATGGCTTGCATAGGGGAGCCAACCTGCCGTAGTATAACTGTGGTGGTTGATCGGGAAGCGGTTAAGACCCAACTTTTCACACTTCAGATTAATGCCAGTTTCTTAAAAAACCTTCTGACTTTACAACCCCTTTTATCTTAATGCATTATTTGCATTAAGATAAAAAGCCTTCTATGTGTAGCAGGCCTTTTGGGCCCCCCCTAATACTTACCTGAGCCCATCTGTGTCCAGCGATGTTCAGTGCCTTGGCCATCTGAGACTCTCTCCTGATTTGGCTGAGACACAGCAGCAGTGCCATTGGCTCCCACTGCTGTCAATCAGTCAGTCAGCCAATCGGCTGCTTGCTGTGGGGGCACTCGACTGGAGGGAGAGGTCAGGAGCTCAGAAGAGGGACCCGAGAAGAGGAGGATCTGGGCTGCTCTGTGCAAATCCACATGTTATGTTTATAGAAAAAAAACTTTACAATCGCTTTTAACATAATGCAGGACTGCAGCTAAATTGTATTCAGTTTGCCAAATTCAAGTCTTTTTATGTAAGTTAAATTTAAAAAATTCAAATAGTAGGCAGAATAGCAGGAAATAGTGCAATATCTCAGGATGGTATTGTAGCTCTCATGTGAGAGTGCATCCGAAAAGTATTCACAGAGCTTAACCTTTTCCACATTTTGTTATGTTACAGCCTTATTCAAAATGGATTCAATTTGTTTTCCTCAAAATTCTACAAACAATATTCCATAATGACAACGTGAAAGAAGTTTGTTTGAAATCTTTTCAAATTTATTAAAAATAAAAAACAAAAAAAATCACATGTACATAAGTATTCACAGCCTTTTCCATGACACTCAAAATTTTGCTCAGATGTATCCTGTTTCCACTGATCATCCTTGAGATGTTTCTACAACTTGATTGAAGTCCACCTGTGGTAAATTAAGTTGGTTTGGAAAGGGAAACGCCTATCTATATACGTTCCCACAGTTAACAGTGCATGTCGGAGCAAAAACCAAGGAATTGTCTGTAGACCTCCAAGATGGGATTGTATTGAGGCACAGATCTGGGAAAGGGTACAGAAAGATTTCTGCAGCATTGAAGGTGCCAGTGAGCACAGTGGCCTCCATCATCCATAAATGGAAGAAGTTTGAAACCACCAGGGTTCTTCCTAGAGTGGCCCGTTCGGCCAAACTGAGCGATCGGGGCAACAGGGCCTTAGTCAGGGAGGTGACCAAGAACCTAATGGTCTCTGACAGCGTTCCTCTGTGAAGAGAGGAGAACCTTTCAGAAGAACTATCTCTGTAGCACTCACCAATCCGGCCTGTGTGGTAGAGTGGCCAGACGGAAGCCACTCCTCCAGTAAAAGGCACATTACAGCCCACCTGGAGTTTGACAAAAGGCATTTGAAGGACTCTCAGACCATGAGAAACTAAATTTTCTGGTCTGGTGAAAAAAAGATTGAACTCTTTAGCCTGAATGGCAAGCGTCATGTCTGGAGGAAACCAGGCACCGCTCATTACCTGGCCAATACTATTCCTAAAGTGAAGCATGGTGGTGGCAGCATCATGCTGTGGGGATGTTTTTCATCAGCAGAAACTGGGAGACTAGTCAGGATCGAGAGAAAGATGAATGCAGAAATGTACAGAGATATCCTTGATGAAAAGCTGCTCCAGAGCGCATTGGACCTCAGACTAGGGCAAAGTAACATCTCCCAATAGGACAACGACCCTAAGCACACAGCCAAGACAACAAACTAGTGGCTATGGGTCACATCTGTGAATGTCCTTGAGTCGCCAAGCCAGAGCCAAGACTTGAACATCTCCGGAGAGATCTGAAAAAGGCTGTGCACCGATACTCCCCATCCAACCTGATGGAGCTTGAGAGGTCCTGCAAAGAAGAATGGGATAAACTGCCCAAAAATAGGTGTGTCAAAAAGACTTGAGGCTGTAATTTGTGCCAAAGGTGCTTCAACAAAGTATTGAGCAAAGGCTGTGAATACTTATGTACATGGGATTTTTTTGTTTTTTGTTTTTTTTAAATAAATTTGTAAAGATTTCAAACAAACTTCTTTCACATTGTCATTATTGGGTATTGTTTGTAGAATTTTGAGGAAAATAATGAATTAGAAAAATCCACTTTGCACTGCAAGTGCACTTGGAAGTAAAGTCGCTGTAGATCCGAGGGGGACATGTAAGGAAAATAAACAGCATTTTAGCTTGCACATGATTGGATGATAAAATCAGCAGAGCTTCCACTCATTTCAGATCTACCCCTTAGATTTAGGGCAACTGCACTTCCAAGTGCACTTTCAGTGCAAAGTAGAGTTGCCTTTCGTAAATAACCCCCACTGTGAATACCTTCCGAATTCACTATATAGACAAAGTGCAGCCATACACAGTATTCCAAATAGTGAGACACCTACTATTTTCCAACCCAGACTGATTATCTGGCCAATTCAGTGGCTCGGAAATAATTGAATCCTGAGAGAGATGGGCAGCTAGCATTTTAGGAAGAAGGGCAGTGAAGCCAATTGATAACTTTAAGCTGGAATCAGTTAACAACTTCTTTATTTGTTCCAAACCTAATGACACTCCCTATTCTGGTATCTAAGGGTCCTTTCGCACAGGTGTCATCAGTCCAGTCACCTTTTTTGCTAAGAAAAAAAATGATGAAAATGGATTAAGGTTTATATCGGTGGACACATCTGCCTTCAGTTCAGTTTACATCAGGTTACATTAGTTTGCACTTAGGTTCAGTTTACATCAGGATACACCTGTTGTTTGTTTTTTTTACTTGTTGCAGAAGTTGATCCTAGGTGACAAAAAGAACATATTTATTGTGTAAAAATGGACGTAAACGGATGACATTTGTTTTTAGATCCATCTAAGCCGTAAAGGACACAGACCTATATGGAAGCAGATAGTCTTCCGTTTACTTTCATAAGCACATAGAGATACATTGCTGTGCATTTTTTATTCAAAAGACCGATGGTTGAAAAATGGACAAACAGAACGTACATGGTAAAGGGCGCTAATGTTCAGAAACAGTTGGTGTTAAGATTAAACTTGGAAACAAATAGTTTGGAGTCCATTGACACTTCAGAATTGTGTTAAGTTCATGGTAAAATGAAGGTTTTAGACTAGCACCCCAATGCACAGTATAGAAGATGGCAACCAGCACTGCAGTGCACCTGTTGTGTTTTGTGGTGCACTGTGTTTAACCAGTTCCCACCTGGCCTATAGTCAAATGACAGCTGAGCGGGGCCTTTGTCATCCATCAGACACAGCCGATGACTGATCAGTGTACTGGCCCGCTGCGACCAATCACAGCAGATTACATGACAATTGTAAAAAATGGATGGCTTCCTTTCATGCTACGCACCATCAGTACATCTGCATTGATCAATTTTATATATACACATTTATATATATATGTGTGTGTGTATGTATGTATGTATATGTGTGTGTGTGTGTGTGTGTGTGTATATATGTGTGTATATATGTGTATATATGTATATATATATATATATATATATATATATATATATATATATATATATATAATTAATTATACATACAGGGGGTCCCCTACTTACAAACATCCGACTTGCAAACGACTCCTACTTACAAACGGAGGGAGACAACAGGAAGTCAGAGGAAATCCACCCCTAGGAAGGGAAATTCACTCCTGTAAGAGTTAATATGGGAAAAAGCTCCACTGATGCTTTATCACCAGTCCATGTTTCCCTAACAACCCAAAATTTTCAAAATCTAATTGTCATTGGGACAGAAGATGAGGTGAAATCTTCTGAACAGGGGCACAGACAGCAAAACAAATGTTACAGGGGTGATAACCCTTCTCTGTTATCTAAAAAAACTTAAAAATAGATTTTTTTTGGCTGGAGCTACACTTAAAAAATGTACCTGTTCCGACTTACAGATTCAACTTAAGAACAAACCTACAGTCCCTATCTTGTTTGTAACCCGGGGACCCCCTTTACATGGTTTGTGGACTTTCCTACAGACTAAATAAACACTGATTTGGATTATTTTCACCACAGAAATGTATTGGAATACATTTTGGACAAAATTTATGAAGAAAGACTATTAATTTGCAAAACTTTAGACCCGAGACAAACGCGTTATTTTCTAACTTTTCTGTCTTTTTTTCATTTAGCAAAAAATAAAAATCCCATGATTAAATACCACTATAAGAAAACTCTATTTGTATGGAAAAAAAAGCTATTTTTTTTATTTTTTTTTGTGGGTATGGTGCTGCATGACCATGCAGTTGTCATTCCAAATGTGACAATGCTGAAAGTTTTAAAGTGGCCTGGGCAGAAAGGGGGTAAAAGTACCTGGTTTTGAAGTGGTTAAAAAACAAAAATGTGCTGGTCGGGTTTCAGTCAAATGTTCAGAAAATGAATGGGCTATCTTAACTCAGCATATGTCAACACTGCATATTAGGCAGTTGATTGGTCAGGTGTGAATGTGTTTTTTTTGTGATCATTATCACTGGGACAGAAAGTTGTAGGAAACCCATAATTTTACAGTTCATACTGGAACCCAAATAGAGGGGAAATGTTCCACTATAGACACCATTTCTGGTGACAACACAAATTTTCACTTGCTTCCTGCAGTGTCTTTGATAAAAAAAAAAATAATAATAAATTAAAAAAAAATAATGGAAAGATCCCCATGTAAACTATATATACCAATACCAATACCAATATGGCCACCCACCTAATAAGTAGTAGGTCCCATTTTTGCCACCAAAACAGCCCTGACCTGTCGAGGCATAGACATCTCTAGACTGAAGGTATGCTGTGGTATCTGGCACCAATCCATCAGTAGCAAATTCTTTAGTGTTTGTTTCATATTCCTGATATGTGTCTGCTGTACCATTTACTTGTATGAGAAAGCATTCTGTTCTTTGTATGGCTTCTTTTATGTGAACTCCCTGGTGGTCCTGCCAGTCCCTCTGCTTTCTTATTAAAAACTGACCACACTAAGTAGGAGAACACACTGGTCAGTTCTCTAGCTATGCTGGGAACTCGGCCTGCTCTCCTCCAATGATCAGACTTGTCCTGACACACCCCTGCTGCACAGCCATTCATTGGCAAGCTCAGTCTGTGTACAGTTGCTTCTCCGCCACCCAACTCTTATGCAGCTGAGAGCACAGGGCGTGTGATTATTTTATAAAAAGGGGGAAAAAAGTATTTTTATAATAAAAATAAATAAATAAATATAATATATATATATATATATATATATATATATATATATATATATATATATATATATATATAATCTCTATACTCAAATGTTTTGCCTTTTTTATTTCTATTTTAAACTAAATGGATTGTTTTACAAGGTGATTGTTTACAATCACTTTAAGTCATGTTAATTGTGAGATGGATCCTCCATGGATCGGCCTTGTTTTTCCAGCACATTCCACAGATGCTTAATTGGATTTAAATCTGGAGAATTTGGGGGCCAAGTCAATACCTCAAACTTGTTGTTGCGTTTCTCAAACTATTCTTGAACCATTTTTGCAGTGTGAGAGGGCGCATTATCTTGCTGAAAGAGGTCACTGCCATCGGGGAATAGTTTCCATGAAGAGGTGTTATTGACCAGCAACAATGTTTAAGTATGTGGTATGATTCATCAGACCAAGCCACCTTTTTCCATTGCTCTGTGGTCCAGTTCTGTTGCTCATGTACCCATTGTAGGCACTTGGCTGTGGACATGGGTCAGCATAGGCAGCCTGGTTTCTCTGCAGCTACGCAGCCCCATACACAACTGCGATACCAATTTTTTTGCTTTCGACACATCAACTTCATGGACAACACATTCACTTGCTGCCTAAGATATCCCACAAATGTTAGGTGCCTTCGTGGCAAGATAACCAATGTTATTCACTTTCCCTGTCAGTGGCCATAATGTAATGGCTAATCGGTGTATATTTCATTTCTTTTTCAAATATTTTTTTAATTCTTGATTAAACAGAGGTGTGTGTGTGTGTGTGTGTGTGTGTGTGTATATGTGTATATATATATATATATATATATATATATGTATGTATGTATGTATGTATGTGTGTGTGTGATAGATATAGATTATATATATATATATATAATATATTGTGTATGTATGTGTATATATAATTGCCTTGCATTTATCATTAGTAACACAAAGGTTTGCTTTTTTAACTCCTGTATTTTTTTATTTTTCCTTCAATATGCTAGCATGACTTCGTACGCAGAGAAAGGCCAGCGCGGGTCCTTTTAGATCTGATACAGAGGACTAAGGATGCTGTCAGGGAGTTGGACAACCTGCAATACAGGAAAATGAAAAAAATTCTCTTCCAAGAATCCCGCAATGGTCCACTTAATGAGTCTCAGGAAGATGATGAGGTAAGACCAAGAGGCTGTATAAAAACTGTCTGCTAATGTTCAAAATTTCACCTATTTTTTTTGTGAAATTACTATAACTTTTTGGGAATTTTTTTCTTTTTTTTATTATTTAAAGCAGGACATGGTTTTAGGGCCAGGGGGCCAGGGTCTGCATCAAAAACGCATGGAAAGTAGGTTATATGGTTTCCAAGGGCATAGTTGACACCGGTGCTGTCAGTTCCAAGGCATTCCAATTCCAGGGAAAAAGTAGAACATGCTGCATTTTTACTGTACTGGAATGCGGTAAAACGCATCAAATGCTCCTATGCACTGGGACGCATCAAAAACGCCCTGGACCCCAGTACAGTCAAAAAAGAAGAAAAACAGCATCTGAAATGCATCTAGAAACTTATCAAAAGCGTTTTAAAAGGGTGCATGCAGAAACGCATCCGTAAAGGATCAGGAGTGCGTTTTTGTGGTGTGGACCGGCCCTTAATTAAAGTAACAAATCATTACATGGCATCACTAAATACATTTTCTAATTTTCCTTTTAGTTTAAAAATAGGTCAAGAGAAGTACAGAACCTAATACCCGCAAATATTGTGGATCTGCCCATTCCTCCACTATATCATAATGATTTTGCGGCACAATTTATTACTCATTAGAACTATGACAATTAAATGCTTTGGTTGCATTGGAAAACACCTACAGCCTATTGTATATACTTGATGAAAATTCACTGTACTTCCCCTTTAAATATCCATACAATGGTCAATATTACAGCAATGTTGGTCCTTTTTTATTAAGTCAAAACTGCTAATGAGCCACAAGTGATACCCGTGTACATCTCAGACACTTGGTATACTATAAGGTTCACACTGGACTTGGAATAGGGAAAAAATAAAATGCGCTTTGGATTCAAAATAACTTTGCAGATATGACTACATAGATGCAATAAAATCACATAGTTATAGATGTAAATGCCGCCTATTTCATTGTTTAGCCACCATGTTCAAGGCACTTGCAAACACATCTCATGACGAATCAATAAAAACTATGTGAGAGATTACTTATGGGTCTGGCTTTCTGCCCAGATGTAGTATAGACTGTTGACCATTTAATTAGAAAGTTTAGCACTGACGGTACAATAAGTGGGTTTTTAGAGCAAGAGATGGCCTTTGTTCAGTTAAAGGACCACTATCACAAAAAAATATTTTAGGGTAGGGACAAACTATAACATCTTGATTCCTTTCAATAACAGTTTTTTGTAAAAAAAAAAGACAACCATTGTATATACATGTTAATTGGTCTCAAACCTGGCACGTCCCCTTTTACTTGCATTGCTTGATCTGCATGTACATCTGGTGTAAAAATATATTAAAGCTATGTGACATCAATAAGGGAATTCATGTGTAGAGTATATATTAGCCACATATGGTTTTTAGAATACAATATTTTACATGATAGTGGCACTTAAACCCACTGTAGACTTGTTTTGTTAAAAAGAAATATATCTTAATGTGTGTGCATTCCTGGTTATTTAACACGGATAACTTTCTTTAATTTGCTCCTATTATTTTAATTGCATCCTAGAAACAAATGCTATGAACTTTAGAAATATGAATTATTTTTAGAGATCAATATTTTAGACAAGATCAATTACTAGCACAAGATCACTATTGTGTAGTGTAATCTAGTTAGAGCTGAATTTGCTTTCATATTTTGGATACTTTAAAATTTACTCTTAAAATGATCCGATGTACGTTATGCGATTACGCAATTGCAATATGTTTATAACAAAATTGTGTGTGTGTATGTGTATATATATAATATATATGATTTGCTTTGTGTACCCTATTGGGGCATGTTAAGATCTTATAGTTTCTGTTTATTTTTGTAAATTTTACAATGAAGTTGCCCTTGCTTTCTGCGGTATTTGATGCTGTGCTGAGAACGTTACATCATTTATTATAGTGCTTGAGAATTATCCTTCTCAAAAAGAATCCTTATTGAGCCACAGAAGTTATTGCCAAAGTTCAATATTATCTGTTTAAGATCTGCAATTTTTTATTTTGTTGCCCTGAAGTAAAATACATGTGGTGTATTTTAAAATTAAGCATATGCAGCCCATTGAAATAATAGTAAACATGATATATGCACTGTTGTGTGTTTTCACTCTACACAATGGAAAATCCCTTTTTCCAAAGGGTCCACCCTCATTTTGCATAGTGAATGAACAGGAAAAGCCTAAAAGACATCGATATATAAAACACACAAAAACATATGCAGTAGTACGCACCTAAAACTGGCATTAATATATATGTAATGGAGAAATTAAACAAAAGTTTACATGGGTAATTCACTGCAGCCACGAATGGTACATTGGCATGGTACAAGATATAGCATAGAGCTGTCAGCTTTTCATTATTTGAAGTTGTGTTTGAAAATATGACATTTCTTTATGCATCATGTGCATGTTATAATGTTTTCCAACTACTCTGCAACTTATATAGGACAGTGAGCATGGGACCAACATGACTGCAAAGATGGACAGCCTTGGCAGCAATCACTCCATACCAAGCATGTCGGTCAGTACGGGTAGCCAGAGCAGCAGTGTGAACAGCATGCAGGAAGTAATGGATGACATGAGTCCAGAGCTGATATTGGTTACAAGCTATGGCTGCGGCTACGATTCCACCTCTTCTTTGGTTCCTAAAAAGGTAAGTGAAGTCCGTTCAGTGGGGAAAACTGCAGTCAGATTTTTTTTTTTTTTTTTTTTTTTTTTCCAATCCTATGCAAGTGAATATGTTGTTAGAGACATTTAATGGATCATTTACTATTTCTATTTGTGAAGTTTCTACTCACAAGTGTGAAGGGTGTAGCTTAGTGTAGCTTTTTTTTCTAAATGTTACTCAGTCTTATATTAAATTAAAAAAATTCTATAAAGGCATATTTATATGGTTTTTAGGCAGTCATTTGGGCTTTATTAATCTCAAATTAGTTACATACTGGATCCCTACTAACAAGAAGGCTGGTATGGGGTGTAATGCAAAGTATGCGCCTACTTAAATATTTGTCCATGGTAACTATAAACTGACTGGATCATTGCAGTAGCATTTTCCTCAGTTGGGTAATATCAAAATCTCCAGCAAGAGGAGGAGGCATATTACTTGTGGTAAAATGGTATTGTGTGTGTGTGTGTGTGTGTGTGTGTGTGTGTGTGTGTGTGCGCATCACATGAAGTTTTCTTTATACATTAAACCTTTTTTTTTTTTTTTGTTCTTTTCCTTTCCTTCTTAAAAGTTATAAATTGCCCAATCCCAGCTCAGCACAGTTAAACAGTCCCCACTTTAGCTATAAGTATGGCATTCATTAACTCTGCATTAAACTAATAAATAAAAACAGCAGTATACAAGAGTGGTTTTACCATGATGTATCTGGTGCTACCCTTTTAAAGGGCTGTTAATTTGTGATTAAAAATATATAATTATTGTGGTAAAAAAGATGCAAGTTATGCATATTTTTAAAAACTATCACATATCTCAATTGTAGCAATGTAAAGTCCTTTTTAAAATCGGTCCTTGTTAAAAAAAATAAAATAAAAAATAGTCTTGACTACTGTAGGTTTTCCATCAATGTAAAACAATTTTTGCAATTATTGAAATTTACTTTTGCCATTCTTACTGTATTAACAGTCTAAAATAAAAAACTAGCAGAAAAAAGGGCTTTTTTAAATTTGGTGTGATTTTTATATTAACCTGCATTCATTTGTATTGTTCAAATTTTATCAAACCGTTTTTTTTTTTTTTTTTAAATATCTATATTCTCTTAACATTTTCCATGTTAACAAAGTTAACGTGACACTTAAATGAAATAAATAAATAAATAGTTTTACTGCAATGTGCCATGACAAATCAAGGTTAATTGCCTTTATGTGAAATCATGTTGATGACAAGTGCCTGCTCCTGTTTTTTGGTTTTTTTTTTTGTAACAAGTCATTGTTGTCAAGAGAGAAGTAAATAACAATTGTTTGAATTGTAGTCTGCTGAATGCTCAGTAATACAATAGAATGGCATTCATCCCTTTCGCCGACCTTCCATTTGTTTAAAAGCAAATTATTTGGCATTTATTAAATGTACTGATCTACACATTTTTGACAAACATAACTTAATATATGTTGCCCAATTAACTCATTGCTCCTCCAAGTTCTGTAGTTTGGAGCATCTAAAAGGGCAATAGTTTAAATTATTAGCTGCTTTTGTGCCATTTAAAAAAAGGGATGTATAGTTTGAAAACTGGCAATTTTAAAAATAATTGTGTTAACAGTTCTTATGAATGCCAAAGTGTAACAATATATCCTCTTTTCCTAGCATCTATGAAATAATGATTATGCTTAAACATGCCATTTACTTCTATATAAATGTTAATCTTTAAATTACCTAAGTCCCAGACACATATAATATAAAAATGAGACCAATGAAAACTAGAACTGCTCAAAGACCCACTCCTGATTAAAACAAACGTGCAAGGTGAACCGACCACTAGCTCAGAGAAATATTTTATGTTCAATTGCAAATCATTTGTGCAAAGTAACCGCACTAACATTAATGAATATCTATCTTTTTGTTTTGTTTTTCAAAAAAATTAGGGCAAAGAATATTTGAGCTGTTGCTTATAGCAACAGCTCAAAAAATAATTGACATCCTTTTTAGCCTATAGATATTTTTGGATTCTTTTTTGCGAATGCTTTGCTTTATTGCAGGATCATTTTAATATATTGACTGCAATTCTGCACTGGTAAAAAGAATTGCAGATTCTAAGGCGTAATTACACACAAAATAGAGTTGACAAAGGAGGCCATTCCCAATAGAACTTTATTAGAAATAAATTCGTGGCAGATATATGTTGAGACATTCATACATGTATAAAAATTTAAAACGTGGAAAGTATACAATATGGGTCTTTTATGAGGCTTATGTTGTATAGGGAAAAGTTCCCCCATTTTTTAAGCATAGTTTTTACAAAATAAGTGGTGTCCTTGTATATTTTATTCTATAAATAGAGAAACGCCTTTTTAAAGGATATATAGAGCATTTGTATAGGGTCAAAATGAGCAGTTCTTAAAACTGCATAGTCCCTTTTTGTCCATAAATTACACAATATTTTGTGATAATCATAGTCTTCATTGTGTTAAAGTCCATGCTTTTACAGCTATATATGTTAGTCTGAGACTTATTAGTCACCCATAAATTTCCCAATAGGAGTAGGTAAAAAAATAAGACTAAAATGTGTAGGCATTAGGAGCTATGATACAAGAGAATTTTAAAGATTACATTTTGCCCTACCTGGTTCCTCTTTCTCCCCCTCATCAACATGCTAATACATTTTTTAAAAACAAATTCCATATTCATTACACACCTAATTTTAGACCCAGTACTTCTCTATGCAATACAGTTGGATCATGGCTGGTGGGATGGGTCAGCAGAGTGCAGTACAAAGATTATTGAAAACATAACCGAACCCTCCTCTCAAGATTCATCAGCCCTCTTGGGAGGAGTTATCAATATAATCAATATATACCTTGATGGATGCCAATCTGACATTCTTAAGCTGGGTATGCTCGGGCCAAGACTGTCTGAAAATTGTCAGTTTGGCAGTTACCGGATGACTTTTGACCCATGTGTACATCTCCTCGACCGACAGAAGCCATCTTCGCAACTGGCTTCTGTAAAATGAGCATTCTGGAAAAACCAGCGTCCAATCAGCTCACACAGCCATTGGCTGTGTGCATTGGTCACTGTGTTCTCCCAGGACGGGGGGTTGAGAGTCCCCCTAACCTATCTGACCTGCTGCAGCTTCTAATTTTCACTGTGAGAAGCTCCGTAAGATCAGTGCAAGCAATTTCAGTACAGGAGAGGAGCCCGTATAACTATGCACAAATGGATAGGAAAATTGTGTACATTTTTTTTTTTTTTTTTTTGCCATTTCTCATCTGGAATTGGCAAAAAAAATGTGAGAAGCAGAATTGAGTATGTTAAATGCTGCCCTTTTAGGAGGATAATTCATAAAAACCTGAAAAGAGTTTTTTGCCTTTTTAGGGCTCGTTTAAACACATAGTGCTGTTACACACTAGATAAATGCCAGTTGCTGCTAGGGCACATAGAAAACAATTGTTTTCTATTTGTCGTCTTTGCATTGCAATGCAGATATTGAGCTTGTTTTATTTTTGAACCCTGTTTAGAATTGCTAGGTATAGTGTTCTATATGGGCTGTGCAACAAGCTTTGCAAGATTTAGGCAGGCCATACATTTTATGCAGTTTTCTTTCCTTTAATCACGGGTTGAAGGAAGGAAAATTACTGCAATACCCCATCAACACAATCGGTGTTGATTGGTGAATCCATCCCGCAGCACTATTGTGTTCTGCCAATAGGGAGCCTTCCCCACCAACAGAATAAAATGGTCAACGCTGGCAACTATAGCCACCAGTAGTGATCTGGTGAAAAAAAACAGACAGGCTGGTTGTACAGCAGTCAATCGATGGATCTTGATGAATTTTTGATCTGTCTATGGCCAGCTTTAGTCTAACCTTGGAGAATGAAGATTTGACATACTCGATTTGCAGTTGTTTTGTTTCAAAGCATACATGAAAAAAACATGTGAAGCAACTAGAAAATATTGAGCAAACTGATTTTCCATTCTGAAAACAATTCTTTGGACAGCCGTTAAAGCAAGATGCCACCAGCACAAGCATTTGCTTGAGGTGGTGGGTAGTAGATTTGATTTGGAATTTGTTTAAAATTTACCACATCACTAGCAAAAATGAGGAGACTGAGAAACATTCATTAGGTATTGCTGAAAATCCTTGTCCGATGCCTTGGGAGAGACAAGACCTTATCATGAATTGACACTGTAAAAGCATACTATTGTCATCAACATGAGGTGCACTGTGGTTATTCCCCCCCCCCCCCTTTTTAAATTAATTTATTTATTTGCATCTATATATCGTTCTTTATATAGAAAAAGTAAATGCTTAAAAATTTTAAAAAATTACAAAAACACTTATCCTGTGCGTAAAAAAAAAATTGAAACTATATATATATATATATATATATATATATATATATATATATATATATAAACACTAATAAAACTGTAAAAAATGCATGAGAATTTCCAAGCTGCTATACAGGCATTAGTTCTAGTATAGCTAAGCAGAATTTATAAATAATACAAAAAACTTTTACTTCTCTCTGTTGGGATGTGTCTAGTCTCTGGGATGCTGCAAGAAGCAATGATTGTATGCAAAGTGAAGTATTCCAGATTTTACCTTTTTTTTCTTTGGATTGGAGCAGTCAGAGTAATGGAAGTTGATTTCTGGTTGGTTGCCTCTGTATACCTCCATTTTATCAGGGCTGATACTTACCAGAATACATTTGCTCTTGTTCCACAGCTGCATATTCCTGTTGATGTCCATCTTTAAAGTGGAACTGTATTTATATAATAATGTAACACCCCTTCCTGACTAAAAAGTGCAGAGGCCTGACCTGTGTCAGTGTTTGTAGCCTACAGCATCCCCCCTGTGCATGTGCAAGGACCCACTATAATGGGTAATCACTATAGGCCCTGTCCAAACGCACTGATAAGAACACTGCTTGTGAACTATAAATATACAATGCCAGGACAATGATGTTGACACAATTGATCCAGATAAATGAATCACTAAGTAGTGTAGCTAGGAACAGGAGGACAGGTCCAGAGCTTAAACCAGGTATGTTGGCTCCCAAAGTCCAGGAGAGTTGGATCCTGGCCTGAGTATAGTGGAGCACTTTACATTTAACCAGTTCTTTACAGGTTGAGTTGTCACCTTTTCCTGGAAAAATTACCAGCCTTATGATCTATTTCCCAATAATATCATTGATATGTTCATCCAGGCCAGTAAAATTTAGGCCAGGTTAAACCCTGCCCACAGATCTGTATTCTGAAAGTCTGCTTGCCCCAATTATGTGCTACAGCATGTAAGACTTTGCTAATGGACACCATTGCAGTCCCCAAATAAAAACGCCAGAAATGGCAGATCACCGAAATGTGGGAAGGGAATTTTCAAGCTGGCCAGGCCTTGGCTTGAGCTCTAATGCTGGCCCTACCTGTAACAGTCTTTTATTTATTTTTTAATTGATCCATTCAATGTATTGCCAATCAGGCAGGCCCATAGTTGAGATAAATACCAGAAAGAACACCCTCGCTACTATCTATATTGAAGTACTAGTGAATGACCCTAGCTGTTGTTTCAGGATGTCCTCCCTAGACAAGAATATTTTGTAAAAATAAACAGCAAAGCTACCTATTGGTGCGTCTGTGCAAAAACATTACCCGACTATTCAAAATAGGTATAAAAGTGACAACTTTATTTATAAAACATTGCATTACCAATAAAACCTTACTGGAGTGTAAACAAATGCAAAGAGATTAAAGTGCAAGCTATAATCTTATTCAACTTCTATAATCAAATGGCTAATTATATTTTATTAATATGCTTCAAATAGTTCTGCAAACAAATTATTAAAAAGTGCTAATAGTGTCACTGCAAAAAAAAACAAACAAAAAAAAAACATTTAGAAGTTCATATGCATCCAAAGTAAAAGCAAATCCACACAAAAAGTGATGCTTCGTGTAGTTCAGTGCCACGACTCTTTCAAATAAAGTGAAAAAACACTCAAGCAATATCTTGCCTTCTCGCACTTAGTGCTCACTCACCAGAGTATATTGACCCCTTAAAAATAAAAAGGTATAAATGCCCTTTTTATATGCGATATCCACACACTCCTGACAATTCCTTTTACTTGCCCCTCTCCACCTTGAATAGACAGAATATCTGTGCCACCGGCATCATAGTTTAGTATAGTTGGGTAGATGTGAAGAATTCTGTACAGATTGTAATACATATGATCAGCTTTAAAAAGTTTGCACAATTTGACTTTAAAGCGGGTTATACACTTTTTCCCTGTTCAACCAACGTGCTGAACAAAGAAAAACAAATTCCTGCTTCTACACAAGTGAGTTGGATACAGGGTTCTTCATTTTGAGGGTGGGGACTCCCCTGCTGTCAGAATACACTAATCAGCACTGCAGCCATTGACTGCAGACTGCTAATAGATTTAAGATTTTCCAGTGGGACTCTTTGACAGGAGCTGATCTAATGATCGTCTTCTGTCGAGTATGGAGGATCACACACACAGATCCCAACTTGGCCAGTTTCTTCTGAACTGGCGGAAATTTGATGTGTGTGTTACCCGGCTTATATCCCTCTGTTTTACAGCTGACGACAGCGCCATCTTAGCCTCTATTTACATCAGGAGGTGCAATGGTTCTTTCTGTACATGTAACCAACTAGGACTTTAGCCATTGTTCAGTTGAGAGTTGACATAAACACACTGACACCTGTGACAATTGTCACTAGAGGCTTGTCTTAAATGTAACTGTCTTGAGAAACGATTAAAGCGGAACTTAAACCAGTGATTTAACTTTCTCGAAACCATTACATTCAAAGCATATTGTGATTAAAGCAGAGCTAAACCCTCCTATCCTTTTCAGCCAAGGAAGCTGCCATTGTAGTTTGCGTTTGATCTGCAACTGCCATGATCCTGCACATGTGATCAGTTATGATACCAGCCATTGATGGATTGACAGTTTGGTTGAGCGAAAAAAAAATTGACAATTTGCAATCCTGGCATGCTGGAAAGTTAATTTTATTTATTTAATTTATGTTTACTGTTTTTAAATTGATGGGTTTTATTTTTACTTTAATAACTCTCACAGTTGCAGGTGCTCTCAACTGAACTGTCAAGCCCTCAAATAGCTGGTGTCATAACTCATTACATGTGCAGCACCAGGGCAACTGCCAATCAA
The DNA here is from genome assembly GCA_028564925.1 of Lithobates sylvaticus. Lineage (NCBI taxonomy): Eukaryota > Metazoa > Chordata > Amphibia > Anura > Ranidae > Lithobates > Lithobates sylvaticus. The sequence continues at coordinate 184,881,039 of CM053026.1, forward strand.
ACAGAGGCTAAGATGGCAGCTTCCTTGGGTGTTAAGGATAGAAGGGTTTAGTTCTGCATTAAACTGTTTGGGCAACCTCAGTAACAATGGAAGGGGTTTAAGCAGAACTAAGCATATTAATTTATTTCTCAAAATGGTTAGGCTGGCCATACATTGTACAATTTTCCTTTTTAGATTTACCAAAACTATATACTATGAGGTCAAACCTAAACGCTTTTAATTTGTATGCAATCGGGTAGGCCCTTGCACTACATAGCTGAAGGTAAATCTAAAGGAAATTGAATAAGAAAATTGTATAATGTATGGCAAGCCTAATGTTCAGTGCATGCTGTGAATGACGACTGTCAGAAGTGCTTGTGCTCTAAATTGAACTGTCAGCTCTCAAACTCATAACTGATCACATGTGAAGCACCAGGACAGCTGCAGATCAAAAAGGGGCTAAGATGGCAGCTTCCCTGGCTGTAAAGAATAGGAGGGTTTAGTTCCACTTTAAGACAGAATAACGGACACTTTTAGCCAATATTGCACATGTAATGACCAACTTAAAGAGTAAAACAATTTCCTTTTTATTAATGTAATAAATAAAATAAAAAATAAATAAAAAAAGCATCACCCCCTGGCAACCAATCAGGAAGCATCTTTCATTTTTTTGGGCCTAGGCTGTAGTGAAGAAAGCTGATTTGTGGATTATTGGCTGCCATTATTAAATAACAGTCAGCAGCCGGCTCTAATTTCCAATCTACCCCCCAAGAGCTGATTAATGTGATCACTCTGCAGATTGCAATAAGGACAATGTCTGTCTGCCCCTCCTCTACCATGACTGGACACAGGCAGAGCTTCCATTAGATCCTGCCACCTACAAGTGGTAATATGGAGGAGAACCATATTGGGGGGGGGGGGGGTCCTTCCTGAAAGCTGTGCAAATGTCATAGATTTCTATGGCCACATTGCTTCTTTAAAAATGAAAAAAAAAAAGTGTGAGGCTGGAAAGTGCTAGAAGTGTGAGCAGGCTGTGGATGAGCCGCGGCCACCGCATCCTCCATATCCTCCCAGTCTCTTCTATCCTCAGCATCCTCCCGGTCTCTTCTATCCTCAGCATCCTCCCGGTCTCTTCTATCCTCAGCATCCTCCCGGTCTCTTTCTATCCTCAGCATCCTCCCGGTCTCTTCTATCCTCAGCATCCTCCCGGTCTCTTCTATCCTCAGCATCCTCCCGGTCTCTTCTATCCTCAGCATCCTCCCGGTCTCTTTCTATCCTCAGCATCCTCCCGGTCTCCTCTATCCTCAGCATCCTCCCGGTCTCCTCTATCCTCAGCATCCTCCCGGTCTCCTCTATCCTCAGCATCCTCCCGGTTTCCTCTATCCTCAGCATCCTCCCGGTTTCCTCTATCCTCAGCATCCTCCCGGTTTCCTCTATCCTCAGCATCCTCCCGGTTTCCTCTATCCTCAGCATCCTCCCGGTTTCCTCTATCCTCAGCATCCTCCCGGTTTCCTCTATCCTCAGCATCCTCCCGGTTTCCTCTATCCTCAGCATCCTCCCGGTTTCCTCTATCCTCAGCATCCTCCCGGTTTCCTCTATCCTCAGCATCCTCCATCCTCCTGGTCTCTTCTATCCTCAGCATCCTCCATCCTCCCTGGTCTCTTCTATCCTCAGCATCCTCCATCCTCCCTGGTCTCTTCTATCCTCAGTATCCTCCTCGTCTTTTCTATCCTCAGCATCCTCCATCCTCCTGGTCTGGTCTTTTCTATCCTCAGCATCCTCCATCCTCCTGGTCTCCTCTATCCTTAGCATCCTCCATCCTTCTGGTCTCTTCTATCCTCAGCATCCTCCCGGTCTCTTCTATCCTCCGCATCCTCCCGGTCTCTTCTATCCTCCCCATCCTCCCGGTCTCTTCTATCCTCCCGGTCTCTTCTATCCTCCCCATCCTCCCGGTCTCTTCTATCCTCCCGGTCTCTTCTATCCTCCCCATCCTCCCGGTCTCTTCTATCCTCCCCATCCTCCCGGTCTCTTCTATCCTCCGCATCCTCCCGGTCTCTTCTATCCTCAGCATCCTCCCGGTTTCTTCTATCCTCAGCATCCTCCCGGTCTCTTCTATCCTCAGCATCCTCCCGGTCTCTTCTATCCTCAGCATCCTCCCGGTCTCCTCTATCCTCAGCATCCTCCCGGTCTCCTCTATCCTCAGCATCCTCCCGGTTTCCTCTATCCTCAGCATCCTCCCGGTTTCCTCTATCCTCAGCATCCTCCCGGTTTCCTCTATCCTCAGCATCCTCCCGGTTTCCTCTATCCTCAGCATCCTCCCGGTTTCCTCTATCCTCAGCATCCTCCATCCTCCTGGTCTCTTCTATCCTCAGCATCCTCCATCCTCCTGGTCTCTTCTATCCTCAGCATCCTCCATCCTCCTGGTCTCTTCTATCCTCAGCATCCTCCATCCTCCTGGTCTCTTCTATCCTCAGCATCCTCCATCCTCCTGGTCTCTTCTATCCTCAGCATCCTCCATCCTCCTGGTCTCTTCTATCCTCAGCATCCTCCATCCTCCTGGTCTCTTCTATCCTCAGCATCCTCCATCCTCCCTGGTCTCTTCTATCCTCAGCATCCTCCATCCTCCCTGGTCTCTTCTATCCTCAGCATCCTCCATCCTCCCTGGTCTCTTCTATCCTCAGTATCCTCCTCGTCTTTTCTATCCTCAGCATCCTCCATCCTCCTGGTCTGGTCTTTTCTATCCTCAGCATCCTCCATCCTCCTGGTCTGGTCTTTTCTATCCTCAGCATCCTCCATCCTCCTGGTCTCCTCTATCCTTAGCATCCTCCATCCTTCTGGTCTCCTCTATCCTCAGCATCCTCCTGGTCTTTTCTATCCTCAGCATCCTCCTGGTCTTTTCTATCCTCAGCATCCTCCTGGTCTTTTCTATCCTCAGCATCCTCCATCCTCGGCATCCTCCTGGTCTCCTCCATCCTCGGCATCCTCCTGGTCTCCTCCATTCTCGGCATCCTCCTGGTCTCCTCCATTCTCGGCATCCTCCTGGTCTCCTCCATTCTCGGCATCCTCCTGGTCTCCTCCATTCTCGGCATCCTCCTGGTCTCCTCCATTCTCGGCATCCTCCTGGTCTCCTCCATTCTCGGCATCCTCCTGGTCTCCTCCATTCTCGGCATCCTCCTGGTCTCCTCCTCCATTCTCGGCATCCTCCTGGTCTCCTCCATTCTCGGCATCCTCCTGGTCTCCTCCATTCTCGGCATCCTCCTGGTCTCCTCCATTCTCGGCATCCTCCTGGTCTCCTCCATTCTCGGCATCCTCCTGGTCTTTTCTATCCTCAGTATCCTCCATCCTTCCAGTCTCTCCTCTATCCTCAGTATCCTCCTGGTCTTTTCTATCCTCGGCATCCTCCATCCTCCTGGTCTCCGCTATCCTCAGTATCCTTCTGGTCTTTTCTATCCTCGGCATCCTCCATCCTCCTGGTCTCCTCTATCCTCAATATCCTCCTGGTCTTTTCTATCCTCAATATCCTCCATCCTCCTGGTCTCCTCTATCCTCAATATCCTCCTGGTCTTTTCTATCCTCGGCATCCTCCATCCTCCTGGTCTCCTCTATCCTCAATATCCTCCTGGTCTTTTCTATCCTCAGCCTCCTCCATCCTCCTGGTCTCCTCTATCCTCAGTATCCTCCTGGTCTCCTCCTATCCTCAGTATCCTCCTGGTCTCCTCCTATCCTCAGTATCCTCCTGGTCTCCTCCTATCCTCAGTATCCTCCTGGTCTCCTCCTATCCTCAGTATCCTCCTGGTCTCCTCCTATCCTCAGTATCCTTCTGGTCTCCTCTATCCTCAGTATCCTTCTGGTCTCCTCTATCCTCAGTATCCTTCTGGTCTCCTCTATCCTCAGTATCCTTCTGGTCTCCTCTATCCTCAGTATCCTTCTGGTCTCCTCTATCCTCAGTATCCTTCTGGTCTCCTCTATCCTCAGTATCCTTCTGGTCTCCTCTATCCTCAGTATCCTTCTGGCCTCCTCTATCCTCAGTATCCTTCTGGCCTCCTCTATCCTCAGTATCCTTCTGGCCTCCTCTATCCTCAGTATCCTTCTGGTCTCCTCTATCCTCAGTATCCTTCTGGTCTCCTCTATCCTCAGTATCCTTCTGGTCTCCTCTATCCTCAGTATCCTTCTGGTCTCCTCTATCCTCAGTATCCTTCTGGTCTCCTCTATCCTCAGTATCCTCCCGGTCTCTTCTATCCTCAGCATCCTCCTGTTCTTTTCTATACTCGGCATCCTCCATCCTCCTGGTCTCCTCTATCCTCAGCATCCTCCATCCTCCTGGTCTCCTCTATCCTCAGCATCCTCCATCCTCCTGGTCTCCTCTATCCTCAGCATCCTCCTGGTTCTTTCTATCCTCAGCATCCTCCTGGTTCTTTCTATCCTCAGCATCCTCCTGGTTCTTTCTATCCTCAGCATCCTCCTGGTTCTTTCTATCCTCAGCATCCTCCCGGTCCTTTCTATCCTCAGCATCCTCCCGGTCCTTTCTATCCTCAGCATCCTCCCGGTCCTTTCTATCCTCAGCATCCTCCCGGTCCTTTCTATCCTCAGCATCCTCCTGGTCCTTTCTATCCTCAGCATCCTCCTGGTCCTTTCTATCCTCAGCATCCTCCCGGTCCTTTCTATCCTCAGCATCCTCCTGGTCCTTTCTATCCTCAGCATCCTCCTGGTCCTTTCTATCCTCAGCATCCTCCTGGTCCTTTCTATCCTCAGCATCCTCCTGGTCCTTTCTATCCTCAGCATCCTCCCGGTCCTTTCTATCCTCAGCATCCTCCCGGTCCTTTCTATCCTCAGCATCCTCCCGGTCCTTTCTATCCTCAGCATCCTCCCGGTCCTTTCTATCCTCAGCATCCTCCCGGTCCTTTCTATCCTCAGCATCCTCCCGGTCCTTTCTATCCTCAGCATCCTCCCGGTCCTTTCTATCCTCAGCATCCTCCCGGTCCTTTCTATCCTCAGCATCCTCCCGGTCCTTTCTATCCTCAGCATCCTCCCGGTCCTTTCTATCCTCAGCATCCTCCCGGTCCTTTCTATCCTCAGCATCCTCCCGGTCCTTTCTATCCTCAGCATCCTCCCGGTCCTTTCTATCCTCAGCATCCTCCCGGTCCTTTCTATCCTCAGCATCCTCCCGGTCCTTTCTATCCTCAGCATCCTCCCGGTCCTTTCTATCCTCAGCATCCTCCCGGTCCTTTCTATCCTCAGCATCCTCCCGGTCTTTTCTATCCTCTGCATCTTCCATCCTCCCGGTCTTTTCTATCCTCTGCATCTTCCATCCTCCTGGTTTTTTCTATCCTTTGCATCCTCCATCCTCCTGGTCCTTTCTATCCTCTGCATCTTCCATCCTCCTGGTCCTTTCTATCCTCTGCATCTTCCATCCTCCTGGTCCTTTCTATCCTCTGCATCTTCCATCCTCCTGGTCCTTTCTATCCTCTGCATCTTCCATCCTCCTGGTCTTTTCTATCCTCTGCATCTTCCATCCTCCTGGTCTTTTCTATCCTCTGCATCTTCCATCCTCCTGGTCTTTTCTATCCTCTGCATTCTCCATCCTCAGCATCCTCCCAGTCTCTTCTATCCTCTGCATCTTCCATCCTCCTGGTCTTTTCTATCCTCTGCATCCTCCATCCTCCTGGTCTTTTCTATCCTCTGCATCCTCCATCCTCAGCATCCTCCCAGTCTCTTCTATCCTCAGCATCCTTCCTGCATCCTCCATCCTCCAGACTGGTGTTCGGTGACCAGGAGCCGGCTCCGCTCTCAGCAGAACTACGCCGCCACCCAGATTAAAGGGAAAAAACTAGCCAGGAGGGGGAGGAGACTGCACAACCAAACCCCAAAAATAGAGCATGTAAAAGACAAAAGGAGCCACCCGCTTGTGCACACAGGGAGCAGCTAGGAGCGTTGATGTGAATGAGCCAAACAGGGGGCTCCCCTCGTCCCCCCACCCCCCGCTATCTGTAAGGGGGGAGCAGCATGCCAGGCACCTCCATACGGCTCTCCCCCCATCCCTGTCCCCAGCAGGTTGTGGTGGCCCTGTGCTGTGTGGAGTAGGATCCGGCCTGATATCTGGGTTATAGAGTGAGTGTGTGTGTGTGTGTGTGTGTGTGTGTGTGTGTGTGTGTGTGTGTACGTGTGGGATATAAATAAATATATCTCCATAGATTCCCTCCCCGTCCCCTCCTCCTCTGCCTCCTCCTCCGGCTGGATGGGATTGTGGACGAGCTATAGGGGAAGCTGCTGCTGCCGCCGCCGCTACTGCCGTGGAGCCACACAAGCATCTCTTTAAAAGGATCAGCTGACCCCGCCGCCACCACCACCACCGAGCTCCAGCTGCAATGGGCTGCCGCTGCTGCCTGGGCTGCCCATCACCGTCCTGCCCCTCGCCCGCTGCCAGCTGCACGGACTGAGAGAAGAGAAGAGAGGAGAGGAGGGAGCTGTGCGCGGCGGCGGCGGCGGCGGCGGCTGCACCATCCATCTTACCATCCATCCATCGGACCCCCGAGCCGGGGAGAAAAGCCCGTAGCCAGCAGAAAAGAAAAAAGAAGGGGGGGTGGGTGGGGGGGGAACCGGAGAGAGGGAAGGGGGGAGTGAGACAGCGGGAGAGAGCAGAGAGCGGGGGGGAGGGAGGGTGGGGGAATCACGTTAAACTATGCATCTCCTACAGCCGTGCTGGCGCGGACGGAGGGCTGAGAGACAAGCAGCAGCCGGGGCCACACCACACTCCTTTCTCCTGCTTTTCACCCCTTCCTGCAGGATCATGCATTCATAAGGGATGAGGCGGACCACAGGGATCCCAGGCCTGAGCTGCGGCCTACCCAGTCAGTGCAAAGTCAGGCACTTCATTACCGGACCCGCGAGCGATTCGCTACAATCAAATCAGCATCTTTGGTAAGTCAGCGATATTTAGCTTTATTTTTATTCTACACCCCCCCCCCCCCCCCAACATTGCCCATCACCCATCCCCCCCCCCCCTCCTCTCTCTCTCCTCTTCTTCCTCCTCCTCCTCCTCCCAGTACCCCCCCATCGTCTTCTGCTGCACCTTCCCCTCACCTCATCCTGGCACCCTCAACCCCATCACCCCTCCCTCCATAAAAAGAGATTTGCATCTCTTGGTTACCCTCCCCCGTCCCCTATCTGTCGTTCATGTTTTAATGTTTGTTGGCATAGCAACCAGGGCTTGCAAAGGAGGAATTCTAGCCCTGTGCATGGAATACAAAATTCCCTTGATATTGTGTGTGTGTGTGTGTATATAATATATATATATGTGTGTGTGTGTGTGTGATGATGGCGATCACATATACATATATATATACACATACAGATCTGTGGCTAATCTGACAAAGAGCTATTGTGGGAATGGCAGATTTGTGGTCATACTGCAATATTAAAGCAAGCTGGGCAGGGAGATGTCTTCTCAAAGACGGATCTCTTTGTGTGTGTGTTTTTTTTCCCCCTTCATGTCACCTGTGTGTATCAATGCCCTCCGATTAAACCTTTCTCTCTATGTATAGCTTTTCCTCTTTTACTGATGGGTGGTGAGATTTTTTTTTTTTTCTTTTTTTTTTTTTTTTTTTGCTTGACCCTCCCTGACTGGTGACGGGTGGTGTATGTCTAGTATATGAAGAAGCCTATAGCAAAGGCATACATGTTTGTGTTGTAGGAAGACAGAATAATAATGGATTTCTCCTCCTTGCTGTGTTCTTTATTCGAGGGGTCAGCTGCTATGTTGCAGTCCTATACCATGTGTATTTCAAGATCTGTAATATGCACAATCCTCAGATTTTTCCCAGCTCGATAGATGGGTGTCCTTGCACAAAAAAAAAAAAAGAGAGGGGGCTATGTCACACCCCTTTACCATCATATGTGTATGTGTGGCTAAATAGTCACTATATCTAGGTAGCTATGCATTGTGTAAAATGTATGGAACATCTTTTATGGACATGCATTAGCAGTGCAAGGCTGAAACCTTTTATCACACCAAAAATTGTTCAGTAGGGTTTCTTGCCGTGCTTATCAATGCTACAATTATGAATAAGGGGCAGACCCAGATTTTTGTCGACATCCAGTGATGCTGGTTGGTACAAGAGTACAAATCCCATTTCTAGATATGTTGCTGGATATTCCAGAGCCTGGCATATGCCATAGACCAGTACATGGCAGGGTTTGATAATGCATGAAAAGACGTTCACATGAACATGCACTTGTGGTGTTCAGTCCTCATCTGACAAGATGCTCTTTGCAATAACAACATGGTCATCATAGCAGAGGAACCATTTTTTTTCTTATATTTTTTCCTATTCTCCAATCCCCTGAAGTTCCTGTTGAACAACACGTCTCTTATGTCAGTGCATACATATCTAAAGACAGAAAGGTAATTACAGGGTTCTGCTAAACAGAAAAATGCTTACTCATGTAAAAAGACCAAATTTTTAGCATAGAGAGTCATCCAATCTCAGACTGCACATGTGAAGAAGCAAGGAGGGTACCTTTTTAGTATTGTGTGGCCCCATCATACATTTGCATAACGTCTGTTGCATGTAAACAGCCTTCCATGTATCAAATTTTGAGGCTGTGTTGGATCTACAGAAAATCCAGTTTATGGTCTATGAAGGTGCCAGTGCCTTCTGATTAGCCTAATATTTCAGAACATTCATATTCCTAGCTATTTTATTTTTAGCAGCTGATTGAGGGGAAATATTCATTTTTGGTTCTCATTAGTGGTACACCATATTGCAGTGGATCCTTTCCAGAGTATGCAGCTCATACAAATATTTCACCTACAACTATATACTTGACTAAAATTGAGCTTCTTTTGAAGTATCACATGTAGGCCAATGCTTCTGGAAATTACCTTTTGTAGGAGCACACTTGAGAAATCAGTGGTAAGGGGGGGTTGCTTGTTGAATAGTATGGTCTTCAGATACATGTCTTGAGTGGTTGGATCCCCAGTAAGGTCTGGCTTCATCATTTAGTAGTGTCCCCAAACTATTGAGATGGGTGTTCATTCAGGAGTTCTGGGAAACTTTCCGCTTTGACACCCCTTCCTCTCCTTAACTACATGAGGGGGGATGCAGTTTACAGAAGATGGCTATAAAAGCTGATACCATTCTTAGAGAGATTAGCTAAGCTGCAATACATTTATTGGTTGAACTAGATGGACTTGTGTCTTTCTTTTCCAACCAGACTATACTATATATATATATACACACACACATTTTCTTTTTTGGATATACTTTATGCAATGTCTAGTTAGGCCACACCAGCAGCATATTAGTTTTGCTTGTGTACTGATATCCTTACTAATATACTGAAAGGTAGACAGAGTAACTGGTTTTCAGATGGCCTTCACATTAGGGATGCACCGATACCAGTTTTTCAAGTACAAGTACCAATACTTTTTCTCAAGCACTCGCCAATACCAAGTACCGATACCTAATTTTACTCTCATGTGATCGTTTTTCAGACTAATGAGAAATTATTCCTTCACTACACTTATTTGCTGTGCCTCTGCCCTGGTGGTGTAGTGGTATTGGGTTCACATTCGTTCAGCTGTTCAGGTGCGAATTGTTAAAGTGTATGACCTTGGAAATCGCACCTAAACCGGGCTGAAAATCATACCACACTCTTTTTGAAATTGCATTGCATCCGGCCTGCACATATGTAAACTGGCTCCATAGAAAAGCCTTTTGGTTCACAGGTCATGTAAATTAAATGTGGCTCAAAACACATTCAATGCGCATATGTGAACCGTAAGGTATCGGTTTTAGTGTCGGAGCATTTGCACGAGTACAAGTACTCGTGCAAATGCTTAGTATCGGCACTGATATCGGTATTGGTGCAATGCTACTTCATATTCTTAATATTCTTTATATCCCCATGCAGAAGCCATATAAAGCCTCGTACACACAATCAGAATATTGAACGAATGATCGTCTGTTTTTTGTTTTTTTGCATGCTAGTCTTGCATCAAAAACCAATAGGATACTTTGCTTTTAAGTTACAAAAATTCTCGTACACTAAAATACAACTTTGGAAGTGATGTGTTCTATCATATTGTAATGTATTTTTTAATGTCCAAGCATGCGTGGTCTTGGTCTTAGGATTTTAAAATCTTAAAATATTCATGTTTGTCTTTATGGATAATTTCACATGAACTGTTGTGATCGGCTCTCGAAAGCTGTATACCAACGAACAGAATTTCGTACGATCAATTCGAAAGCTGTATTTTTCATCTGATTTTCTCATTGTGTGTACTAGGCTTAAAAGTAGTGCTAGGCAGTATAGACTTCAGAACGTTGTCTCTAAAATGAAAAACAATCCAACAGGGTTTTAAGATGACAGAAGGTGATGTTGGCACAGCAGTATTTGAATACTTGCTCTGTATTAAGAAGCAGCACTATTTTGAAGCTCAATGGCAACCTAGCTTCTGGAGTATGGCCACCTCTATGTTTGAAGTCATAAGACTGATCATGGGCCTGCTGTAGTCCTTTTGTAAAAGGCAGCTTTAAAAAGTTGTGGCTTGTCTTCTGGTGCTCATAATATCTTTGCATTGTGTTCTGGTATTGTGAACCAGCCATATAGGTATTTTCATTGTGCAAAATACCATTGTATTTTGGTATATGGGTATTTTCATTGTACAAAAAGTTCCTAATATGTGATATTTGTAATGCATTTGTGTAGATTTTTTTTCTTTATGGCGGTCTTTCCTGTGACTTCACTATCATTTTAAAATTTGCTTGCTTTTCTGTGGTGTTATTAAGGAGAAATGCAAAATATAGTGTTTGAGATCTTAAAAGATGTAGGCCAAAAAAGCCCTAGAAATGAAGAGAATGTTTGTTTATTGGCGCTGTACTATAGTCTAATGTCAGTGGTCAGATTCCTCAGATTCTTTGCAAGCATCATGGTTTTAATAACTGTCTTTTGTTTTACAAAACACATTCCATGTGTGGCTAAAAATACCACTGTTTTTAAAAGTGTATCAGTCCAATAGTTTTATGTTTTTGTCTTTTGGGCATAAGCTGCCCATCAATACTCTGGACCACCAGACCCTAATTCAGGCATTTTATATAATTTTAATGTCACCAGAGCATCATTTGCTTGCTGTGATAATACCTGTAATAATGTGATAAAGCCTGTCATAATAGAAATATGGGAGTCTCCATTGCTGAGATAGTAAGACGGTCTGCCCTCACCAGAAGCCTAACAGCTGTGGGCTTGCCAACTACTTGACCTCCAATACTGGGGGTTGTTTTACTAATGGATTAGAACATGTTCATTTTGCAAAACGAATAAGGTGAAGCTGTGTTCACTGTGAGTACACAACCATATGCAAGGAAAATGTACAAAAAAAGAAAACAGATTTTTGCTCTTCCAGATTGGATGAATAAAGTCAACACAACTTCATCACATGGCCTATACTAACCCCCCCCCCCCTTTATTTTTTCTTCTTACCTGAAGCCACAGTTGAGTGGCAATGTCATCAGCTCGAGTCGTCTTCTCTTCTTGAGTCTTCTCTTCTGTTAACTTCCTGGAAGGTTCCTTCTTTGGTTGTCCACGTCCACTGCCTGCATGACATTGACACTTCCTATTGATGGCCTGCAGTGGGGGTTCTTTCTGTAGAACGAGTCTGATGTCATCACAGGGGGACACGGGACCTGTGGTCTCATTGTGCTATTGCATTGGATTGGCGCACTCTCGCCCCTGGTGCTTTAAGCTGCAACTCTGACTTCAGCTGACCTCTGTTTTCCTGCCAGTCCAGCTAAATCTTTCATAAGTAGGATGCACTTTATTAAAGGCTCAATGTTCATATTACAACAAGTGGCTCAACTATGATTGGTTCTCGTATCATTCTACTCCTTTTCTTTCCTGTGGCGTTCTGTTTATTGGATCATTTTGCTGTCCTGTCATACCGTATTGCATGTAAAAGTGAGAAAAACCTTAACAGGCAGCTGTAGTCACGCATTTACCCCCACCTATATTCCTGAATACCCCAACAGGAAACTTTTGTTTTTGGGCAGACTGTGAGTGGAACCTTTATGAAAGCTTTCAGGGAGTATGTAACAAGCTGGTCTGCAGTTTGGGAAGTGCAGGTAATTGAGAGTTGCTTGTTGCTATGAAAATTCCCTTTTTATATTTTATACCTCTTTTCTTACTGAATCAGGTGGCTGCTAAACTGTAGCACATGACCATTCAAATCATTCTTCTCTTTTCCAGCAACATTTCTGCAAGTAGCAAAGATTGCTTTTGACACTATTCATGCTTGTTATCACAGAGGCACCCTTGTCTTGCTCCTTGTTATTACATGTAGTGTTTAATCTCTTGGTACTGCTTGCAGAAATTTGGGTCTTGTATGAACACCTTTTAGGGCTTGTATGTGCTGTGCTTCTCGTCATGTGGCAGGCTGTTCTTCTCAGCCCTTGTCTAACACTGTTGAAATAACAGATGGGACCCACTGAATCCTACAGAATGGCATACGTAGTATACTTTAGTGTATAGACTTAGCATCTTCCTAACCTGGCAATACATGGATCGAAATTCAGCTGATTCAGCAGGAACCGGACAAATTTTCGATCCATGTATGGGCACTGTGGTTGAACAAAAGTCTATTTACCGATCGACTTCTGTTCAACCAGCCTATAGCCTGCAGTGCTGATCAGTGTTTTCTGACAGCGGGCAAGTCTCCCTGCTTTCAGAATTTAATGACCTGGTAGGGAAGATTATGTGAATTAGGCAATCGGGTCAGTTTTTTTCCTTAGATACTAAACCCACATCACAAAAAAAAATAATAATCAATAAATGGTGTATTACATGCTGTTCATACTCACTCAGTCACCATGAGATCCTTTTTTTTTGTATTCTGCAAAAAAAAAAAATGGTTGATCCTGCTGCTCCATCTCCCCCTTCTGTCCATGTCCCCAATGCAGCTAGGGGTATATATATAGTTTTTAACTGAATTAATTGCTTAGCTGACAAATGCTTTATTCAGTAATTCATTTTGGACTTCATTTAAAAGTTTCTTCTATAATATGAGATGCATGTACTGGCCTTGTAATTAAAAAGTGTTGAGTAGCAGAATTGGGAGTTCTGTGAAAATTGACAGATGGACGGAGGTTCCATGTCTTCCCCACTCTTAATTCTGTCATTGCCTTTTCCCTCTTTGCTTTTTTCTTTACCTTCTTTAAACTGTAACCAGATAAGACGAATAGAAGGATGGGGGGATCCATGAACTGGAATGGGATTAGTGCGATTACTCAGTAGTTAATCAAAGTACAAGGTGTGTGCATACCTTGTTAAATTACATTTTAATATGGACTCCAGGTGAACCTCTAAAAACATGTTTGGAATATAGATTGGCTGTAAAACCACTTGTTTATAAACATACAATCCCCTGTGTTTAATAACGATATATGCCCCAGTGTATCTGTTTTATAAAAAATGACGATTTCTACCTTATTTCACAGAATCTCCCGGTGCTCATGTGACTGCTCGGCTCTCTCCTCTCCTGGGCTGACAACTACAGCGGGAAGGGGCCATGAACACCCATTGACGTCAGCCGGGAAGGAGAGGAGGCGAGAGCCAAGCAGTCATGTGAGCGCCGCGAGGCGCTGTGAAATAAGGTAGAAATCGTCATATTTTTTATAAAACGCATACACTGGGGCACGTATCGTTATTTACAAGAGGGGATTGTATGTATATTACAATTATTATGGCAGTGGGGGGGGGGGGGGGCAAAGCGGCACTATCACTTGCTAACAGGCAGGGAGGGGGAGGGGGAGAGAGGAGCTCTGCAGATGACAGAGGCACAAAAACTGACCACGTTTTAAGGGCTCAGCAGCCACGATAAACCGTGGTCAGTTTACAGGGGGGGGGGCAGAACCAGGCAGGATCAGCCAGGTGATGCAGGGGGCCAAATTACAGAGCACAAGCACTGTGCTGCATAACATGCTTTAAGGGAACAGAGGTGCCTACACATTCCTGCTCAGCCTTCCAAGCCAAATCTCTGGCTGCTCTGAAACTTCTGGATATGGTCAAAGCATGCCATGAAGCTTTGCTCCCTCCACTTGCACACATTCTATTGGCTCATCCCTAAGATCGCTAATCGCACTGTAAATAGAAGTGTGCAAGATTTAGGAACATGCAGAGGTTTTATGTATCCCAACAACTTAAGATTTAGCCATGATGTGGAGTTTTGGAGGCTGCTGAAAGTATGTGCAGGCACCTCTGGTTGCCTGCACTTTATACCTGCAGCAGTTTTTCAGTCGTGCTTTTGGGTGGTCTTGGGCTATACCTGGTAAATAATAATTTGTAATAATAAAACTTGGAGTACTGTATAAAGGTTGTGCACATGGGGCTTTGAAATGCTGTCTTTTAAAAGTTGCATGTTATAAGGCTCCATGCACACTAGCTTAAATAATGTGAAAAATGCAAATTTTGAGGATTTTTCTTTACTAGTGTTTAGGAGTTTTTAGTATTGTGTTGTGTGTGTTTTTTTTTTTTTCTCCCAGAAAAACGCTTTCAAAAAATTTGAAACAGAAGGTTTTTTTTTTTTTTTTTTCTTCAGCCTCTGAACGCTGAGCTTAAAAAAAAAAAAAAAAAAAGTCTCTAGTGCATGGACACATAGGATAACATTAGTTGCTTCTAAAGACAAAATGCTAAACTCCTCTAGGCGCAACGTTTTTTTTTTTTAGGTAGTGTACATGGAGCCCTAATGTATGACTTTTATATAGTAAAACTAGCTGGTATATTTTATAGCTTTCCACTTGTGTTATGTTTATTCCTAGTTTTGTGAAAAATGGCTGTTTGCAAATAGTCGTGTCTAAATTAAGAAATACCTCAATCTCTGTATCCTATATCAACCAGCCAGGGGAAAGGGAAAAAATGGTTACGATGGGAAAGTTGGTCCATCTTTTCCAACACTTAACACAAATGAGTCCCATTGCTTTCAAGCAGGACATTTCTACTGTAAACTTGTCTCCAGGTTTAAATATTGCCTTGCTGGTATTAGGCTAGCACTAAACTGGTAAATATACTGAAATAGTAAGGATCGGTTCACACTACAACGACTTGGGGGGCAACTTGTAAGCCCTCAAGTCGCCCCAAGTTGCTTGACATTATGAATTGCATTATAGTCAATGAGGGGCGTCTTAATATACACTACTGGAGTCGCTCCGACTTCAGAAAAGGTTTTTGTACGACTTCAACCCGACTTGTAGGCGACCTGTACCCATAGAATTCAATGGAAGTCGCCTCCAAGTCTGATCTCCATCTACAGTGAAGGGACTTTACAGCAAAAGAAATTAGTTTACCCAGGCAAACCCCTCCCTCCCAGAGAGCTGATTATTCTCTGATTGGCCAAAGTCGCCTGTCCTGGGGGGAGACTTGAAGTTGTGTTGTAAGTTGCTCAAAGTCGCGCTGAAGTTGCCTTGCAAAGTCGAACTGAAGTAGTGTTGCCCCTGTGTGAATCGGCACTAAAACTAACTTCCAGAATATTCACATGTAACAACCCCTTTACATACACAATGTGATAAAAAACTATTTAGGTATTTGACAAAGTGGCATAAATGAATACACTGTTGCATCCAAGCTAGGCCAAAGACTCTTAAGGAAACAAACTTATTTTTTGCCTGGATCAGTTATACAGCTGCTTTCTCCCATGCCAAATGCCTTGGTCATATTAACCACTCATCTGCTAATTGTTACTATAACGGCTTTCCCACAAGATTTATTAAATGCCACCCGCTGTAATTTTTACTAACCAACAAAAATTGTGTAAAAGAAAATGTCACCACAAAAATACCACCTGAAAGTTTAAATACTACAAGAAAACACACGCAGGAAACCTACTGTCAAACCACTTTTAATTTCTATAATTGTAATTTACCATCATTGAGTTTAGCAGGGACTATACAGTATTTACTCTTATCTTCAGTTGTATATTTTCTACCTAGACAAATTCTATTTTGTCCATGTATTGTGAAAGATTACTCGGCATTGTGCAACAATGTTTTGCTGTATCTATCATGGGCAGAGAATTTTCACCTAACATAATGACATTAGTAATCTTTCTGTTCGCTAATCCAGCTTGATGTATCCATTAGTAAGATAAAGTGGTCCTCAAACTGGTTATCGGGCTGTAAATTCTGGTCCGAACACGTGGACTGTAATCAGCTGCATTCGGTTGTTAAGTGGTAATGTAACTAGGAGGCTCCTCATGTGGTCAGCAGAAGATGTATTTTTGCCTCTTAATACCCTGTTAGGAAGAGAATTATCGCACGGTGTAGATGGCATTGAGAGACATCAACAGATGTTATGGATAGACAGTACTCTCTGTTTGTTAAACCTACTTTGATCCCTACATCACAGCTCTGGCGGAAAAAAATGTGTGAAACCTTCAGCCCAAAACTGCTCTTGCACTCTACAAACAAACATAAATAAATTTGGGGATAAATTTGTTCTCATGGCTATTTTTTTGTTTGCTGAACACACAAGATTACCTTGGAAAAGTATTAGCTGTAATGTTGGATATTAGAGTAGAAAATTTAGCTGGAACTCAAACTGAATTCTAAACAAATGCCATGTTTTCCTTCTAAAATATTTTTTTGCCCTTGCAAATTAAGCTTTGCTAATCTCCTAGTCTTTTTGGAGTCCCTTCCAGTCTGCATGCATGTGCTTTAACAGAGGGCTGCATGGAATTGCCTATGATTCCTAATGGTGAAAACAGCATGGCTACTCAGGGTTTGATTTGCTAAAACTGGGGAGTACAAAATCTGGTGCAGTTGTGCATTGTAGCCAATCGGCTTCTAACTTCATCTTGTTCAATTAAAGCGTTTCTTAACCCAAAAAAAGAAAACGGATCCTGTCCCCTAAAGTATATTATACCTAAAAAACCTGGCTGATCCTGCCTGGCTATACCCTCCCCCCCTGTAAACTGACCACGGTATGTCATGGCTGCTGAGCCCTGACACTGTGGTCAGTTTATCCACAGCCCTGCCCTGTCCTTCTCTGTTCTCTCCTCCATCTTTTTCCCCCCTCCCCTACCCCCCTGTCTGCTCGTGTCAGTTCCCGCCCCCTCAACTTCTGCAGCTCTCATATCCAATATATAATCATCCCATCCCCTCTAATATAACAATAAGTGTCCCTGTCCCTATGTTATATAAAAAAGAAGGCTGATCTGTACTTTTATCACAGCAGCTCCCGGTGAGCATGTGACTCCTTGGCTCTCTCTCCCTCCCGGCTGACGTCAGTGGGAGTGCTCAGCCCCACCCGCTGGAGCTGTCAGCTGGGCAGAGGAGAGAGCTGAGGAGTCGCATGATCGCTGGGACATGCTGTGATCTATATACAGATCAGCATACTTTTTTTTACATAACACAGGCACAGGGACACTTATTGTTATATTACAGAGGGGATGGGAGGTTTTATATTAGTGGCTTAATAACCACTTTAACCACTTCAGCCCCGGAAGGATTTACCCCTTAATGACCAGGCCATTTTTTGCAATACGGCACTAACCCAAATCTGACCCTAAGTGACAGCTTTTGGGGACCAGTGACACCTATACAGTGATCAGTGCTAAAAAAAAAAAAAAAATGCACTGATCACTGTATAAATGACACTGGGAGGGAAGGGGTTAACATCACGGGTGATCAAAAGTTTACAGTTGTTCCCTCAGTGTGTTTCTAACTGTGGGGGAAATACTGACAGGAACAACAGAGATCGCTGTTCCTAACTACTAGAACTACAGAACTATTCTCCCCTGTCAGAATGGGGATCTGCCTTGTTACATAGGCAGATCCCCCTTCTGCCTCTTTGTGAAGCGGACATGTGCATCGTCTTCTGCTCCGTGCAGGACATTACAGTTTACAGTTTCAACAACATTACAGTTATGTTGCTTTTGGCGCAATAGAGCCGCCCTGCCACAGTAAATATTCGGTGGGCGGTCCTTAAGGGGTTAAGCTTTGACATAACAAAAAAAATCTGGAAGCTGATTGGTCTCTAAGAGCTGCACCACATTTTGCACTCTCCAGTTTGAGTAAATCAACCCAATGGTCTCCACTGAACACACATATGAAAGGGTGACAAAGCAGGAGAGCAATTGGGAGACCTGGATAGAGTATTGATACCCCATACCAGGAAGTGTCTGAACTGGGGACCTATATGGCAAGATCACCAGGTATTATGGCAATAAAGCTTTAGGTTTAAAAATTTAAAACCTATTTTGATATTACATTTACATGTTAAAGGTTACATGAGATTTTAGTGATTGGGTTTGCATCTACTTTAAAGTTGTAAACTCTTACCTATACCGAGTGAAGTGACTGGCCTCAGGTGACACAAGAGATGAAACATGAAACATGAGATGAAACATATCCTCCTACATAAGTTGTCTGTGTTTTTGCTGCCATTTGTCCTGTACATCCTTGCAAAACTCAGAGTTAAAAAGGATTCCTCCCCTGTCACCTTTTTACTATTGGTGTCAGGAAAAGCGTGTCAGAAGTGATTCATGGACAGAAGAGGAACTAGACAGCAGAGAGAAATTATACTTTCTGGAGAGAGACAAGTAAACACTATTGAAATATGTGCTTTGTTCAGATTTAATGTTAAAGGTTTGCAACCACTTTAAGTTTTAAAGAATATGTAAACCCAACATTTCATATCCCTGATCGGTTCCTGCTTCTCTTGGAGCTAAAGAAGCCTGAGCCATTGTAAAATACAGTACTTGCACACTCCGCATTTTACCATTTTGTTTGCTACTAACTTCCTTTTTGAGCTTGCATCAATCAGTTTCTAGCTTTCTTTTTCAAAGTTTAAAGGGGTTGTAAACCTGGAATTCTTTCACCTTCATGCATCCTATGCATTAGGACTTCCTGTCTCATACCAGGAACATGATAGTCTATCTGAGCATCACTCGAAGAAATTGATGTATTCTAGCAATGAATACAAAGCTTCCTCTGATTGGCTGAGTCACAGAGGGGGGCTGATGATGTCACAACCTCCGACTCAGTCAATCAGAGCTTTGTAGTCTTTGCTAGAATACATTGCTTTCTCTTAATAGCTGAGCGCCAATCAGATATACTCTACTGCAGGGGTCTTCAAACTATGGCCCTCCAGTTGTTCAAGAACTACAATTCCCATCATGCCTAGTCATGTCTGTGAATGTCAGAGTTTTACAATGCCTCATGGGATGTGTAGTTCCACAACAGCTGGAGGGCCGTAGTTTGAGGATCCCTGCTCTACTGTGTTCCTGGTATGAGACAGGAAGTGTCATCTCGAACTCTGAACACAGTGCAGTATGCTGTATGTAGCCTCAGCTGCATACAGGTTATAAAGCACATCCAGGGGCCTCACATGTTAGCTTGGCCCAAACAAAGTAAAGTACTATATATCAATACCTGAACAAGCAGAGGCTATAAGCTGATTGGTTACTATGAACAACTGCTCCATATTCTGCCACATAACCCCTCCCCCCCCCCCCCCAATCCATGTTATATTTGTTGGAACAGAGCTTCCAGCAGCTGCCCCACAACATTTTTAGACATTTGGGAATGATGTCACAGGGAATAATTAAAGCTGTTTCTCACTACAGGAACAAGGTAAAGAAAAAAAATGAGGGCTGGGACATGATACAGAGGAGGATAGGAAGGTTTGGGAGTGTATTTGGGCCATGCCTATACAAATCCTTTAAGAGGGACAGGGCTACGTTTAATGTTTCGCAGGACACGCTTAAAGTGATTGTAAAGTCTCGTTGTTTATTATTTTTACCTAAAAAAAAAAAAAAAAAAAAAAAAAAAAATGTCATACTTACCTGCCCTGTGCAGTGGATTTGCACAGAGCAGCCCAGATCCTCCTCTTCTCTGGTCCCTCTTTGGTCATCCTGCCCTCTCCCTCCTGTTGAGTGCTCCCACAGCAAGCAGATTGCTATGGGGGCACTCGAGCCGAGCCACAGCTCCCTATGTACATTCAGACATGGAGCCGAGGCCTGCACCTGCCCCCTTTCTCTTATTGACTGACTGACTTTGACAGAAGCGGGAGCCAATGGTGCCACGCTGCTGTCTCAGCCAATGAGGAGGGGAGTCCCAGCCAGCCGAGTGTCTCGTGCAACATCGCTAGATCTAGAGGGGGGCTCAGGTAAGTATTAGGGGGGCTGCTGCACACAGAAGGCATTTTAATGCATAGAATGCATCAAGATGTAAAAAACCTTCTGACTTTACAATCACCTTAACCTGTTGCAGCCCTGCATAGTTCTATAAAACTGAACACATCTTTGAATGTGTGCTATCTTGCATTGCCCATAGGACCGCTTCCTTTCCTGGGAATCAAAAATTTGCTTAGCAAGTTGCCCTGTTTACCACCTCTCACCTGCCATTTCTTGATTGAAAAATTGAAGGAGCTGGGCAGAAAACTGTCTGGCGAACAGCACTTTCATCCAATTAGATGCAGGCACTGTTCAGGTATATTGGCAGCTGGCAGGGTCCGCTGCCAAATTACAATGGCAGCAGGAATGGAGGAATCGTGTTTTTTTTTTTTCTGTTCTGCCTGCAAGGGGAAAGGGGGGGGGGGGGGGGGGTTGTAGCAAAGGAATGCATTTTAGTTTAGCCACCACTTGTGTAAGCAGAGTTTTCAATTATGAATTCTTATAGCATATGTGAAGGTAAATATTAAAAATATAAGTTGCATAATGAGAAGTGCCTGTTTTTTACTTTTTATTCTTTAATAAAACTTAATCTATCATTTTATGAGCCTGCTTTCTGCCCCCAGTTCTTTGCACATGTGCCCAGTATGTACGTTTATTCGATTCATAGCAAGGAAAAGGTATTCAGTCCATTTTTTGTTATTAGCCTGTGTGTGAGTGTGAGCGTACATGCTTGTTTGAGAACCCATAGGCGTTTGCTGTGTGTTTCTTTTAAAATGTGACATGCTTCATCTAACTGTTAACTCAGATCTCTTAAACAATTTTCACAATATTTTACATTGCTGTGTCTTTAGTAAAGAAATGGTTGAAGCCATCAATCAGTGATGAATGGAAAAACATTTGTATTCCCTTATGGCAGTGTTGCAGTAGTGATCTTAACACTGGTGGCTAAAAGAGCACTTGCCTAATGTTGCCATGCCATTTTATTGCTGGCAGAAATAGTGCGCCTTTGCTCCACCAATACTCCCGTGACAACAGTGGAATTCTGTAGCTTTTGGGCAGTGAGGGGGGAAGCAGTAGGAGCAGGTAAGTAGAATCTTAGGTAGTGCAAATATGACATCCTTGGAAAAAAAGGGCAATAGGAGTCAGGGATTTAAGGAATGCCACAAATTGATAGTGTATAGATACACAAATCTTCTTTTTTTTTTTTTTTTCCATTATTTTCTATTTCAATGAAAATAGCCTACAGGACAAATGGAGAGGGTATATCTTCCCACTAGGGTTGTAGACGGTAGTAAACTTATAACAAAGGTTCTATCCCTTCCGAACACTGCTCAAAACTAAGATAAAAAGTTTTTGATATGCATACTCTTGAAAGCTTGTTTGGGTTTGGTTTGGGTATGGATATTTTTTGCATGGTTTCATTGGTCCAGCTTGGATCAGTTTAGGTATGAATGTGTGATACCTGGAAGATTCATGTGGAAGCTGGAAACTACTGTAGTAGGCACTCCAACTATAGTAATTGCCGATAGCTTCTGGGTCCCGTTCCGAGTGGCTGCCCTCCTGCTAAGTGAGCACATGAGGAAACAACAAGCATGTTGGCATTTATGGGTTCAGAGCTGTCATCTCCTAGCTGCATGATCTGCACTTGATTAGCTTTAATAGAGTGCAGGAGAGGGATTAGGGGTAATAGATGCCTGATGTCTCATTACCAAGAACCTGCCATTCCATATATGCTATCACATAGCAGACTTGTCAGCCCCCTATATTATTGAAACAAACTTAGGATAAGTTCACCCTAACACTAAAATCTCTACAGCTACAGACATCCACGATCTAACACTAACCAATCTAATATTTGACATGTTTGGTATCTATTCAATGCAGCCCCATCTTTTATATTTTACTCAAACTTAGGTAATACATTGTGTTTGTGTGCACTAAAATAAACTTTAGTGCATCATTTACTGAAAATATAGGGGTTGAAAAATAGTTGCACTAATGTCATGTGATCTAAAAAAAAATTGCAACTACCACCATTTTATTCTCCAGGGTCTCTGCTCTCGGAAAATATATATAACCTTTTGGGGTTTTTACCTAATCTTCAAACCGAAAATGTGCATTTTAGCAAAAAAATCAAAAAACGTTCTGGCTACAGTGCAGTTGGATGACTCCATGCTTCCGTTCATTGAAACTGCCCTCTTGCCACACAGGTCACACTTGTGCCACGTAAGCATTCTTTTTTGCTTTGCAATATTTGAAATGAATTAGTTGGCCCTGTAGACTTTTAAGAGGGACAACCACTTCTATTCAAACAGTAGGGAAAGTGGGATATTTAACAGCAGTGGCCCCAGCACTTAGAATTGCCTCCCTAAATGCTCCTTTTTGTTACATTCTATAAAATATATCCATGGTAGGTTTGGTCCACTTGACCTTTATATGGTATGGTTATATTGGCTCTTCATAAGAGCATTCTGTTGAAATGCATTGTGGTCAAGAGTTTTGAAAGAGCTATATAATTATTTTTTTTGTTTCTACTTGAGTTTCCCTAAGGGCCAGTTCACACCATAGAGACGCTTTCCAGATGCTTTTTTGCATGCGTGTTTTTGCCGCGTTCCAGTGCATTTTTCTTAACCTTAAATAAGGACATGTGTGTTCCGGTGCATTTTTGATGCATTTTACAGTGTTCCAGTACAGTTCAGTGCAGGAAAAATGCAGCATGTTTATACTTTTTTTTTTTTTTTTTTTTTTAATTCTGGAACTGCAAGCACTGGTATGAACTATGCCATTGAAAACCATATAACTTACTAGCCATGTGTTTTTGATGCAGAAAAAAAAATGCACTGTGTTCTACAAGAAACCAATGCATAAGAGTGTTCATAAGAGGTCACCATGGAGGGAATCCCTGCAAGAAAAATTGCTGCCAATTTTAGGATTACTTGGGTCCACCCATATACATGCTTTGCAGCACCACTGGGTTTGATGGACAGGGAAGGCAAAATATGCACAAAAGATACACCACGTTTATTTGGGAGAAATCGAAATGCAGCACTTCAGCAGAACAACTTTGTCTAGAAGGTGAAGCATGGCAGAGGCAACATGATCATTTTAAGATGACTGAGAAGTGGAAACTGTAGTGCAGAGATGGTAATGAAATCAATGTTTTCAGTAGAAAAAGAATGATCAACACATTATGCAGTATGATGTGCAATTTGCACTTTAAAAATAATAAAAAAAACTACAATAAATTGCAATCTGGTTAAATGGTGAGAGTGAGTGGATGGGTTGCATGCATGAGGGTGGGGGTTATGGGGGGGGGGGGGGGGTCAGGCACAATGTTGAGTATGGGGGTGAGTTGAGGAGGGGGTGGGGAGTATAGGTAGACTTAGTAGACCTCTGATTGCTTCCTCCTTCCTTCCGTCCTTCTTTCCATGTAGATTGGGAGCATAAGCTGGTGCTGCAGCCAAGATTTGTTCGTTATGAACCCTATTTGCACGATAGATTGCAAAAAGGTTACCACTTATCATTTTAGATTTAAAGTGGTTGCAAACCTGTCATGAAATCTGAACAAAGAACATCTATCTGTAGTGTTTACTTTGTCTCTCTCCAAAGCTCTGAGTTTTGTTTCTCTCTGGTGCTTCTTTCCTCTTATCCGCATGAGTCTCTTCTGAGAACTTCCCAACACACGAGATCAAATTTGAACTCCGCACACAGCTCTGTATCCTTTCTTGGTGCCTATGCTGTGTGGAGGGGGGTGTGTCCCTTTCCTCCAATCAGCTCTAACACACTGTAACTGCAGCTCTCCACCCCCTCTTCTTTGCTCCTGACAGATGTAGAAGGATTTTATTATGATTGTGCACTTTTGAAGGGATGTAGTGAAGAGTTGGCTGCATTTTAAACAAGTAAAACTAGGAGTTTTTGTTTCATCTCTGTGTATCACCTGAAGCTATTCACTTCGCTGGGTATATGAGAGGGTTCACAACCACTTTAAACCTGAATAATGGCTTTAAAATGTACCATTCAATAGGCAATCCTAATGTACATGTATCATCAGGAATATTAAAAGCAAAAGTGTGCCCATTAGTTGAACTGGCTAAAATTGTAGGGGCACATTGAAGCATTGATGGTGAACACAGAAGTGTGTAGTATGGCAGGGAGGGCCAAGGCATACGTTTTTGTGCTGTGGCGAGTGAAGTGGTGGTGTGCAGGGGAAGTGGTAATAGCAGGTGTATTGAGATCCGGTCTAATGGTGAGAGTGAGGTGGATGAGTGCATGTATGAGGGTAGAGGTGATGGAGGATCAGACGCGTGTTGAGTGTGGGGGTCGGCTGAGGCGGGGAGTGGGAAGTTTTTAGGTATGACCTAGTAGACCTCTGATGAATCCTTCCTCTTCCTTCCTCCCTCCCTTCCTTCCTCGTAGATTGAAAGCACAAGCTGCTTACCTGATGCTGCATCCAGTATTTGACAGCTCTGATCCCAAAAGAGCTTAGAGTAAAGTGCTTTTGGGTTCGTTCAGCCTAGAGGAGATTAGTGAACTGCAGTTTGTGATCTTACATTCCCCATCGCAGTTCCAACCTACTGCAGTTGTAGGTTCACAGATAAGTGAGTCTGGAGACCAAAGAGGGAAACGGAAGCAGCCTCTGTAGGGTTTTCCTTAGAAATTTGTGCTACTGTAGGTAGCCACTGAAAACAGCTGGCTAAAATTCCCAGTAAACCGCCCTTGGAAGAACACGTATAATGGTTTAAAGCTGCTGTGCTTCCTGAATTCTTCCACTGTTCTGGAATGGCTTGCATTAAAGGGGCCAATTATTTTCTACAGCAAAATTAATATAAAGTCTAATAAACTTGAGAGAAAAGTTTAAGCTCCTTTAGAAAATGAAATGTGTTACTCACTAGAATGGGTCATAATGTATCAAGTACTTTTTGAGAAACATTTTATTATCTGTATCAATAGCTGTGCCATGTATACTCAATTGGCAAGACCTACTTGCAATAAACCACTCCTTTGTTCCTGGGTGTTCTGGTGTACCTGCTCCCTCGTGTTGCTGTTCTCACATAAAGTAAAAAAAAATAAAAAAATGGGTAGTCAGCTCACCTCCTAATGGCCCAAGCAATTGTTCTATCTTGGGAACTGAATGTCAGAAATCTCCTCATTAAAGTCCATGAAAGAGATGCACATGGTAACTCTCCAGCATCTTCCAAAACCTGGAATACTGGGTCTTGGATTACCTGACCCTTCTTCGTAAAAGATGCATTCTGCGGCAGTGTATTTGTTTTCTTGCCATTGTCAATTGGAAACCAGTAGACGTCACAAAAGGAAAATGAGTGTTTGTCTTTTGAAACCAGACAGATTTTCCCTTTTTACCTTGCATGTGTAAATTAAAAGAACAATCTATGGGCAACCTTCGTGTTTGGTATTCTAGATTATTGCCTCTAGCACAGACTAGCAAATTTGGAAACTGTTTGTGCTGCTGAGTGAGCAGGCTCATTTGTTTGGAGCTACAGAAGACTAAAATACTTTTACACCATTGTTATTCGTATCTTTGTATAAGGTTCATCTGGTAGTTTTTTTTTTGTTTGTTTTGCCTCCCCAATCTTAGCATTGAAAGTGTGATCTTTAACTGATCCAGTTGTTGCAAGATTTGTTATAACTTAGTCTTGGTAGATTTGGCAGATAGTGACAATCCAAATTACACCTTGCAGATCGTAGAAAGCTTTAATCCAAAATTTGTGCAGATTAGAACAGTGGAATTTCAGATGGGTCACATATGTCAGCTCCAGCAGTATACGTATGTTCAGAATAGAATATACAGACACACTGAAGAGGGGACGTGGCTAATGATACAGAGCATCTACTATCTACAGAGTGAGGTGGGGACAACATTATTAAAGGAAAACCAGACAATGCTTGTGTAAGACGATAGTATATGTCATCTTGTGTTTCACTCACCTAGCTTTAGTGTTGAGCCATTACTTCACATTTTTGTTTACAGAGAAAACAATTTCTGGTATTTTATAGGTCATTTAAAGTGCCCGTTAACCTAAACTATGCAAGTTTGAATGAGCATTACTCAATTATTTAGTATTGAATTGCCTAACTTTCTTTTTCATTATTTCTTTATCGCCTCTATAAAAAAGGAAGAAAAATAAAAACTATCGACTCCAAGAGTCCCAACTGCTTTTATCTTCTGCATGACAATGCTGTGGCTATGCAGAAGTTAACTCCAGCATTGTCGGTCCTGCGTCTCTTTGAAGCTGTCTATTGTATAGCATGCCTTGTCTATGCACGGTATACTCTCCCTTTCTATGTACTTGCATCACAGGCAGGAATGCCTGTGAGGAGTGTACAGTAATGAATTGACAGCAGCTCAAGCTGAGACCCTTGCTGTCATCCAGTCCAGCAGTTACAATGCACTGCCCCCTCTCTTAGTGCTGGTAGAACTCAAAAACAGAAGGCAGTCTTGTGACCACTAATAAAACAATGTATTCTTACATTTGCATGCTATAGAGCAAGTTTACAAAGGTCTATAT
This sequence comes from Lithobates sylvaticus, assembly GCA_028564925.1. NCBI lineage: Eukaryota > Metazoa > Chordata > Amphibia > Anura > Ranidae > Lithobates > Lithobates sylvaticus. The sequence continues at coordinate 184,907,706 of CM053026.1, forward strand.
TGGGTAACCTCAAATTTAAACAAACACAGCGCTTCTCTAATTGGTAAATCCAAATCGAAAGAAATAAATCAGACATAAAAATTATATAAAGTCCCACAATTGTGAAAAAAATGTGCTTGTGCTCACATTCCAAACAGATAAATCGGTGTTCCACTGCTTGGTGTTCAGACCAGGTGCCCCACATGGATGGGATCTCACCCTAGATGTTGACTACCTATCTCTAGTGTGGTCACTTGCGCTTTGTGGGGAAAGAGACCCCTGGATGATATTCTTACTGGCCGGCCACACTGCATATCTTCCTCCAATGATGGGGAGAAAAATGACAGGGGGGGAGCCCATAACATTAAACTACTTTTCATGGTTAAAAAATTGCAGTAAATGAACGTAGGTACACTTGCATGTTCCTTTGCCTATATTCTGATGCCCGGTGTCTTGAGCATGTGTATGTCAAGGGAAATGATCCGGCCAGTATCTATTGGATGTCACTCAATTGTGGTTTTGGCTCTGTTCCCTGTATTTATTTCCTCTGGCGGATGTGGTGTCACAATGACGCAATCAAGCCTCTCTACACCACATCCGCCCAAGAAATTCACATCCATGTGGGGCACCTGGTCTGAACACTAAGCAGTGAAGCACCGATTTGTCTATTTGGAATTTGAGCACGAACACATTTTTAATTATTTTTTTATTTTTTTCATAATTCTGGGACTTAATATCATTTTTCATGTCTGATTGATATCTTTTTTGATTTGGATTTAATAATTAGCCAAGCGTGGTGTTTGTTTAAATTTGAGTTGTAGTGTTGCTGTTGAGCTCACATTTGCACTGCTGCTGGTAACTTTTTGTCGCATATTGTATTTACTGCCTTGGTGCTAAGTTATTTGTCTATATTGGGTCATGATTGAGTGGGGTATCTGGGTACAGCTGCTTGGAACATGAAATAAGCCATTTAAGTGTATGCACTTACAGAGCAGACCTTTTGCGAATTCCAGTAGTTGGTAACCTGGCATTCTGGACAAGACCGGACCTCAAGCCAGGAAGTTCTCATATTTGCTCAAGACAGGGATTTACATTTTGCCTAGCTTTTCCCAAGCCAGGTATTAAAGAATTCCCTGCTTTGCTCAAGCCAGGCATTAACAAGCTCCCCAGATTTACCCAAGCCAGGCATTAACAAGTTTCCATCTTTGTCCATGCCAAGGATTTACAAGTTCTAGCTTTAAGTCAGAAATGTACAGGTTCCCAACTTTGCCCAAGCCAGGGATTCACAAGCGTCTATCCTTGCCTACCTGAAAATCTAAGGGTGGCACGTGTCCAAACAAAAACTTTCCAAAAGATAGATAGGAGATAGGCTAGATAGGATATGAACATAGATAGATGGATAGATATATCTAACACACACACACACACACACACACACACACACACACACACACACACACACACACACACACACACACACACAGCTCAACATTTCAAGTCCTGAGCCACTAGCCAGGCCTTACGGGTTACTCGCCACCAGTGGCCCCACCCAACACCTATTCCGCCCCTAAACACGCTCTCATAATTTATCTCATGAAATGACACTTAAATGTTTTATATGCAGAATTAAGTTACAAAAATATTAACAACAAATTTACCAGTGCAGCCTCACCCGTGCCCTTCATTGCAGCGTGACCAGTGCCCACCAATGCAGCCTCACCTGTGCCCATCATTGCAGCGTGACCAGTGCCCACCAATGCAGCCTCACCTGTGCCCATCATTGCGGCGTGACCATTGCCCACCAATGCAGCATCATCTGTGCAGAGGAAGAGAAAGGGCAGCTGGATCATCACAGGGGAAGAGCGTGGATGAAGAGGAGAGCTGGCCGGAGCACAGATTGGGGATCATCCGGCAGCTTACATTTGAATTGCCTCCGCTCGTGGTCACACACCGCCTCGCCTCCTGATCCGGCACAGAACACGTCCACACTGGCCTTGGATCGGCTTTTTGTCCATCACAGGCACTGGGTCAGGAGGTGGCACTGTGTGTGACCGAAAGCAGAGGCAATTCAAATGTAAGCTGTTACAGCGGGCAATCCCCGCTATGTGATCTGGCCAGCGTACCTCTTCCTCCACGCTCTCTTGCCCTGTGATGATCTGGCCTCCCTCTTCGTACATGCTCTCTTCCTTCCTCTTGTGGTCACACACCCTCCTGAACCGGCACAGAACACGTCCACACTGGCCTTGGATCGTTTTTTTGTCCATCACAGGCACTGGGTCAGGAGGTGGCACTGTGTGTGACTGAAAAATAACTAGAAAATAATGGTGGCCACACAAAATATTGACACTTTGGGCCCAATTTGGACATTTTCACTTGGGGGTGTACTCACTTTTGTTGCCAGCGGTTTAGACAGTAATGGCTGTGTGTTGAGGTATTTTAAGGGGACAGCAAATTTACACTGTTATACAAGCTGTACACTTTACATTGTAGCAAAGTGACATTTCTTCAGTGTTGTCACATGAAAAGATATACTGTAGTAATATATTTACAAAAATGTGAGGGGTGTACTCACTTTTGTGAGATACTGTATGTGTGCATATACATTATATATTCTCATTGTTCCCTCCCTTCCTTCAAATATTGGTCATACTTGGAGTTCCCTTAAAGTATAATAAAAAGCAAAACTTTGGATAGAGTGGAGAGGAATTGGGACACATTTTTAGTGCTGTCTGTGCCCTCGTTAAGGAGATTCACCTCCTCTGTTTGTCCGGTTTACTATTATCAGGAACGTGAAAGTAAAAGAAAATCCCAAATTTTTGATTGTCCCCAGAAAAGTAATAGAGGGAAATCTTTCAATGGGGACACTAGTTCTGGTGACCTGGGGTCCCCAATGAATTCCTTTCATTTGCAGGGATTTCCTCCCCTTTCCTGTTTGGCTATGGGACAGGAAGTGGAAAAAAAAAAAATCTTCCCAATGGAAAGAAAAAAAGAAAAAATGAACAAGGGTTGTAACCCTCCCATGCTCTATTCGAAATGAAGAAAAAAGTTTTGGCTGTAGTTTAAACCTCTCTCCCCTATATATTCTCCTAAGCTCACATTCTCCCCCACCCCCTCAAAACCTATAGAAGCAGCCCTTTGTAGTATTTGCTAGAACATGTTTTGTTCTTTAAACCATTATATCCGCTTAATATACAAATATTTTAATCCCAGGGCCTATTGTCGTTTTTGGTGGTGCACTGTGTAATGATGACCACACTGGTGGTTATTTTGATAATCAATAAAAGCTCCCCCCACACAGGCCTACTTGCCAGTCTCATGAGCAGGTGTGTTTTTGAGTCTAATGGCAAAACATCTTGGGTGCCAGGGGACTTTTGCTAGTCACCATGGTGACCTGGTTATCCAGATTTGGTCATCCCTGTCTTAATATGCACATTTGTTATAGTAATGTACATGTGCCCTGCTTAAATAATGCAAACCCTGATTACTTTGAAAATCACAACCATGAAAGGACAGCTCTGTCTGGGAATGGTAAAATTATAGTATAAAGCCAGCAACTACCTTCCGTTCAATCTTGGCATCAGTAAGTTTAATGGAATAGGGTACCTGAAATGTTGATACAACATGGCTTGCGTGTTCTTCATAGACACATCTTTTCTGTGGTATATAGCATATGCGTTTGTGTTTTTCAATTCCCAAACATTTTTACCTTTTTATGCATTCCCTGCATTAGGGGAGAAAATGTTTAGGAACAGTATAGGTATTAGCTCCTCCCCCTCCCCCCCCCCTAATATTTATCTGAGCCATCACTCAGGTAATCGCTGTCTCCATCTGTTGTAGCTCTCCCTGCTCTCTCAGGCTTTGCTGAGGCAGTTCAAGCGACTGGCTTCCGCTGCTGTCAGTCAAATACTGTGATGAGATAGGGGACGGGGCCATGCCACGCTGTCTGCATCCATAGATTCTGGAGCGACCCTGTAGGTGGTACCCCATAAGAAGCAACTTCCTATGTAGTACCACCAAGATGAGGAGCCAGGAGTGCTGGCGGGGAGGGACCCAAGATGAGGAGGTTCAGGTCCGCTGTGTGCAAAACCATTGCACAAAGCAGGTAACAGAACATGTTGTTAAAAGAAAATAAACTTTAAGCTGGCCATACACTGTCAAAGGCTAACCCAATAAAAAAAAAAAAAAAAAAATGGATTCCTCCATCCACACAAAGAGTTGGATGGATATATGCCTTCCATCAAGATCTTGTATTCTAAAAGCTGGACCAGTCGCTGTCACAATACACTGATCGATGGCTTCAGCTGCTGATAGGAAATAATTTTCCAGCATCTCCCCACTGAACTGGCTGAATTTCAATCAGTGTTGACCAGCTTAAATCTGCAGACAGGGAGTGCCCACAAAAATGAACTAGCTGAGAGGAGATTGTTTGTTTGAAGTATTATATATTTATTTTTATATATATATATATATATATATATATATATATATATATATATATATATATATATATATATATATATATATATATATATATATATATATCCCCCAATTATTATCTTACAAAAGTGAGTACACCCTCACATTTTTGAAAATATTTTATTAGAACTTTTCATGTGACAACACTGCAGAAATTACACTTTGCTACAATGTAAAGTAGTGAGCGCATTGTAGAACAGTGTAAATTTGCTGTCCCCTTAAAATAACTCAACACACTGACATTAATGTCTAAACCGCTGGCAACAAAAGTGAGTACACTCCTAATGTCGACCAAAGAAGTTGAGTGCACATCTCGGCGTCATATCCAGAGGTGGTTTTTGGGAAATAGACATATGAGTGCTGCCAGGATTGCTGCAGAGGTTGAAGGGGTGGGGCGTCAACCTGTCGG